>VXBI01000285.1:812661-839565 GCA_013397375.1 Toxostoma redivivum | reverse complement strand
TTTTAAAGTTAAATAAAACTACAGGGAACCAATTAAAAAAGCAAAACTACAAATAAGCTTTCCTCTGTATATATTAATCTCTCAAGTTTAAATTTAGGGTATCGAGGCCTCTCAGCCTACTTCCTACGTCAGTGGTATAGCTTGAAATTACTGCTAGACATATAACTGGGTAAAGAAACAACAAAAACTAGTGATACTTACAGGTTTACATTTTCTAACTATATAGCACCTGTCAAAATTCTTCAGAATTGAGTGGCCAGTAATGGAGAGGTAGCTGTGCTGCTGCAACTCAAACAGCAAAATGTGTTAGTATCTTTATTTTTACTACTTTGGATCTTTTGTTTTTAAGGATATGGTCAGCACAAGATGAAAGAATGCAACCCTGACATTCTGTTTAATCTTGAGAGTTGCAGTTCATTTTAAATGGTAGCAAGTAATCCATTTTTGTCTCTTATCCTTCCATGTTCTTTAAGTTACTTTGGAAGAAATATGGCTGGGGAAGATGTAAAATCAATGAATCTGAAAACAGATTTCTGGCTGGTCACTTGAATAGAGCAGCAAGACAAAATACGGCAGAAATTCCAAAATAGAGGGGAGAGCACAGTTGTTGGGATGAAAGCTGATTTACATTTAAGAAACTGTTGAAAGATTGACTGCTACTATTACTTATTTTCTGTATATGAGCATTGTGCAGTTACCAGCAATCTGGATTGTATTTCCACACAATAACATGGAATATATGATAGCAAAGAAAAATACCTCAAACCACCACCACCACTAAAAAAAAAAAAACCCAACCAAACAAGCCATTATGAAACTGGCAAAGAAAATTACTTTAAATCAGCATTTCTAACAGGACAGTTTTTATTATAACTGTCTTTATAGGCTTTTCCAATTATTGCAAAACAGCAATTTAACACCTAGTAGCCGCTTTAACAACAATAACTGTTCTGTTTGGTGACAAAGTCTTCCCATAAAGTAATCTCAAGAGAAACAATGGTTATCAATCCCAATCTAGAAAGAGCAGATGCAAAGCATACTGCCAATATTTGTAATCACAGAATAGTACATTTATATTTTTACTGCAGGTCACACACAGCTAAGACTCCAGTATAAGAGTGTAACTTCTGGCTGGGGCTGTCTCCAAAAACTAGTATGGTACTCAAATTATTTTTAAGGAGAAAAAGATCATTTCAACCTGCAATAGCTTTTTTTTGGATCAGCAGCACATTTCTGAGGTGGTAAGCAAGACAGATGCTAAACATAACACAAAAATTTAAAAAACCTATTTATGAAGGAGTATTCAATCTTTTTTTTCAAGCATTTTATATACACAGCTAAGCTCAAAATAATTAATAAATGCAATAATTATACACTGTTTATCATTCCTGGTAGGAAAAGGAATTTTTACACTTCAATACACAGAAAATTTGTATGCCACTTCTTTTTCTCTAGCAAGGAACCTTTGCTCCTCCAGGAATATTAGAATTGTTTAAGATTTCTCTCAGTTTGAAAGATCAATTTAGAAAGAAATTAATAACATTAGGATTCAGAAGGGCTTTAAAGAAACTAGCTGTTTTTCATCAAGATGCATTACATTTGACTGCTTCATGCAAGCCACATTTAGCCTCCCTATTTTGAAGTACCTCAGATTGTTTTTTTAATATGTGCACATTATGTATGAAACATTATACAGATAATTTTACATTGTGTGCAATTTAGTGATACAAAAGGCAAAAAATGCATCAAACTCAAGTGCTACACTTCTTAATTGTTGGAGAACTAAGAATTAGTTACCACTGAAACAGAAAAAAAAAAGTAATTCTTTGAAAATGGGATCATTGATATAAAAAAAAAAGCCCTCCATAATTTTCCAAACCTCAAGTTAAAGCAGTTCAGGCCACATAAACTTCTTATAATTCGTGGATGACTGAAAGACTGATCTTTGGCAGAATACCAGCCAGGGAAACCAGAGAAAGTGCTTGGCATTTGGAGAACCAGTTATTCTACTTGTTAATGGCCCAACCTTTGTAATCAGTGACTTCATCACCAGTACATTACAGCAACTGCATCTTCACTTCTGATGAGGAGCAGACTTTACTGTACTCAAACATTTCACAACGTCCAGAGCACTCAGCCTCTCACTGCCCTTCACTGCCCTAGATCAGAGTGGCTCAGTGACTACAGCAGTTCATCAAAGTGCTTTCAGGAAAACAGCCAGTGGATTCAAGGCTGTGGTTTGGTGCCTCCTGCACTAGCAGAGAACATGAGCTGTGCTGCACACCACAGGGGCTGCACACAGGCTGGCTGCAGCAGAGCAGCTTGCCTCTGCTGTGGCAGTGCTCAGCTTCCGTGGACTGGAGGCTTGCCCAGATGTCAAGAGTTATGACAAGAGTCAGTATGCCTTACAACAACAGCCTACAACCCCTCTTTCAAAGGAAGATGTGCCACTCTTGCGGTGTGCACAGGGAAGCCAAAAATTTAGCAAGGACTCAGAAACAAAATATCCAATTTCATCACCCTTCCACTTTGCATTTCTCCCATTTCCAATAAGATTTCATATCTACTTATGCTTCATCACCTTCTTTATAAATACTAGGGTTAAGAATTTCAGATATTGTCCTTAGACACAGACTTCCTCCTCCATCAAGATATGATTCTGGAGGTACAAAAAACAGCAGCAGAAATGGCACACAAACCTAAGTCAGAGGAGTTACAAGATGTCATGAGAACTTATCACAAGCAGCAACAGAAACAGCTGGTAGGCTCCCACTAGTGCCATCAGGTACACAATGCGAGGAAAACCACTGCTTGCTGCTGTAGGATATTTTACAATGACATAAGCTTTTGTCCACAGGGATTTGTCAGTGGCTGTTTATAAAGTCCAGGTGTAACGTTCATTTCCTTCAGGATGCAAGTGTGAACCATGAAGTCAGTAAGAGAGGATCCAGCTGTGGGGAGTCATGCCTCTTACTTAATGAAAAAGTTGGTGTGGGAAGAGGGAAAGGAAGAAGGCTTTGTGGGAGTTTAACTTCCTCATGTCTTCTTCAAATATGCCTACTTTTAAGGCACAGAAAAACAACCAGTCAAGGTGACTGGAGAAACTGAATAGAAGCTCCCACATCTGTATACATTTTCTAAGTGTTTTACATAGAGCTACTGCTAAGGTAGCACTTGACTGATATCCCAAAAACTTTGAGCCTGGGAATCTTCCAAACAGCTACTAAGGCAGACCTCATCTGGTTTCTTTGAAGCAAGCCTAGCTGTTCACAGTATCCTGATAAAAAATTAATCCATTATCCACTCGATGAAACACTTGTGTTTTATGAAAAAATATTCAGTATCATCAAAATTTTGTTAAGCTATAAAACTTTTAATCCTGTAAGATAGATAATTTGTAATGAAAGAATTCTACAATCATTTTCCTAAATTTTTGCAAATAAGTAACTCCTCAGCTCCAGATATCATCATGAGCAGCCACTGTGAATCACAGCAGCCTCTCTAAAGGAGAGAGGAGGAATTTGTGCAGTGGGTGGGGTACTACTGTCACAGCCTTATTTCCAGTGGCTAGCTATACTAGAAGTTTAAGAGTGACTTTTCAGCAAACACAAGCAGAACAAATGCTAATTCCTTTGCAAGCTAAAACAGAAATACACTCAATACACTTCCTGGTATTGACATAGTACATTGTTCTAAATGCATCCATTGTAAATAGAATATAATAGCTTTGCCAAAGGAAAACAGTTAAGAAATAGTTATACGTGGATCATGGTAGGAGTTTTTTGTTTTAATTTGTTTGTCTACCACTCCTTGATAGCTAGACAAGCTTCTTGAAAAGTATTTTTCCCTGTGTGATATGCACACACTTCCATTTTTGCAACAAACGAATCTCTGGGTCCTGGGCTTTTTCTCCTGATAGCACAAAGCAAGCATTGACATTTATAAATACAACTGTTGACTCTAAAAGGTTTGACAGAAGAGGTGGCAGAAAAGCAAATAGTCTGCCCACCCACTGGGGACCCTCGAGTCAAGGACTAAGTTACAGTAACTTAATTACAGGAAACTCCTTTCTCAATTGTCTGCTCCCTGTGCTTCATGGCTTAACTGGAGTATATGGAGCAGTGGGTCAGGGGCAGGGAGGGGCACTGCTAGGTTAAAGCAACACTGGCTTTTTCAAAGTTTCCAGATAATCAGTTACTTGCCAACACTTTGCTCAACCCAACTTGACCCTGACGAACGTAAGAGGTTAATTGTTAGAAATTTGTAACAACAAATACACCTTTTTCTTTTCTTTTAACCAATGACTGCAAGAATATTCCTTTGGGGGAAAAACCAAGCATTAATAAGATTATATGATTTCTGGAAATAATTACAAAAGTTCACATAAATGTTTATGCACATAAGGAGCATTGATATTTTAATCATGAGAAATGAAACACCCACTTTCAATTCTGACTCATTCATACCGGCAAAACATTTCTACATACCAGTTAACTGTATAAATGCTAAGTAAATAGAGATATATATGATCAATGACTAACTGTGGAAGTTTATCTTGTAAATCCATGCTGCAGCAGCCACTGACATATATGTCTGACCATTTTTTTCAGTAAACATTATTGTAACATCTTTGTATTTTTTAAATAAACTAATACAAACTCTCATTAAATTCCAACACTCATGACTTTTTATCATTAGAATGTTTTATGTATAGTACAGCATTTTCATCAAGACATAAAAACAAGTCTTTTAAGTGCAGATTCATTATTATTCATTAGCTCACCTTTTTTTAAACATCTAAAAACTAGTTTTTAAAGAGCAATTAAAAATAAAGCATCCAGATTAAACCAAGTTTTGTTTTAGCAAATGTTGCATTTGTTAAAGCACACACACAGAATCACATAGAATATTCTGAGTTGGAAGGGACCCACAAGTATCACCAAGCCCAGCTCTTACGTGAATGGCCAATTCAGGGATCAAAGCAGTGGCCTCAGCATTATCAGCATCCTGCTCTAACCAACTGAGCAAGGATATTTTATACAGATTCTGGAATAACTTCATGAGCTCTTATCACAACAAAATACAATGATAACTGCAACTTGAAAATGAAGATTCAGAATAATCTCATCATTTTAGTTAGCCATATTTTATTGTAGGCTTTTGCTTCAAGTGGACTCACTCCAATGCTTTTAGTGTAAGTATTTATTTATAAGGAAGACACACAACATGTGAATCAGAGAGAACTCAATCTTTAAAAGACTAGCTGTAATTGCTTCTCCTCTTGTGTTGAGTTCTCCCAGTAACATGTTAAGCTTTACAGTAAATTTTAAAAAGGCCTTCTGCAGTTAAGCATAATACCCTTTACATGAAGAGAAATGCCTTTCTTTACTATTATTGATGCACTTGAAATTATTACTGCAGCCCTCCTTGCCTTTCAAATGCCAAAACTGAGGTTCAAAATCCACAAAAATGCTTAAAACTAAATTTTGAGATGTCTGTCCTGAGGCATAGAATAAACAAGCCAGAGCTGTAAGCTTTAGTCAAACAAAACCCCACATTTTAATTAATATAACCCTTGCATGAGAACAACAGTGACCTAAAAAGCAAGGATATACAAGAGCCACTATAGTTTTGACACAATACTGTCAAAAACACCTCAAAATCTTCACATGAAATAGCAAATTTTTATAAAATATTGGAATGACACATCTGGCAGTGATTCTGGGGAAGGAATCAAATTAGCAGGGTCACAATTGTTTTCAAATAATGAATTTTTCCTGAAATCAAGTACCAAACCTTCAGGTGTGGGAATTTAAAATTAATAGCCCTTGAGAGGAAACAAAATGGTCTAACTGAGCATTCCAAGATTCCACTGATTTAGTGAAAATCACACAGACAATTTCTCCTAGTATCTATCAATCCACATCTTAAATCTCAGCCTCGGTTCTGTGAGACTCAAGTATCCCATGCAAAAAACAGGCTTCAGTTAACAAGATCTCTTTAGCAAATGGAACAAAACATCTCCAATGCTGAAATCCTAGCAGTGCACTGGTCTTTCCCCATTATTATATATTTTAGTACTATCATGGATGATGGGCTAGGGAGGGATGGAGAGGTTACTCAAAGACAAGTGAAAATGTCTTGCTATCTAGATAAACATGCATATAGAATACTAATTCAGCTCTCCCTTAAATTTAAGGCCAGTAAGGCAAACTCAGTTTTTAAGTTCAAAGAATCAAAAAATTCTTCACAGAATCCCAACACTTCTTTTTTTTTTTTTTCCAATAATTAAAAAATGGAAGAAAACCACTAACCTTCATTTCTGGGCACAGGCTCTGTAGCACCTGGTGTTTTATCTGGCATCTCTGCAGACACAGGCTTAGTAAAACCTAATGGACACAAAGCAAAGAAAGAGTTCTCCATCAAAACCAGCACATTTCAGTAAGGCACTCCCCTGCTTCACAGCCCCTGTGAAGGATGGGTTTTCAGCTTTCATCACTTCTGTGTTTACATGTAGGAAGTGTAAACAGACAAAACTCTCTTGAGATTAACTGCAATACCATTCAGGAGGCTCTCAGTTGGATGCACTACCAGGTAGGCAGGCACAAAAGGACCCTCTCATACCTGAAAGCACTAATTACATCTGGTGAACTCCTGTCTTTGATTTCATACATTTTTCTGCCTCAGCTAATTTCTAGTGAGAGGTCTATGAACTGGGATGGAAGAGCTGCTTACACTGTACTGCTGAAGTTAACCATGGAGTGACCATCCATATGGTCACAGCAGCCTGCATCAAACAGAAAATCCCACTAACTTTAAGCTTCACTAGGCTGTAGAGCACCAATATTTCAACACAGCAGTGGGCAGAGAAGAAAAGGCTTCTCAGGAAGGCAGTGAACACATCTCTCTTAGAGTAACCTTATGTACCCTCTGTGGTACTGGCCAATGGTCAACATGTGGCCACCACACATTGGCTGGGATTTTGTACCCTCCTTTCTAACACCTTTGAATATTTATCCCATCACCAGCAACACTGACACTCCATTTTACATAATGAAAGCCTCAAGATCAGACAGGATGCATAAAGAAAAGATAAATCAGAACAGGGAAGATACTCAGCCTGAAGGAATTTGTGTGCCAAGTGGGACAGGGACTTCACCTCAGCTGACAATTCACACAGCTCTGTACAGAGTGCACAGCATTGGAAGTATTCATAGTACAGCCTTAATTCCTAATGAAGGAATCACCTACTTTCTAACAACACTAAGGCGAAGAGCTGATTTGGCACGCAGTTTTCAAGAACCATCAGACCCAGAGTTATGGGAGACTTCCCTGGATAACCCTGCAGCAGAACTGAGAACTTAAATAAATGGCCCTTTATTCCTCCCTTCTTAAATTTCTTTGCTTTCAAATTAATATAGCTTGTTTTGAATCTTATCCTCAGACATAAAATGAAAACATTTCTGCCCTAGTGTCCAATAAAGAGCTTAGGTTTACATTACAACCAAACGATACAAAATTTGTAGGATTTCTTAAGCTGTTTAAGTCACAAAATACTATCACAGGTGTGTTATCCAGGGCAAGTATATTTGTCATATTTAACTCACAAATATGTAAAATACTTACAAACATAAGACATATGTGAGGCTACAATCCACTAGCACATCTTAGGGTAGAAATTAATTTCTATTTAGCTGATGGAAATTCTACTACATATAATTTTCTAGATCACCCAATTAATCTCTACTCATGATAAAATCCACCATGCCTTACTCAGGAATTACTATGTCCTTAACATAGATGTTTCATCCACACAACAGTACATATACTGAAGACTGTGAGCTAGCTAAACATCTTCTCTAACTCCCCCAAATTAATAGTTGTAATGCTTATCCACCTGAAGGCTGGGTTTATGAGTTCATAAACCACAGCTGGGCAGTGCCACAAACTGATCAAACAAGTGTGCCCACCACAGAGGTTTAAACAACTACAAACATCTAGAGGTCTCCAAACTCCTTTATAAATCTGCTGTAAAACAGAACCCGCTCTCCAGAAGACAATTAAAAAATAAATTTGTTCTTCAAACAGATTACTCAAATTTAATTATCTATGCTTATCATCACTAAGCAGTTAGTTAGAATAAATACACCAACTAATTCTAAAACTTGGCAAGCTCATGTCTAACCCTCTGCATTCAGTGATGCACTACGTATTCTCTGAACATTGCATCACTTTTTAAACCAAATTCCAGTTATCTGGTTATTTACTAGTAAAGTTGATAGGAACCAGTTAATCACACAATGTATTTGAAACAAGAAATTTCACCAATAAATATTATATTTACTTTCTGTGATTAATTTAAAAATACAAACAACGTTTTCTTTAAATTTTATACTTTAAATAAATAATTTCATACCACTTACTCAGGAAACAATATCTTTAAAATGAAAGAACATAGATATCCACAGATTTGTTTTCTGGTTTTGGTTGGTTAGACTTGCATAGACTTGAAATAAATATGTTAAATAAACTTCACCATGAAAACATTCACAGAATTATTTACTGCCGTGTTAATGAAAAAAAAAAAAAAAAACAGTAGTCTCAGAAATAATTTTGGGCTTCTTTACTGACAGTTTGTAGAGGTGCTAAATACAAACAGGAAAAAAAGGCTTTTTTTCTTGCATCTTTTGCCCTGATTTTTATTTACGTAATTCGAATTTTTTCTTGTCTAAAGTAGGTCAGCCTTTTCTGCTTGGCCTTCTAAGGAAGTGATAGTCTTGCTTTTCTGTTATCAAAACTCAAAACCAGAAAGCAATCTTACTGGAAAAGTAAGACACACCCTAACAGTCATTTATCCGAATTTAATGGAGTTCCTGTGCTTACCCCTTGCTATGGAGCATGACCTGTCATTCCCAGTACAGAATCAAGTGGGATTCAAATGGGCGTAGAATGACCTTGTCATTTTTAATAACGGAGTAGTAACTTGAAAGCTGGATCATTCAATTACTGCACACAAACCAAGGTATTTATTGAACAGGTTCAGACCTGCCACAGCTACAACAACTTTGTTTCAAGAGCTTATTTGGATAATCCATGGCAATTTTACAAGCTACGCTCCCACTAATGGTTTTCTACAGACTTACCAGTTTAGCAGCTCTGCATTACAAAATGTGACAGCAAAGGCCTAACATAGTTACAACAGGTTTAAGAAAGTCAGCCTCTGTGCCTAGAAAAGTGCATCTTCAGAGCAATGTCTAGAAACTCTCAGACCTCCAAGATCCCTGAGTCCAGTTGTTCAACTGACACTGCCAAGTCCACCCCTAAACCATGTCCCTAAGTGCCACATGTACATGTCTTTTAAATATCTCCAGGATGGTGTTTCCACTTCTTCCCTGGCCAGCCTGCTTCCATGCTTGAAAAACCCTTTCCATGAAGAGTATTTTTCCCCCAAATATTCTTGTCACTGTCTGTAATGATTTTCAGTAATGAAACAGTCTGAAATTTGTTGCTCCTTTTTCTGAAGCTTTCAGGAGATTAGTTGTACCAGAATAGTACAACCAGGTGCAAACATATGACAGTCTTCAACACTTGTCCAATTCACTGTCAATTGCAAACATTACATCTAAAAACTGAGGTCCAGCAATGTAGCACAGAACACTATTTTATGTCTTCTTCAAAAAGCACACAAATTTTAAAAAATACTTTTTCCCCTTTCTGTCTCATTAATGCAAACCAGTTCCATGCTATTGCTAGAAACTGCAGAATATACTAAAAATCTTTTTAAAAAAGAAATACAGAACTCTGCTGTTGTTTTCTGTAACACAAGTTTCAAATTATTCAAAAAACAGAAGTCAATGTTAAGCATTTCTTTATTTATAAAGTTCCTCCTTTTAATCTAAGAAACAAATCTCTAACAAAAACTATGCATCAGACAAGGAAACTAAATCTCTCTCTCTCTCTGTAGTAAGGCCAAGCTGAACTCACGTAAAATCCAGCAGACAAGCAGCATTTGGGGTACAAGCTTGCTAATAGCAAAGGAAAATGTAAAAGGAAATTATACTTGCTCACTTTCTATACAAATAATTTCTACTTATCCAGACAATCTTATTAGTAGTAGTATTCCAAAGTTTTTAAGCACCTTATAAAAACATTCCAGGTAGACCCTTCCAAATACTCTTGCAATATAATTATTGGAATAGTTTTAATTGTCTCTGAATCTCAGGTTCAGCTATTCTAGTAGTCTATGAGGTACCTTGCATTTTTAAATTCATCAGTCAAAACTGCTACCTAATGCTTAGAGCACTTTTTCACAGAACATCCTAGTAAGAGAACTTGAAATATATGTGCATTGATAATTTATGAATAAACAGAGCTATACTGTTTACATTTCTCAGTTAAGCAAAACTCTTTAACAGCAACCAAAACCAGTCAGATGTATGACCATGCATTTTCATGGGCCATAATCAGCTAGGGCCACCCAACAGGCATACTGGGAGGTCCTAGTTCAAGAAATTTTTTGTTCCTTCCAGTAGATTGATTTGCCTTTAAAATCCTGAGCTGCTAAAAACTGCAAATCAGCTTTAGCGTTATGAAAAGCATAAGATCCTTTAAACACAGCATCTAAACGAATAGTGTACTGTAGGTGAATTAGTAAAACATTCAAATTTATAGCACACGGGTGGTTAAAAAATACTTTTTAAAAAGCATGCTCACAAAAATATTAATTACTTGTATTTCACAGACAAATATATTCCTTGTCTCTTTAATTAGCGGTACTTTGCAAAAAAAAAAAACCCAAATAAAAGAAAACCATCAATAAAGGCTTCCCACTATTCAAAATCAATGTTAATCGAAGTATCACAATTTTCACTTTTAAAGTTTCATGGACAAATTTTCATTGGAGAGAAGACTTCTGTTCCACTTCTGTTCTTTCAGCAATTTATTGCTATATTCTCAAAAAAGTACCAAGGCTCTTGAAAGACACTATTGTTCATCACAGGACTGTTTGCAGATGTAACTATGGAGCCCAACTATGTATTTATGTTGAACAATGATCATCACTAACCAAAATCTAACCTGAACCCCCCTCCTTTGTGTCAAATGCCTGGCCCCTAGTCTACATCTGTTCCAAATAGCTGGAAGTGATCATATTTAAGAAAGCTGGTTGGATTTCTTCAGAAACTTGTCAGATACAGTCACTTTTCAACAACAGACACTGCACTTCTCCCTCATCTTTCACAGACACAATTAGCATTAATAAAAGATTCTGCTGTGGTCACTTTAGCCACAATCAAAATATATGTTCCCTTGCAATATTTTATTACAATTTTAAATGCAGCCTTTTACAGATTAAACAGTCAGTGCTTTATACACACATCAATACACATAAAACAACTGAAGTCCTGAAATTCTACATTACATACTTTGCTGCTGACAGAAAAGCTATCTGTGGATTTATTTTTAAACAATATCTAGATGAGCTCTTTCTTCTGCAACCAAAAAAAAAAAAAAAGGGTGCAAGAGGGGCAGAAATAAAATAGGTATTAATAGATCTTCTGACATGAAATATTTTGTAAACAAATAAGGACAATTGGATGCCCAGAGACAGCCACCCTTCTTGGATGAATAGTATTGGATGTTGCATTTCCGAATGCAAAACAACACACAGAAGCCCAAAACCAGCACTCACATTCTCAGGTTTCAGCATGAACTCCAAACTCTAAGGATGGCTACGGTAAAATTCATACATCAACACACTCAGACTTGGACATTAGACTGTTAAACACTGCGTATTATCTTTGTTAGAGAATAAGGACATCTGTCCCTGATCTATGTTTTTGCCATTTGTTTGTCTGTAAAATCCTTTCTGGAGCAGATGCATTGCTGCTCTGAACCCCACGAGAATATCTTTGATCCCAGGTCACATAAACCATAAAGCAAGTTTATATGCTAACACTAACACAGTTCTTTCACATGAACCAAGAAGTGATACTGAAAGAAGACCTAAATAACACTGGCCTAAGGGGTAGAAGTTATGAGGACATAAATGAAGCCCTCATTTCTGCTCCTATTCACCACCACCCCTCAGCCTTCCTAAGTAAGATGGCAGTACCTGTTTAAGATTCAAGTGTTACTTCAAGTTCATAGTTACTCCTTCAAAATTGCACAGAATTCTAATGGCTCCTTTCATTCCCTTCCACCACCACTCTGGATGCAGATGTGAGTAGCAGCTTCCCTTCTACAACAATGTCCCACAAAAATCTTCCAGTCTTTCCCCCCCAACACATCAACACATATCAAAATGTTGCAACTTTGAGGGGTTTTGTTGGAGCTTGAAGTTTAGCTTTTGTGGGTTTTCTTGGTAAGATGCTACACATTTTGCTGATATTCCCAAACCAGGTCATCCTTTCACTTTCTTTTCCACAGAAAGGCAATAATTGTGACACTTAAGACAAATGCAGCAAGAGACGAGCTGGTCCAAATAAAACCCGCTCATCTATACTGGCAAGAAGGAGCAAAACCCCCTTTGCACATTTGCCCTCAGATTAAAGTCACAGTAACATCACTCTCTCTCCTGCCCATTTCTTCAGAACATATTTAATCTACACCATCCTCTGCCTAGTTTCTGGAGCTAATCATCCATACTGTGGCTCCAATCCAAAATACTTGACTTTTTGCCAGCAGGCAAAGACCAAATCACAGAATCCCTTTGTCACTTTCATTCTGGTTTACTGTAATTCACCATGTCTGAATGTGAAAAACATCATAAATGTTCTAATGTAAGGAATGAGCTGTCTGGCTCCTCTGTGGTTTAACTGCTACGCATATGTCTTCTCCCTCCTCCCGTCTCTCCAATAGTTCTGAATCCATTCCCAGTGCTATTCCAAGGCTTTGGTCGTGGTTTTCCAAACCCACTAAAAGATCAAGTTCAGCAGCTAATCACCATGTTTCAGTCTGCAAGGCAAGACAGCGTATTTTTCACAAAGTAACACTGGATATGAGGTCTAGAAGGGAATGTGACACAATATTTTCTCCTTCAAATTTTGTATAGAACTTTTTGAAAAGATGAGCCATATTCAACATTTGGTCTGTGTCCAACCATGTTGCAAGGCTCTTAACTTAAAACAGCATATGCTGCTTTGATGCCAAGTGAAACAAGGAGGAAAAACTCCCCACAGGGTCTTCTGGGAGGAGGAAGAGGAATCAAAACCTTGACTGACACTCCCCAAATACGATTGTGAAGCTTATGCTCAAAGCCTAAGCAGAAAGACATCCACTTTAATTGGTGAAATGCATTTATTTCCTGCATGTATGTATTAACTCTGTGCTGATCACAGTAGTTTCTCAGCTCAGCAGAAGCGCTGTCTTCCAAACTCAAGTCATGTCAGTTTGTAGGAAATTCCTTAGTGTAATTAACCACTGATGTTTTTC
Organism: Toxostoma redivivum; assembly: GCA_013397375.1. Taxonomy (NCBI): domain Eukaryota; kingdom Metazoa; phylum Chordata; class Aves; order Passeriformes; family Mimidae; genus Toxostoma; species Toxostoma redivivum. Next base: position 826,134 of record VXBI01000285.1, on the reverse strand, counting down.
TGTAAAAATGAACCATTAATGAGTATTTTTGAAAATATATTTTTAGCATGTTCTCTTTTGTTCATACAGCTTTTCTCAAGGGGCATATAATCATACTGCGCTACAGAAAGCTGACAGAAAAGAACTCTGGGGCACTGGGTAGCCGTGAGAGCGCTTTCCCGGGATGCTGCTTTCCCGGGATGCTGCTTTCCCGGAATGCTGCTTTCCCGGGATGCTGGCTCTGGGAGCCGCCAGGCACCGCTTCCAGCAGAGCTCCCGCAGGTGGCACTCGCTGCTCCACAGCAGGACAAAACCGAGCGCTTGCAGCAGAACCTGTCTTTCCCTCCTGCTCAGCGTGTCGGGCGAGGGCTAAAAATCATTCTGAAGTGTCGTGCTCATCACTCGAGTCTGGATTTGGGGTTGGGCAGCCTGACAGCTAAGCTGCTATACGTTTTGCTTATTTCAAAACTCCTTATAACCAGAATGAACAGAATAATTTTGTAAAGCACTGGGCATTTCTTGAATTATATATGCATTGCATCTCTCATGCCTTTGTACAGTGCAGTTAATCTCAGCAGCTCTTGCAGGTCTTCATTAAAGTTAAAAAAAAAACGACATAAACAAAGAAAAATAAATCCATCAAAAGATCATGTTTCACTTACATATGGAAGGTCTGTCACTTCAGACACTTTCTTTTGAATCTAAGCTTGAGAAAACAGACAGACTTAGGTAAAACGGCTCAGCACAGGACATGCCTGACATACACTGATGAAAACCAAGGAAAAGCAGGATAAGCAGGTCAGTCCCAAGATATTTAGGGACTTAGAGGCAAGTCCCGGCACAGACCGTTCTGAGTACAGCAGTAGCAAGTCACAGCTGCCAACAGCTATCGTTATCACAAAACACTGTTGTCATCTACTCAAAGAAATCTGCTACTCAACAAGCATACAGTAAAGCTCACAATGTATTCTAAGCAAAGCATTTTCAGAGCAAATTAGGGGCCCCATGCAATGCATTACATGTAGTTACTCTGCAAAAACCAACCAACAGCATAGTTTTCTCTACTGACACTTAGAAAGATATAGATAAAATCTTTTAACTGAGCTTTCCTTACATTGTTTTCTGATTTCATTTTTAGATAATACCACTTTTACTGTGAAGTGCTAATTAGGGCCACACAAAGAAAAGTGAATTTGAAACAAACTTATTTAAAAATAAACCAAATGCCTCAACTCAGACAAGACATTTCAACATTTTCTTTATTACAAGAGCTTATTTCCAGCACCATTAATTTGTGACTGTTCATTAATGCATACAGCAAGTGCAGAAATAGCACAAAAAGCACTATGCACATACACCAGCTACAGCACTAAAGAGACGAGAGGATTTTAGGGTACAAGTCCTCACATTGTGGTAACAGTCAAACCTATGGCCAGAACCCTTACAGCTGTCAGAAAAGAATACCTGACTTTCCCTTCAACAAATTCTCTGACACTGTTAGAATTTACAGAGTCATTTTACCATAAATATCTAAATACAGTCTCTGAATATTGAATTTACAGCTGCACTTCTGCCTTGATCACCAGTCACCCTTCCAACTACACACTCCAAGTAACTGTTGAGACTTTGTGGGAAGAAAAGTTCCAAGTTTGTTTTTTTTTTTAAATCTACATTAGGTATTTTGTCTGGTCACTAACATCCCCTCTTCTTGCATCTTTCTCAAGAGAAATACAACTACTAATGCATTAGGTCCTGTATTTTGTTGAAGAAAGCCCAGATGAGGGCCATCAAGTTGATTAGAGGGATGGGGCACCTCTCCTAGGAGGAAAGGCTGAGACAATTGGGGTTGTTCAGCCTGGAGAAGAGAAGGCTTCAGGGTGACCTGATTGTGGCCTTCCAGTACGTGAAGGGAGCCTACAAGAAAGCTGGAGAGGAATTTTTTTACAAGAGCATGCAGTGACAGGACAAGAGAGAATGGCTTCAAACTGAAAGGGAATAGGTTTAGATGAATATATTATTGTGGGTGGTAAGGCACTGGAAGGAGTTGCCCTGAAAAGTGGTGAATGCCCATCCCTGGAAGTGTTTAAGACAGGTTAGATGGAGCTCTGAGCAACCTGGTCTTGTAGAAGGTGTCTCTGCCCATGGCAGGGAGGTTGGACCTAGATGATCTTTAAGATCTTTTCCAATCAAAGCCATTCTATGATTTCATTCTAGTGAGCTGCAGAGCTTAAACCTCACTACTGGGCCAAAAGTTCTGGCTTAATAAATGAAGAAAAAAAAAATTCCAAAACATTCCAGAGCTGAATGTGAACCTGTCAAACTTTTTCAATAGCAGAGATTGCTTTATAGTGCACATGGTTAAGAAAAGGAAACTGAAGAGGAAAGAATTTCTACATTGTTTATCGCAGAATTACTCAAATTCCTTTCAAAGCTCTGAACTTTGCTACAATTAGAAGAGATGCTGATTTGGCTAATAAACAATCAGAGAGAGGCACACACACGAAGAGTCCTTCTTTAGTCTTTTTCATATTCAAGCCTCTGGTGCTCAGGAACTACAGTTTTAAGATTTCTGGTTAAAGACAAGTACTACTGCTGCTGCTGTTCCACTCTGCTCACAGATATTAAAAAAACCAAACAAGCAAACAAGCAATAACCCAGATAGCATCCTAACAGTCAGATTTTATTCCTATTTCTCTCTTATACAAGAAAAAAACCCAAGTAAAACAAACAAAAAACCCTCCAGACTTGCATCTGGCATATATAGTAAAGACCCTCTGGTACCTGCTCTTACAGGCTGCAAGCCTCATCCAAATTAGAGAGGTTGTGTAGCACTTAAAAAGACTCTTCTCTTTTTACTTGATGCCTGTGCTTGGTGTATCACTAACCATCATCTTAGAAAAGACTGCTGATGGGCAAATCCATCATTACACCATAGGCTCAAGTAGTGGAAGAAATAAAACAGGCTGCAAGGAAGCAAAGCTGTTGTTGGAGCCCAAGGAATCCAATTACAGCAAACAAGTCAAACAACAGTGAAAATGAACTATAATATGCAAAGCCGTAAATTAATTTGAATCCAGTCCTATGTGCTGAATAAATATTACAGTGATGGATAACATACCAATGAATCACAATACATCTGAAGAATTGGATCTAATGACAGTAGAAACAATCTTACCATGTCTGCAGGCATTTCACCCTCTGACACATCCTTTTTGTATTCTTCCTTTCTGTTTCAGGAAATTTCTTGACACCCAACTAAAGTTCACCAACTTTGTCACAATTACAAATCAGAAGAAAGGAAACAACCTTGCCATCCTCTTAGTAAGGACATCAGGATGCATCTATTACGCAGGGTGGTTTCTCTAGAAATCACAGGATTATGATAAGAATGAAGGTTTTTCTGGGGCTTGTTTTGCTTTAAATTAAAACTTTATAGCCCTCTTACAGAGATATTCTTGATATTTAAGGTCAGTAAAAAGCTATTATCTATGGGAAGAATGAAATTTGTATGTATTTTAACTCTGTGTAGGGCCAAAGTCAAGGCACTGAGATAGGGAATGACATCTTCCTCAACTCACATAACCAGTACGCAATGTAAACCCTGACAACTTGATAGAGATAAGGTGCATCCAAATGCAAATACTTCAAGAATACTGAACAGCCCAATGCTTTTCAAGAGTATAAATACAGAAAAGTGCTATTTAAAGTCAGCTGTTTCAGAGGTATTTCTTCTCTGCCCTTAAACATGTTTGTGAAAGCTCCTCTCCCAAAAAAAAACCCAAAACAAACCAGAAAACAGCAAACCACAAAATGCTGCTCTGCACCAAATTAAAATCACAAATTTATTCTCTTGTGCATATTTTTTTAAAGCACTGCTGTTTTTCTTCCAATTTGGCTAACAGAGAAATTAGTATGCATAAACTCCCATTAGGCTGCTACACCTCTTCTGTAAAGTACTTGTAATATGTTTGGATTCACTGCATATTTTCAAAGAAATAACTTCAGAACTCATTGTAGAAGAAAACCACAGAACTTTCAGAATAAGGTCATACTGATGAAAGACAAAAATGTCAGCACTTCCAGAAAGTCCATTTACTTTCTTAAAAATTTTCCTAAACAATGTTAGTTCCAAGTAAAGAAGAGAGAATGGTATTTTCCCCTTCAACTGTAAACTCTTTTGGAGATTTAAAGTGGGGGGTGGGAGATATAAAGGAATGTTTGAATGTTTGGTTTGGCATTGCTGACAAGGAGAATGTTCATGAAGGGGAAGCCTACTTAAAACCAGAATAATGGGTAATTATTGCTTTATATGTGGATCCTTCATTAGTTTTGTCTCCATGACACACAGTGACACTGTTACATTTATAAGGAAAGACTCAGACACAGATTCACCATGAGGAGAATGGGCTCCTACAAAGCCCGTTTGTGTGTTTCCTTCAACTGTAATTGCCTGAGTGCAGCATTACTACTGAAATGAGAGGTTTAGACGTGGACATTATAATCATTAGATAAGTAATACTCAGTTGGCTTTCCCAGAAATTGTCATTTGAGTGGCTAGGCAAAATACAGCCATGCATAACTACTTACGCATGCTTTCTGAAACACGTTTGTTGTGGGTTTTTTACCCACAGCCACCAGAAAAATCCATCTACCTTTCTGACTGCAGTGAAGTATCATTAATGAAAATTTTAGGGTTTTGTTTTCATCACAGAGTATGCAACATTAGGAAACAACAGAGCAAATCACATAAAAGAGTCAACAGTTAAAGCTTTCTGAGCCCTGACATATTCCAGGCTCTGAATGCTGCCGAACCTGGCAGCCCCCCAGCCCTGGCTCAGGCAGCTGACTGTAGGACCCCTCCACGTTCCTCCAGCTTTTCCTTCTTCCTGCTTAATACATACATCCATGTGTATTTATGTATGTATATTTATATACACACTGTGCACACATGTTAAAAAAGAGGAAATTAGTAACAGACAAGTTAACAGCACTGTGTACATTCCCTTGCAATTTACCCAAATGAATGGCCTCATAACTCAGATTGGGACATTTCCTGTAAAAACACTCCACTATGTATCAAGCTATCAAGAGTGCAACTGGTGAAGTGTGGCTCGCAAACAACATGCTTTCTCGAGCCAAAGTTTGCAGTTATCTACAGAACACTCTAACTAGCTGGGACAGAGAAGCCAGAGCCCTCCTGCTGTACATTAGCTTTGAAAAGTGTGTCCTCAGTTCAGAGTTCTGTAACTGCAGGCATCGTCCAACTCGCTTTTGTAGCACTGAATTGCATATGCAAAGCACAGAGAAACTACAGTTTCAAGTAACATTCATGCTTAATCACTGACAAAGCACATGCATATATGTATATTCATTAAATATATGCATTATAAAGAATAAGGAATATTAGATGAAATAGGACTAGAAATGGAAAGGAAATTATTTCATTCACCCATGATCAGCACAAGTATAGAGTCTAGGAGACTAAAACTGGTAGAAGTGAAACCATTCAACGGTAACAATCTATAACCTGCCAGAATTTCCAAAGGAATTTGGATGACCGTTTCAACAGAAGCAGGTGACAAGCTGTTGAATAAACATTTCTTTCGGGTTAAACTGCAATATTCTCTAGACATGGAAACTCCTTCTATATAAATATATAAAGCTTCTTACCTCCACTATTCTTTCTCAGGAGAGCTAAATATCTTAGTAAACATTGAATCGCCAAATGCAGACCTTCACTGGCCCCTGACCAAAATACTATTTTCATTCAGAAAAATCACAGGGGGAAAAAAATAACATGACTTACAAGTATCATAGTTGGAAAGGTGATTTCCTTCAGCTGAATGTTTTTCTCCTTTCTACATCAGTCTAAGAGACATGGTTTGATCAAACAATCATGGTTGATTATTTATAAGCAATTCTCAACAACTGCATGGAGTCTGAGCCATTGTGCACTTTGATACTTCATTCACCTTCTCAAAAAATTAAATACCTTAAACTTATCTTTCAAATGCAGAACCAAAGAAATACCTACTTTTTCTAAAATAACATAAAATCCAGCTGCAGCAATACCAATGACAACTCCAGAAGAACCTATTTTTAAGAAAACAGCTTTATATTTCATTGGTCATTTGATCTAGTACTGGAAACCAACAAAAATAAGGACAGGGTGTGAGCAGGAATCTCTAAATAGGCTTGATTAAAGTAAATATTCAAAGGGATATTACTCGTCAGTACCAAGAGCTTCAGCCAGTTTCCAAAGCCTTTTGAATTCTCAGAGCTAAGCTCGGTGAATTCAGATGAAAGTTCCTTTTCTTCCACTTTTAAGGGAAGAAATAACTTATGTGAACTCTCTGCAAAACATTCTTCTGAGTGTTTTAGTAATTGGGGAACAAACCTAAAGCACTGCCAAGACACACAACTAACCATTTATAAACCTTAACGTTTCATTCAAATATTAAGTTCTGATCTACTGAAACAACACAGAGGTATTCCAATAATGCTGTTTCAAGTTATGTAATACCATCCTCAGTACATAAAAATCTCAGCTCCTCCATTCTTGCTGCCTAGCCCACATTTTGTCCTCTGAGGAACACAGGCACACAGAGTGCATACTAACAGCACCAGGTTCCCACTGAACCCAGCAAGAGGCACAGAAAGGCGGAAACCACCTGGCCCTGCCTCACTCCAAGATTATGCCAGCCTATTCAGTGGGGCGACAGGAAAAAAAAAAAAAAGTCCCTGTTGCATTTCACACACAAAGAGCTATGTATAATACCACAAAAAGCAGGGAACTGCTCTATCTGATCAGCAAATGAGCTTCTATAGCCCTCTGAACCTTACTGCATTTAGGGAAGCAGAGTAGGGGGAAGAAGCATTTGCTCCCTTTACATCTGATGACAGTTACTCATTCTCCTTCTCATCCTGTCACTGTTCCCACAGCCTGTGTAGTATTCCCAGAGATACCACCAAGTCACTATCACTTTTTCCCCAATGGTCACCAGTATGTGTTCACCCACCAGGGCATATCAATTTAACAAGTGCCAAGTCAGTCCCAAACTCTTCTGTTTCCTCTTTCCCAATTCCAAACACCTCCATTTGTCTCTATGAAACAAACAATCCAGAAATTCACTTTGAAATAAACAATAGTAATTCTGTAGAGCAAACTTATCCAAGCAAGGGACTAAAAAAGTCTGCAGAGAAATGCTGACTGAGAAGATGTGTTCACATCAAATAAAAAGTGACTCCTGATCTCTCCCACAGTGAGAACATTCATGGGATTTCTGGACTAACCTGCAGATTTTCTGATGCTGAATAAATGCTGAGGTCACATTGCAGGGTTACATCATCAAAAAAATGAAGGCTATTCTTAAATTAATACATTAGATGTGGCCAAAAAGTGCTTCTGGGTGCAAAAGCAAGCTGGGAAAGAATAAGACATCTGTGGTAATGAATAATCCTAGTCTCAAAACAGGGTGCATAAAAGCCATCTCTCAAGAGTGATGGCTGAGCTGCACTAGGGATTGAGTCATGCCTGGAAAGTGTCTGTGGAGAAGGCCACCATTTCCCAACATCACACCAGCAAACATGACCATCATTGACCATCTTCTTCCAGGCCTGGGAACACTCCTAAGCCCTTCTGAGTTTTACACAGGTGTAATCTTACAGCACTCCTCTCTCAGGCTACCTATGTTCATAAACCTTTGCTGACACACAGTTTCGAACAATTTTTTCTTAATTGAGTCTTATTACACACTTCAAAGATTTAAAGAACTTGGAATGGAGACGGAGACAGAAAAACACACGCTGGCACAAAAAAGCAGAACAGGGAGAGAAGAAAGAAAAAAAGACAACCATACTCTCTGCAGAGGAGAAAATACAATTACATGCAATTGAACTACTCTTCCCTTAAGCATATGCCACTGGCAGTCTAAGGGTTTGGTTATACCTTTCAGTCCTGACCTTTAAAACAGACAAGATACAAAGATTTTTGTATTTTGTAAGATACAAATCTTACATAAAGGAGCATAATTTTCTGTGTCTGTACCTCCAGAAATCTTTCTCTGCAACTTTCAGCTCCTGTGTATCCAACAAATGGTGGATGCCTCCTTCCACTTCATCAGAACAAGATATTTTTGTACAAGGAGAGATCAGAGACTGTCACCCAGCTCTCTTGTAGCAAGAGAAGTCAGCTTTTGGCTGTTCCGGACACAAGTTTAAGTCTGGGCATCCCAGTGATTTTACCAGGCTAATGCCAGCATGAAATGTAAAGCAGATCCTTAACGGAAGGGAATTTTCTGCGGTTTGAGGGCTTCAGGTTTTCTTTTTAAATCCAACTGTAATACAGTTTAAGCAAATTCTATCTTCAAGATATCTACCATGAGCAGCATTTTTGGAAGCAGAGGTTTGCAATCCGAGATGAACATGTAAGAATCATCAAGGAAAAATTATTTACTTTTAGTGATAAAGATCAATGGCAGGAAGCATGATACTATAGAGATATTAAGATATTTGTAGATGCCTACTTATAAATAGATGTGTGTTTACATTATGCTTTCCACATACACAGAAAGAAGCATGCATTTTTCTACCAGTACTGCCAGTTCATTTTAAAGAAAACCCCCAGTGACTAATCTCATTTCCAGCAAGCATGCAGCAGCTTATGTCACTCATCTTGAAGACTAATATCCAAGAAAGCAGGGAAGGAAATTACTTGTGCAGGGGAATTTCATGCCTCCCTCATTTATACAGTTATTTACACTACTGAATTTACTCAAGTATCTTTATGTCTCATAAAGGTATGGGTAAGACAAAATATAATTTGACAGTCTGAAGAAATGTACACCACTCAGTGCTGAAAGGCTGTTAAAGAGCTTCATGAAAACTAGTGTTTCAGGCAGTTAAACTACATCTTGGGAAGCAATTTACATGGAATGATTAGCAACAGGGTTGAAGAGCTGGGGACTCATAGTTTATCACATATGCACTGCTGCACCACAGGAGATGAGGCACAACAGCACTTGTGTGGGGCTCCTCCAGTCCCCAGAGTACAAAGCATTTGAGTTTTTTGCCTCTCATCTCTCCCAGCCAGTGGGGAAATCAAATCAAGCTGTTCTCAGGAATGGAGAATAATATTAAGCTTCAACCCCTGGAAGACAGTCCTCTCACTCACACAAAAATTACCTAAATTTTTTAGTTTCATCCATCTTTTATTTCCTTGTTATGCTTAATAACAATACAGATAACTAAGATTTGCCCAAGCATGTTACCACAGGCGTCACTCTGTCTCTTAAAGCCTGCTGGACATTAGCAACCCAGCAGATGGTCATTACTCCAAATTCCCCACCCTCCATCATCATTAATTCAGGAGCAAATTCATTTCAATGGGCTAGCTCCAATTCATAAAGAACTCATTGTCCTGACCAAATTAATAGCCTTACATCTTGCATTACCAGATGTGCTTCAGAGACACAGTAACATTTTATATTATAATGTGCTGTTTAAAGTCCACTTCAATGTCATTTCTCATAAATATTGCTGTACAAGGCAAATGTACAACTATGAACCTATTCCCAAAATAAACACAAATCTGTGTATTTTTGGTTTAGATCCTAGACAGATTTGGCACAATCACTGCTCAATTATCCTGCAACTCACTTGATCAAAAGCTGTCTACTCTGATAGCACAGTCTTTTGGAAGGCATTACTTCACCCTGAAGATTAATAAACCCTCAACACTGGCACATCCAGTAAAGAGTCAGGCACTTACAGTGCCTATTACATAAGCAATACAGTTTAGAACAATCATAATAATAATAACAACAACAACAAATGGGACAAATCAAATTTATAAGAAGTCTTAACTTCACTGTTAAGTCACCAGCAGATTTTGATAGGTGTCAAAAGAGGAATTAAAAGGAACTGAGGGAATCATTTGTCATGACTTGAGTCATTTTGTGTCTGCCATTTGTCAGCAAGTTTGCACTAAACCAGTAGAAGACTCTTCCATAGGAACAATTTGCAAAAACGAACATCAGCAGACTAGAATCAACTAGGAAGATACCTTTCCCACTTAATGGAAAAATAAAAAGTGTAATTTTGAAAATAGCCATGTTCCTTGTGAGAAAGAGGTAGAGATCATTAAAGGACTCTAAATCAAATAAAAAGTATAATTAAAAATAGAGCAGAACTTTCCAGAGAGATAGTATTCACTTGAGTTTTAAGTTACATTGTTATTTTTCCATGGAACTAAAACAAGTTTTCTTACAATCCTATATCTGAAAAACTTCTCTTTCTGATAGTTTTGTTGAAAACTGCTTGTGTGAAATGTTCTGTTTTCAATAAATTGTTGTGTTCAACAAAATATTTTTGGCTGAAAATTTCCTAACTGGCTTGACTTGTAAAATCATTTCTCGAGTGTAACATTTCATTAAGTCCAATGCCTTTCCCTACTTAAAAGGCTGCATTGTGTATTTCAAAAGATATCCACGCACTCTCACACTGGCACAAAACAAGCAACATTTGTGTTCAAACCTGTGATAATTGGAGGGCATTTTTCCTAAGAAATCTATTTCTACATAGAAGAAACAAATACAACAACTATGATAATAAGGTCTGTTCTGTTCTACCTTGAAAATAGGATTAGAATCTACATCTCCAATAAACCTTAACCTTTATAAGCATACAACTATCTTTACTAAGCAACTTTACACATTTAAATTATGTGGTAAACAGATATAATCCAGATGGATTTACCTTGGAAGTACAGTTTACGGCCATGGCTGAAGGAAAGGAGAGAGGGCTGAAATGTCTGTGGTTTGACAAACATAATTCTGGGAGGGGACAAGGCAGCAAGGGAGAAAAATAAATATTTTCTTATAAGAAGGAAAACAAAGAAAAAGGAAAGTCACAGTTACGTCTCTTATCAAATTCCATATTGGTATAATTTTTAATACAATAGAAACTCATTAATCAAGAACATAATACATCATTTGAAGTATTTCACTTCTGTAACTGAAGCTAAATATGCAAAGGTTGGGGCTTTTTTCATGTATTAAATATTTTTCCAAATTCCTACATAACATAACTAATAAAAATATTTACTTTTACAGAGGGTCAAGTGGACAGAACATAATTCTCCCAGAAGGAAACCAGATGTTCAGTTTCTTCAAAGTGATGTCCGTGCTGATAAAAGCAGTAGCTAATCTTTTAGAGGTTGAAGGTCTTGTTGAAGTTTCTTTTACGGAAGAGCTATATATCAAGCTTTAATGAATATCTGCCTCAATGGAAGAAGTATTTTTAATTTTTAATAGGATTTTGGCTTGTGTGTATAGTCATCAATGCATATGTGCTCAAAGAGCTGTCTTTGAAAATTTCGTAAAACAATTTATAGTCATGCTCTAAGTCACGTACTGCATCTCAAACTCATGATAAAAGAAGTCACATCTGTTCCTAAAGCCAAGATTCCGTCATAAAAACATCTTAGCAAACTCCTGTAGAGTAATTTGAATACATTAAGTCACACAAATATTCAAGTGTTTCTCACAAGTAATTCAAGTGGTGCAGAATTATCTATCAATGTAGTGCTTAGAATTGTAGAAAAGCTCAAATTAACAATACACTGTTTCTTAATAATGCACTCTTTATAAAATTCAATATATTAAGAGATTCATAAAATGGAATTTACAAAGACTTGAACAAATACATCTTGAATGATTCTGTGGGTTTTTCCTGTATTACTTGGCTTTTGTCATGACTAATATTTAGCTACACCATAAATCTTGCCAAGAGATGCAAGATAATTCTGAAATCCTATGGGGATAGGCTAAATGTTTAAAAGGCTTCAGAGGCAAGTTCAAGGTCTCTGTGTATCTCAGAAAGCAAAAGGATTACTTAGTTGCTTAAATTACTCTTAGATAAGTCTTTGCGGAAAAAAAACCCCTCAGTTTTATCACAGGTAGAAGGAAACCCCACCCAATTTAAATTTAAATTTGGGGTTATGTCACCTGCTTTTTATCTTCTGAATTTTGTTCTGATCAAGGAATGACAAAGTTAACCTGAGACATTAACTGCAGCATGATTCACTTATGGTATCACGAATTTTGTGTTCAGCCACGTTGGTGAGCACCTATAGCATAGAATGCTCTTGCTCACTTTTCCCATCTCTAGTGGCCAGGTGCATCAGTTATTTGAAAAACCTGTTTAGCTCAAGGAAGGCTGTAAGCTTTCAGCTAAACAGCATCCTACGGATAGAAAGTTCTACATCTCAACATACCCTTTGTTAAGGGCTCACTTCTAAAAGGACAGGGACAGAGCAGCTCTCAGGATTTCAAGTGACAAGGGCTGAAAAAATCCCCAATTTTATCCAATATGCATCAAAAACCCACAAAGAAGTGGGCAGCACTACCCAGTGCACTGACTTTAGTTAACCAGCTGCACCCAAGCCCATCATTAACTCTGTTAGTTTAAGTAGAAATGTGTTTAGTCTGTGCAAAAGCAGAGTACTGGCATCTTGCTTACAAGAAATAGTGCAATTAAACAAGATGAAAGGAAAGGAAGGAACAAACAACTAAGTAAGTGGTAAGAATTTAGACTTACAGAGCTCTTTCAATTAATGCTTTTTCAAGCACTTTACATGACAAGTGAGAACAAAATGGCCAAGACACACTTAGGGTTTGCATAGAGTTCATACCACTTTCACATCTTTATAGGACAAGAGTTAAAAAGAAAAAGTAGTGGAAAAATTATGACTGGTGCGATGGAAGGGACAAGCTGTGGTACACTCTGGTCCCATAACCTACTTCACCCAGCTGCTTTACTGCCCTCCCTCAACCATTTCTCCAGACACTTGTCTTCCCCAGCATCAAGTCCCATTCTCCTCTCAGGCCAGACACTTACCAATAGTTCACCATTCATCTGGCCCCAGAACTTCTTTCCCTGTCATGTGTAAAGCCAAGTAAGGAGCTCCATTCATGCCCAACCTCCTCTCTGGGAGAGCTAGGGCACACTGCAGAGCTCCTCAGTTCGTTTCTCAGCACTTCTGAGAGCTATGCTGTAACACATCAAGCAGAAGATGCTCAAGCAGGAGCTGGACAATGGTATCACAGACTTAGAAATGGCATCTTAGAAATTGTAGTGAAAGCTGTGTGAATGTTTCAGCTTTTGGGTCCTTGGTATGAATGCTATCTTATTTCTCCTCTTCCCCAAAGGAAGCCATTTCCAGCTTTATTTTGGAGTATTAAATTTACAGTGCAGTCAACCATGAAGACAGGATGCACATGCAACCAATACACAGCACATCCCTGAAGATTTTACAAGACTGTGTGTTTGTGTGTGCGCATGTGTAAAATACACTTGTTTGAAAAGCAAGTTAGTTTCTTCCAGTGCGTAATTTGTTTTTCTGCTTTGGCTACACCTGTGACAAAGGAACAATACTGTCACCTGTACCCTCTCTATTAACTAGTCCTGAACAGGACACGCACAAAAAAAAAAAAA
>VXBI01000285.1:797549-812609 GCA_013397375.1 Toxostoma redivivum | reverse complement strand
AAAAAAAAAAAAAAAGTAGTAATCTTCAAGACAGTTTCACTGCTGTACAGGATGCTCACCAGAAAACAACAGATGTGCTATAATCACTACTGCCCATTCATTTCCTTTCTGCCAGAAAGAAAGCAGCAGTCATCAATTAACAACCCCTATCTACAGGACACAAAAGGAAGTATACACTTCTCCTTGGTCATTTGACCACAACAATAGGAGATGGCAGCGGGAAAGGACTGACCGCTCTGAGCAAGTGTGGTGGGCAGGAAAGCAGATAGGCGTGGGTGAGATTGTTTCTTTAGGCTTTTAAAAAACAAATATAAGAAATTTTGTTCAACACTTTAATATACAAACGTTATACAAATAAATAGTTTTGTCTACAAACTATACAAAATCATATTATTTCTGATTTTTTTTCAGACTATTCATTTACTCCTTTTCACAGCAGAAAATCCCAAACATGGAAACTGACAAGAGAATTAAGCAGCCTCTATCTGGAAAAGCTGTTTTATCAAGTAACAAAGCCTTTTCTGAAACAGTTATCACAATTTTTATAAAAACATTAGTCTAAATGTACTAGGTACATAGAATTTCAATACATCACTGCCATAAATTATTTGGATTAATATTTTTAAGAAGTTTAGTCAGATCTCTGTATCCTTCCATTAAAGATTACGTTTGCTCTGAAATAGAATGACAGCTTTCATAAAACTGCCAAGAACAGAAAACCCTAGAGATGGGCTTTATATTACGTCTGTTCCACAACTGTAGTCAGCCACAAAGGGTTTTCAGGAAACTTATTAAAAATGTTAGCCTTAATTAAGGTATTAGGCCCTAATCTAGCATGCTAAATTAAACCCCAAATATTCCCATGGACACTAATGCAACTGCTCTAAGAGCTTGGTAGGCACTTCCCACAATAGGAAAGCTTTTACAGGGCTTCACATTGGGACTGAACCCTTATTTTCGCCCTGTACCTCAGCTTCATTGCATACCAAAAATAGATCCGACTTACAGAAAAGCTCATACGTGGGCATAGAATCATTCCTCTCCACCCCCACACAGATTTGCAAGCCCTCACACCGCTAAAGGCATGACCTAAACAAAGCATTCAGTGATGCACACATGCTTGAGGAATTTTTTTAATGCATTGACTTTCAGCATAAACACACTGCACATTAAAACTCACATGGAATTGTCAGAATAAAGTATATTGATCTAGTGTTTCCTTCTCTGCTACAACATGTTATGATTTAATAGATGCTAAAGCCCACTTTAATCCTTCTAAAGATATTCTATGCACCAACTTATTGAAAAATTTAAAAACAAACAATATTGTTATATAAGTCAAATGGATAATAGCAAAATAGAAACAAATTTCATAAAACATTTCCCTCATCACCCCCAGAAGTTCTTCAGAATGAAAATATTCTAAGACGTTCCAGATTTATGCCTGACATGTAAAACAAATTTGGCAAAATTACTGGTGGTTATTTGGTAAGATTCAACATCCATCCCTCAAAGCAGTATCCCAATGCCTAAATCATTAAGTTTTTCTTTTTACAGAACACTAGTCCTCATATTTTGTGTTTCTTCCTTTTTTGCATGAAATTAATTCCTTACTATATGCCCTTCATCTAGTCCTTGAATGCCTTATCCCCTTAGTTGATACATTCCCACACACTCCAGTTTTGTTGACATAACAATTTTTTTAAGCACTTCACAGTGAATGCTTGTCTGCCAGGAATCCCACAGAATCTTAGGAAATCCTCTGCATCTTAGGACACAGGCACAATCCATGTTATCTCCACTTTCAGAAGAGAGGTTATTTGAGTCTGATGGTCTGGTTAGCTTTTCTGTTCATCATGAAAACACAATGAAACAACTGCAACTCAAAACCAAGGCCAAGCAGCACACTTGAAATGAAATGGAGATCAGGGAAAGGGAAGAGTTTGTGCAAATAATTCACTCTAAGGTCACTAGGCAAATACTTTGCATTCATTTGGATATGCACAAACTTCAATCTAAATAAATAAAATTATTTCCTCTGTGGAAGATGGGAATGTACAGCCTCTCCACACTTGTGGATGAAAAAATATTCTAGTAATTAACTATCAGCAAGTAACACAGAGAACTAGTGCACTGAATTTAGGTCATGCAATTATATTTCTCTAAAACATGCAACCTTATTCAAATCTTGCTATTTTTGGAAAACACTGAAGAGGAATTTCTGGTCTTTCCTCTTGTAGCCTGCGCAAAACGTTTTTCTACTTACAGAGACTGTTCTCCCTTGGATCTAAAGGAAAGTCAGATCTCACTAACGTTTGTCAGATGTAAGCTTCAATCTAATGCTACACAGTCCTGCAAGCATCTCTCTATTACAATTATGCAATCTCACAGCATTGGAGACAAAATAAAGTTGCCATTCTCCTAAAATTTCATAAACATTTGAAGACAATGGGATCATAAATGCATACTACAAAATTATATTACAAGCCCCACTGTCAGTAGGGTAAAAGAATATTCATTAGTGGTCTAATATAGCATATTAGTATTCCTTCTGCAGGTCACAGAAGCCAGACTGGCAATTAACACAATGCACCTATTTTTTTTTCTTTAAATTATAAACTTAATCTATACTACACTGCTTTCCATTAGCACTTGATGGAGTGAAGTAGATTACCCATATATAAGACATCAAGTCTTTCCAAATAGCAGTGTCTGAGTTGTTAGCCACTGAACATCTGCTTTTTTCAAAGAGAAGAAAAAAACTCCTCTAGGTTGACACCAGGAATCTTTCTTGTTGGAGAGGAGGAGAAAGGCATCTTCCTAAAGTTCTCATATTTAATATTTTCTGTAGAGTCTCCTTCCAGCCCGATTGTGAAATTTTCTGGAATGTCAATTTGTTTCAGATAATCAAATGAGTGAAATCAGTTATTGCAATCAGGTTACATTTCTGTGTCATGTAAACCTGCTTTTCTTACGTTCCCAAGTTCCCTAAATGCTCCAAGACTTCCAGGCAGTGAGATTATGTGAACAAAATTAAATCGCTAAAAAAATAAACTAAAATGACGTAGACTAAGGAAATCTCAGGAGAACAAAGTTGTCCTGTCTCTACCCATCCCCATAAGGAGACCACTGTTTCTCCATGAAAGTGGCACTTTTACTTCCAAAGGGAGAGAATCAAGCAACCAAACAAAATTTCAGCTACAGATCTTCAGCAAAACCTCCGTTTCAGAAACAAGCACTAAAACTGAACAGTTAACCTCCCTTACCTGCTTAGGTGCCTCCCCAAAATTTTATTAATTAGCATAAAAACCCACTAGTGTGCACGTGAGGAGCACTGTCTCTCTTGGCTAACCCACACAGTGACCTACTGTGGATTTGCATACTAAGCAGCCTCATGATTAACCTGAGACACGCTCACCTTACACCAGTGGTAATCCTCTCAGTCAGAGGCACACCAAACCTCACCTCACATTTAAAACAAAGTAAAAAACCAGAAGTTAAAATAATAGTACAAAAATTTACCTGGTAGAGCACTCACCAAATATATCACTGTTAGGTTGGGCAAAATGGAGTCACGTTTCCTTTCCTCCGTTGAATCTCTGGCATTCTGCAGAAAGGAGGGAAATTATGGAATTAGAGAAAGGATAAAAGGGAGCTCAGCTGCACAGCTCAGCAGGGGTCAAGGCACACCTCAGTTTATTCCCCCTAAGTCACGCTTGCCATACGTACGCCTCCTGTTCTGTCCTAAAGAGCATCTGAATAAAACATAGCATGGGCTGCATCCAGTTCAGACTAGCTAAGGAATCAGATTTTGAATAGGAATTAGACACTAATGTGATTCTGAAAATCCCATTAAGAGTCTTTACCACCTCTGCCTACCTACATATCTTTAAAAATCTAGATCAGACAGCTTGCCTATGGCCGTGCTGTACGGCTGTGCTGAAGCAAGCAGTACTTCTGGGTTCCCAAGCTCTAAATCCCAAGGGTTTCAGGCCACACTCCTGGAAATTGTTAGAGCTGATTTTCAATTTAATTTTCTTTAATGCCTGGAAACCTCTATCCAAATGAGCCCTCACTTCCCTGGTAAACAACATCAGTGCCCTATAAAGTACATGAGAGACATGGGTTGCTCTGAACTGCCTAGTACCTCCATCAAAGCTAGGTATTTTCACAAGGTCAACAAAGCATGATAAATATCTGAACAAATATAATGTTTCTATAACCACTTCACAAAAACCAGCTATTTAGGTAGAATTGCAGTGCAGCTTTTCCTTGCAAAATTTATTAGCCTGCCTTGAAGCCTAAAAATGGAGGATTTTTGATTTAACAAGGGAAAGAACTCGTTCCCTCTGCCAAACTTGTAACCCATCCCAGCCTCAGCAGAATATCAACTGGAACTGAACAAGGATATGATTTTTTATTATTTTATTATTTTTTATTATTTCTCTAAGACATTGCTTTACGTTTCCCTTTTCTAGAATATCCAACATTAATTCACCTCTCCTTCTGTGCTATTTCTGTGCCACAGACTGAGCCAAAGGTGACAGTGAAGAATTCACAGAAACCCAACATCAAATGTGTCTGTTTTGAACTTTCAAGAAACTATTTAATAACTTTCTTCTTTTTTTATATCATCATAAGGCCTGTTTATATACTTGAAGTGGAAACAGTGCGCTTTCAGCTGCAATTGATTTCCTGTATGGCAAAATACCTCAGGCATTCAGCTGGCTGGGAGCACTATGGAGGCCTCTTACCATCACCAGTTTTTTGAGACCAGGAAGCTCTGCCCAACGCTTGTTCTTATGCCAGAAAAAATGAGAGTCCCTGCTAAGTGTCCAAGTTAATTTGGTCTAGGTGAACCAAATCATAAACAGGCAACATTTTATATTTCAAAAGCCCATTTAAAAAATATTGGTCTACTTTCAACTCCAACAGTAGTGCTATCAATTCAATCTTGCTAATGGGGCATAATGTTCATCTACAGACATTTTTTAATACAAAAACTGCTCCATCTGAAATTTTCTTTTAATAAAATATCAATATATTTGCCTTCTCCGTGCTATCTTTACAACAATAAATAAACACTACAGGCAATTTCACAGACTAAAAGAGTGTATTTTTTTCTTTTGGTATCACTGAGTGACTACAGCAACCATTTTATTAACTTCACTTAGGTTTTCCTTTTCATAACTGAAGACACTAGTCTCCACTAACATTTCTAGGAATTTGAAGAAGGAAATACATGAGTAGTCTCACCAAGCTCCTGTGATCAGACTGTAACAGCTGTTATATTCAAATGCCCAACCACCTGACTGTACTTCAGATTGTAAATTAAGCAAAACAGAAATGCAAAGTGACCTATAATTACCATCTTACTTTCCACTTATCATGGAAGCTTCCCTAGCCTCAAATCCTTCAGAGTCAAAGGACTCAATTTCAGCTGCTTGAGAACCCAGTTTCTTTAAGAACCCTCGAAAAAAACAGACTGGTAATACAACCACAACCATTTAAATATACATTATATATAAACAAATTAAAATCAGGAACCTAGATAATCCCAAAGAAGTCTAAACTTTTTACTGAGGCTGTCTTGTTTGACAGTAGTTTCACCAATAACAGTTTCTTAATTCTCAGGTAAAATCATTTGCCAAAAGCTGAGATATTCTCTAACCCCCAGCAGATACAATTTCAACTGCTGATCTGAGACAGGGTTTTACAGTCATCCAAATTGACTGAAGCACAAACTCTGGGATGCTACAGAATGTTCTATCAACCTTTTTTAACTTTTCCAATAAGGTTTTGTACACATTTTACTATCCTCATACTATATAACAGCACAATCCATAAGGAAAATTACTTTTTCATCCTGTGAAATTTTTTAAACATTCAGTGGTTTATTTGTCAGCCATTAGAGTAAGAAAAATAAACACATTTGTACTAGAAAAGCTATCACAAAGATTTTGCATGTCTCTTTCAAGAAAGTGATTAACAAATATACTGTCATTTGTCTCCTAATTTCTATTTCATCTTTTAAAAGTTTGCATCATTTAAAATAGTCTTAGTCTAGAAATATATCACAGTTATTAACAAAGAGCTTTACTTCTTATTCACTTTTAGTAAATATATAGGGTTAAAGCATCAAGCAAGGAGCACCTTAAGAAGCATAAGCACCAAAGAAACCTGAATTCAGATATATAAACTGACTTGAACCATAATGTCTGGCTGTCCTGGGAAAAACACTTCTGAACATGGAGTTCACACTATAATGTTAAATTAAAAGCCCAAAAGCTTGAAAACTATCTTTCAAGATGCAGTAAAATTAAGGTGCTCCTTTCAGGTATACTCTACATGGGAGGCATTATCTTCACCTCACTTTCCCTAAAAAGTGCAAATGACACATAACCTTTGTGTTCTATATGCTCTGTCAGTGTGGTGAAAGCTAACATGACTTTAGCCCAGTTAACAGGTTCCCTCAAATCATGGGGTCTGAGCTTTGAAATCTCTGCTTTACAAGAATTTCCTTATCCTGTTTTAGCCAGGCTAAAAGACCACAGTAAGCCAGAGACCCACAACTACATGTCATTGTGTTCCACAAACTTACAGGTGGGAATTTGCATCAATTTCAAGTAGGATATCAAGATATTAATTCCATTCATTGACATTCCTGCTCTCACCTAGTCCCACACTACACCTCACATCCATGTAACTCCATCCTTAAGACTTGGATTATATTGTGTATTGGACATAATAAGATTTTGTCAACACATACTGTAGCATTTTAAAACAAATACTCTTGCCAAACAATTCCACATACTGACCCTTGAAGAAAAGCTCAGAATAAAATTCTTTGTAGATGTTCACATGTGCTAGACAACAAACCACTGTGCAAGCTTAATCACCAGTGAGGAGGACTAAGTGAAAATTTATTTGACATGACTTTATGTGCCAATTCTTAAAGCTCAACTTCTCTGGCTGAGGAATGCAACTTGCTTTTACAGGAAGGCCACATACTGTAGCACCTTCTCATTGCACGACATGACCGATTAACAGACGGAAAATGTGCCACATCCCAAGCAAACAGATTTATTCCACATGCAATCAGCTGAGAGCTTTACCAGACATATTAAGCTAATTTCATGGACTAAGTTCATGCAGCGCTCCTGGAGTTTCTTTCACTCTACCCATTCATAACAGTTAACAGCACAAAGGTGAGTGGCGTGACAAGGTCAACAGCTGGGTGAGTCTTTGCCAGAACTCCTCCAGACCATCCCTGGTATGACCTCAAACTGTCCCCAGGAAAGAAGTCAGCATTGGGCAAGTATGGGCATAGACAAGTAACTGTGATCCAGATAACAGAACTAATCACCCCCTGGTATGACTCAATATTTATAATTAACAAATAAAAGGAACCAACCCAGTACATTTTCCTCTTACCATCAGAAGATGGTCATCACTGATCCTCTATTAAATATTGAAAGAACTCTTTGTGCAACACTGACATTGAGTTAAAGAGCAAAAGGAAAAAAACCCATAACATTTAGTGGGCGGACTCCTCATCGCAACAAGACAGCAGCAATGAAGAAGCATCCAGACGGCCCTAGTGTCCAGACCCCCATGGAAGCTCCAAGAGCTGCATGATGCACACAGCCAGGGTGGGCAGGCGCATCTGTCAGGCATGTATGTCAGCACTGTCCCCTTGAGATGAAAGAGACTCTCGAGCAACAGATCTTCAGTGACAAAGGCTAATGACCAGCTTTTCTGCTGAAGAGATCAAATGAGATCCATCATGATTTTGTTTTTTCAGAATTCTTCCTTGAAAAGCAGACACGGCTCCTATCCTATCCAAACAGCATGCAGTAGTGTCTGGGAGAAAATCTTTCTCCTCCATACCCCACCTGTGCATATCACAGGTCCAAATCACATCACTGCTTCATCAATACAGGGTAAAAAAAAAAAATCCCCTCTTCTCCTTGCTTCGAATTTGTGGGAGTCTGAGTCAGCACCTATTCTGTGCTGCTTTGGATGAACAAACTGGTTTGAAGGGGCCTGAGGTGTGCAGGAGCCAAATCTGTATTTGAGAACAGAGGTTGCTTATCAGCAGGATCCTCTGCTGCAGGGTTGCAGAAATAACCTCTTCAAAGTAGTGCTTTCTGGATGTGCAGTGTGCATGGCAGCAGATCCAGCAGGACAGCCTAGCTCCAAGGTGAAGAACACAAGTGACACTGTCAGCATACACAGCCATGAGTGTGGGATGAGCATGCACAGTACATCTGTGTTGAGAACAGGCCACACTGCTGCAGGTGAAGTGGCAGAGTGCAAACTGCAGTTACTGAGATCATTGGGATGAGTCAGCACGCAGGAAATCAGCTCTGAAAACTGCCCAGCACAGCTTGTGCCTTAACAAATCACTCTGTCCTTCACACCAAGAGAAAAGTGGGGTTTTCTGAATGCTCTGGTCTGCATTTCCCGGCTGGCAGGCTCTAGGAAAATGGAAAACATGTCCTGAAGGGAAGGTCTGCAGAAAACCTGTTCTTTTTCCCTGAGAAATTTGCCTAGCACTGACTCTCCTAGCACAGATATCCAATTTAGGAACCGTGTCATCTAAAGCAATGGAGGAGCACAAGCATGGCAAGATACTGCCCTAGATATCAGAAAGAAATCTTAGAGATTAAATAGTCATTAATTCCCTCAGAAATTACTTACTTTCACTTAATAACAGATCACAGCATTCTAGAGTGGTTTACCAAAACATCTGCACTCTGTCTGATGCTTGGTACTGCAGCTAGAGTTTAAGAAAGTAAGTCATGAGCTTTGCCTCAAAAATCTGGGAGAAACTCAGAAGATTAAGTGAATTCAAGCTCAGGAGGAGGAGACATTGGAGGCAATCTTCTCATACCATAAGGCAGAAGAGCCTTCACAGTACAACCAACCTGACAAGGCAAGGATTCTCAGAGGCTATATCCAGTGAGGAGTGGGCTAAGTGGTCCTGTCTGCCAGCAGGACACAGACAGCAACCTACTTGGGGCAGGAGGAGCACAGAATGACCAAGATAAAGCAAATCAGAGGTTTATGACTTCAGATTCCTCCACATGAGAGAGACTGTTAATTACCAGGAAAGATTGACAGAAAGATGTTACAAACTGCATGCTGGTAGAGTATGAGGGAATTCAAACTATCTCTCCAAATTAAATAATGATTTATTGTTAAATACATTTTGTCTACATTCCAATAGGCTAAGACTGCTGAAAAAATAGTATTTCTACAAGCAACTGAAGTCTGTGATGACATCACTCAGACACTAAGGTGTGACAGCTCTCTGAGCAACCTCACGAGGCGTGTTATCAGGATAGTGAGAAGGAATTGGAACGTAAACAGTGAGAAAGCTTCATAAGCACTCGAGTATGAAGCACGCTCATCTTGGCAGCACCAATACTGCTTGTAAGCCAAACCCAATTCTCCTATTAACTTGGTTTCAGTCTAAAACAATAAGTGGAAAGCTCTATGCATACTGAAGTAATAAAGATTACTGACGTACAAATAAGTAGTTCTTCATCTCACCTATTTTCAAAATTATTCACAAAGAAGGAACTATCATTTTTCCCCCGTATCAGACATCAAGGACACAAAGCACTATGTTACTTATTACTGAAGTACCACAGATCAGTGGCAGCAGCAGAAAGCAAGTTGTTCTGCCACTTCCTTTCTGAAATGTGTTGGGAACTCAGCTATGGATCTGGACTCACTGGGGTACGCAATGCAAATATAGAAAGAGAAACAAAAAGAAAACCTCCAAACAGCACAATGATTCTGGTATTTAGAAATCACAGTGAAGCTGCAGCTGACAGTATATCTAATCTTAGAGGACATACATGAGGGTGAACATTGGTCAATACTTCAACAAACCAGAGTTTACAGGGGGTTAGGGAGGAAAACTTGCCTGTGTTTACAGGTATCTTTGCATATCAAAAGGGGAAGAATGGGAGAAAATACTAGCACTAGAGCCTGTGCACTAAATCTAGGAGATAGAGACTCCTATGTGGGCTAATTAAAGAGCAGAAGCTGACCTTGAAGCCCACACCCAGACGACAATGCTGGAAGACGTCAACCATGACCATGAAAAGAAACTGGCTGTTATGCTGTCCCCGACACTGCTCCTTATGACAACCCAAACAGCCATCTCCTTCCCAAGGTACCAAGGCTTTATCTCCAATGACTGTGAGCAAGCAAATGAGCAGGTGATTCAATCACTGTACACACTTTTTATCTCTCCCAGTGAAAGGAAGCACGCATCTTATCAGCAGAAAACAGTAGGCAATGATACTAATGCTTGGAGCGTGATCCTGAAACAGCTGAATGGATATGAAGGTTCAAATATTTAAATGCTTACATTCATTAAGTTAGGTTTTAAAACATCTGGGCAGGGCTCACACACAAATTTCTACAGAATGTACGCTTACAGGAAGAGGCTTGGCACCACTTGCAATCTGAAACTCAGAG
Source organism: Toxostoma redivivum (assembly GCA_013397375.1). Lineage (NCBI taxonomy): Eukaryota > Metazoa > Chordata > Aves > Passeriformes > Mimidae > Toxostoma > Toxostoma redivivum. The sequence continues at coordinate 802,112 of VXBI01000285.1, read as the reverse complement.
CAGGCAAGCAAGACTTATAGGATTCACAGTTAATTAGCACTGCTTTAGTCTAAAGTTTACATGGGAAACTGCTGCCAGCTCAATTTATACCTGCTCACTACACTTACAAAAAACAACACGTGCAGCCTCTACTAGCATAATCATCATGGTCCCATAGAACATTAGGAAGCAGAACTAGTGGAGCGCATGTTGAGGAAGGAAGGAAGAAAAGAATCAAGTTAAATGCACGAAGTCACCCTTACAAATAAATTTTCAAACTGTCAACCTTCCTGGTACTTTCACAGCAATGCTCTGCATTGTGATTAGTGAAAACACAGGTAGTGACCACTCTGACATGCAAGTGCTTCAGAAGGCACCTTAGTCAATAGATGACAGTGGGTTTAAGACAATTGCTTCTTTCAGGTCTCCTTGAAAAGTAGTTTTTCCTCTATTTTCTTCCCCTGTCTAGGCCCCTTTATTTTCCTGCATTTGTAATCAAGTTCATGGTTAAACCTTTAAACCTATTTTAGGCCAAGTTCATATAAACTCAACTTTTGGTGAATCAGACTAGATGAAATTATTTGATACAACAATCATAACCTAAAAAAAAAAAAAAAAAAAAAAAGTTTATATCTTTAAAGTGATTTGGGAAAGTTTAAACACCAAGAAATAGTTTGTCACATACTTCTTCTGCTTTTTTTGAAAATTAATGAATACCAACAGAAAATACTGATACTTTTAGTTATTATTCAATCTGCTCACATTCATCTCTGATTCCTGTACTTAAAACTATAACTGTTGCCACTGCACTAAGATTGACTTTACTCTTCATTCCCTTTACTCCTGTTCCCAGGCCAGTTTTGTGGTTCCACCATTCACTGTGGTATGTGAGGCTTTTCTAAAGCACAGGGGAAATCTAGAGTCCATATCCTTTGCATTCTAAGTTTACAAGAATAACACTTTCTTCCACTTTCTTTCTCATTGACAGTCGTACTAGCTAAAACTTTTTATGTGCAGTGACAGTAATACAGGTTCTCAGAATTAACCATTCAGCAACAGTTCTGCAAGCCTTTTGGCCACTCCAGACATTGCTGAAGGCTGCAAAAATTCTTTTCCCCCACCTTCCCCTCTTAACTCTACAGAAATAGAATGTCATTTAGAATAAGTAGTGGTAAGACATCATCATTGTCCCCGCCAGAAAAAATTCCAGCTTATTATAAGAGGATTGCCGTCTCTCCAAATGTCTTCCAAATGGTAGACATTACATTATTAACTTGCATTTTTTCATATTTTATTATTCTATCTTCTATTGTATATTCTATCTAAATATCTGTACTATATTTGGTGATTAAGAAATTTATAGCATAGTAACTTAAAGCTATAACTAATTGAACACGTCATTAAAACATGTTTCTTTAACACAGCAACCCTCCTTATCAACGTGGCTGAATGCAAAAGGGAATGCACATCAGATTAATTCCTTTGTTCCAATTTATAACTGCCACAGCTTTACACATGTCTAATCCGAGAAACACTTCTAAATGGAGCCTGCAAATGGCTCTCTTCATCAGCTTGGATGTTCCCATTATTTCTTGATCCAGCACATCCAACCTTATGGAGTTGGGGCACATGGCAGGGTCATGCTGCCACCCAGAAATGTGGTCCCTCTTCTTCGTAACCCCATGCTCTCACAACCAAGAGCAGCAGCTCTGGCTTGGCTGGTAGAAACTTAGTGGTGCCCAGCAATTGGTAGAGTGGCAACCAAGCATGAAGAAAATGAATAAATAAATAAAAATCAACAGTTTAATAGGTCTTTGGCATCCTTTAACAACTGCACTAAGTATCTGTTAAAATAATGTTATTTTGGACTTCTTTAAAAAATTAAGAGATAAACAAGCTCCATACTCTCTGTAGTACACTTCCCAAATAATTGCTTTGGTTTAGGATTGGTCTTTTTTAGTGACAATTTTAGAGACTACACCTCTGTACAGAAACTTTTTTTCAATAGCATTATCTCAGGCTAATATGTGGATCTCCTCTTCAAAATTACTAACAGCAGATTTTGTAACTGTATTCTTGATTTCCCCATTTTTGGGTTGATCTCAGAAGTACTCACCTGAGCCTAAAATTGTATTGGTGATGCTACCACAAAGCAAGATAAAATGACAGAAGCCAATGTCAAATTACAGTTCTGTTAGTGTTCTATGGTTAGAGAAACTGACCAGCTTTAAACTGCTGAGTTTGCATTCAAGGACAATAAAGCACTGCTTCAAGTAAATGCCTTTGTCAGTTGCTACAGTCCTATCTGGTTAGCAGGGCTTTAAAAAACCTTTCCTGAACAGGAGCCAAGAAATCACAAGCATATGAAAGGCAGAGGACAACAGGTATACAACAACCCAATCCAAATAAATGCACACAAGGAGGCTTTCAAACATGCTTACTTCTCCAAATGACTTCACAAAAATACTATCACCAGTGCCACATGAAAGACTGTGTCAGTGAAAGGTTCAAACATACCAATCTACACAAGTAACAGCAGCAAAAGGTACACAAACTCACTATTTGCCACTTATTAGAAAAGTAAGCAGATATGTTCACTTCCCTTCTAGCTTTAACTTTTTAGGTCACAACAAAGGTTGAAAATAAAATAACAAAACAAAACTACAAAGAAACCCAAAACACAACACCATTAAAAAAACCTACCTAGACAAAAACACCCCACTCCCACACAGGAAGGTACCAAGTGTTCAGTTAGTCAGCTCCAAACCCTTTTTTCTACCTTTTTCCATGGCCTCACAATCAAACACTTTCATCTCAAAGTATGCCTCTAGACAGTTAATTTGTAGTCTCACATCCTGCCCAAGGAAGAACACATTAGCAGATGTCCTGAAATGATGAGGGCTGCCAACAAACTAGGTTCACTACTTGAAGATTTCCACTTAAAAATCAAGTCAATGCTGTCTTTGCAAGATGTTATCCAGTAAGACTATAAATTACAAACTAATTTGGCTACACAACTGTTTTTTCCCCTTCTCTTTTTTTTGAAAATCGAAAGTAAAACAAAAAGAAATATTACACCTTAGCACCTAGTGTTAGAATCATAACTTGCCTTTGAAGAGATGCACTAAGTTGTGTGGCCACAGGTCAACGTTGTTTGCTTAGGGCTCTCTAGGTTTGTGAGAAACAGCCAGCATTCCCATAAATGAACACATTTAAAACTGAACCTTTTATCAGAGTGTTTTGCACCATTTCTAGTTTGCCAACCGAGAACACAGAGAAGAAGCAGAGTCCAAGTTTAATAGTTAAGCATCTGCGTGGACCCGAGAACAATACCAATATTCATTAAGAGGCCAATCTCAAACTGCCTTCTCATATTTTCAAGACAAGCACTCTATTAATACATTTCCTAACCTTAGCATAACTCTTATGTTTTTATCCCAAAGCACCCACACACACATTGGTGAAGAGTTCCCAAAATTATGACAACTACGTGCCCCACACACACCATGGGAAAAAAACCCTAAAAATAAATCTCAAGGAAGCTATATATTGTGCCTTGCCAACCCCAGTGAATTGTACAGCCAGGAGTTGCTACAGCCAGATTTAGCTTCACACAAGTTAACAGGATTCCTTTATAAATTTAGCTAGAGGCACGGGCAACAAACGCTTGTGGAAATTTGAACTGCAACTCTCCAGCAGCAAAGACTGCTCTCTCCAAGAATGAAACAGTAGCAAAAGGTGACTATTAGTAGGCTCTTATTACACAGCTTTCAAAACACCTATAAGTCATCAGGTTCTCTAGGCAGAGTTACTAAACTGCTGAAGTACCAGCAAATATTAAAAGAAAAAAAGCAAGGCCACAGCTCTTTCTGTGTCTGCCAATTAACAATCAAAGGAGGAAAAAAGCCAACCAAAGACAGATCATATTGGAAACCAGCTCAACGTTCGTCTGTTTCAGGTCCTTGTCCCTCGTACTTGGAGAAGTGTGGCTTGTGAAGAAAGAAGGAAACGAGTGCCTCAGGTCTATCAGTGCTCACTGAAGGATGAGATCTGAAGGGCTTCTCCTTCAGCAAGAAGGACTGGGACACACGAACCGCAAAGCAGGGAAAAGACGAGTGCGGGATATGGGGAAATTCATCCAGGGTCCTATAGAGCATCTCTGCCCCGCTGCCTCTCCACAGAATCAAAGCTCCTGCTACTTAACAATAGATCGATCATATTTTTAAACCTCTTTAGGCCATACTTATCACAATCCCATTAACTTTAAAACATAAAAAAAAAAAAATAGAGGATGGGGTTTGGGAGTTTGCTAAAGCATCCCCAGAAAAGCTGAGGCCCTATGGAATTTTATCGTATTTTAAAAGAAGTACCTCCTCCCTCGCCGAAGAAACTCGACGAAACCGCAGGCTCGGCTGAGCCGGTGCAGCTGGGCCAGGCTGCCCGGGGCTCCGGCGGAGCACAAAGCGCTGCGGCGGCCGCGGTGGGAGCCCGGCACGGTGCGGTGCCTGCGGCGGGCGCGCACAAAAGCTGCGCTCCCCTGCGCAGCGCCGGCGCGGCTTCGGGGGCTGCGGGACACCGGGACCC
>VXBI01000285.1:705856-797486 GCA_013397375.1 Toxostoma redivivum | reverse complement strand
CGAGCCGTGCCGTGCCAAGCCGGTCCGGGAGCCGCCGCCCCCTCCCCGGCGCGCCCCACCGAACAAAGCCCCCGGCAGCGCTCACCGACAGCCTCTCGCCGTCTGCTGCCCTCGCCCAGCGCTCCTCCTCCCGCTTCAAATCCCGGCGCAGGGGTGCGGGCCGGGGTGCGGGAGTTACCCCGCTCCGCAGCCCATTCAGCGGTGCCGGCCGGCTGTCCCCCTGGCAGCGCCCGCGGCCGCGCCCCGGCTCACTCCGTGCGCTCCAGCTCCGGGGAGCGCCTTAATCTCCAAACTTCCTCCTCCTCCCGGCCGGGCAGAGGAGTCTGTGAAACTCCCCTCCTCCATGCAGCTCCCGCAGCCCAGCCGCTGCCTCAGCCCCTCCCCGGGGAGGCCTGGCCCGGCTCTGCGCTGGTGCTCGCTCTGCTCTCCTTCTCCTCCCTACTCCGCCGCCCCCCAGCCCCCGAGGCTGGGAAAGGGGGGGAAGAGAGGTTAACCACTGGGATTTGTCTCTGGAATAGAGCCAAAGAGAGCAGTCGGATTACAGCCCCGCGAAGAAGAAGCGAGGAAAAGGGAATGGGGGATAAAAAAAAGATGAAAGAAAAAAAAGATGAAAGAAAAAAAAAAGTAATCCGCTACTGTTTTCACGCAGGGAAAAGCGCCGGGCTCCCCTGCCCTCCCCCGTGTGTCAGGTCGCAGCCTCTCCGCCCGGCTGCGAGCACCGTGCCCGCCTCGCCGAGCTGCCCTCCGGCTCCTCTCCGCCACCATGGGTCTGAAATTCAATTCACAGGTCTGAGACAGCTTCTCTAAGTGAGTTGCCAAATTGCCAAGATGCGAAGGGAGCAAGTCCACCGCGAAATACAGACCCGTAGAAAGCAAATTCCAAGAGGCTGTAGACACTACGGCTGCCTCGTAGCAGGCTACTGGGTCATCTTCTTTAGAAAAGTGAGTTTAAAGTTACACAGCATTAAAAAAGAATAAATTTAAAAGACACAAAAGAGAAAAAATGGCTTAAATAAAGCCTGAATTCTTCATACATGTTCAATGTTCCTTATTCCTCCGAGCGCTAACAAAATACTTGGTTTCCTGTAAAACCTCATTCCGTCTTTCACGTTTAGTAAAGCTGTATCGCATTTGTTCGATAACAGTTTCTCCCTTTACTCGTGCTAATATACAGTATATGGAATGCAAGGAAAATTGGGAGGTTAGAACAGCTCATACTTTTCAGATGTCAAAACAAGTAATTACAGCAGTAATTCAGAAAAGCAGGAAGTTTCAGTGTTTGCCCTTATCTTACCTGTTCTCACTGGAATCCTAAAAATCCTAAAAAAAAACCCCAAAAAACCACCAAAATACCTTGGTCAGGGTCTGTTTGTTATTTATTCAGAAGCCCAGAGCTCTTTCCCAATATGCATACTAAATATTCTTCGGACAAGTGCTGAATTTTAAAAGATTACCACATTTATGAATTCATTTTGGCCACCTTTCAAAACAGAAGTTTGTGTTTAATAAGTGGGACTATATTACCTTTTCAAGAAAAAAATACCTCAAATGCTTTAATGACAGCTATTCTTGTACCTTGCAGAATTACAGCATAGTTGTCATAGATCACAGAATATTCTAAGTTGGAAGGAACTCTCAAGGATCATCAAGTCCAAGTCCTGGTCCTGCAGAGCACAGCCCCAGGAATCCCACCCTGTGCCTGAGAGCATTGTCCAAATGATTCTTGAACTGTGTCAGGCTGGTGCTGTGACCACTTCCCTGGGGAGCCTGTTCCAGTGCCCAACCACCCTCTGGGTGAATCACCTTGTCACCAAGGGATAAATCTCACTCCACTCCTATTTCCTTGTGAGCCATCACTGTCCTATCAGGCAGGAAAAGCAGATCACAGAAGGCTGAACTCCACAGTTAATACTCTGGAATGATATTCTACAAAGTTGCTTGACACGGGGCAAGTGGAAAAAGGGCAATTTAATAGCTCCGCTAAAATCAGCCCACTGGTTGTGATCTCCTGCACTGCATAGCTAGTCCATAGCTAGTCTGAATTCAGCATCCAGCTGAGCACATATCCTTGCCTCAGCACACTACATTCTGGCCTTGTGCTGGGAACAAAAAGTTAGCCCTCATTTGCAAGTCAATAGAAAAAAAAATTTAAAAATTATAAAAAAGAAAATAAAAAGAAAAATAACTTCTCTGATGAAACTACTGGGAGAGAAGCATTTGTAACTCTTTCCCATTTGGGGAATCAGGGAATGTTTTTTCTTTATGAATAGAACTTTGAAAGATGGTAATAAAACAAACTACTGCTTGATGCATTTAACTCAGTCCAAATTAAAACAAATGAAAATGCACACACGTCCCCAAATGGGAAATACAGCAAAACCCCCAAACCACAGACTATTCCAAGTTCCTTTTAGAAACTGTACAGTCTCTCCAAATATGTTTTAAAGGCCTTACATGATCTGTTCCATATGGAGTTTGTTTTTCCTCAGTGTTGTGACTAACAGGAAAAATCTTCAAGAGGAGAAGTCTCTTCCTCTCTCTTCATCCTTCTACCTCCATTTCCCCAAAGGACTGATCATGAGTCTGTCTGGTTTCTGTTTGCTTGTGCTAAAAATAACGTTGCAGTGGACTGACAAAATACCCTGAGTTTTAAGGCGACTGACTGATAATGTAGGATAATTGTTGCAGAAAGAGGGAGAGAGGTTTAAAGGTCAAGCTTTACAACACTGTAATACAAAATGTGAATGTGTGTATGTATATGAGGAACTGCACGTTTTTGGAGGAATGAGATACATGGATAAATTGTGGGACCTCCTGTCTTTGCAGGTAATTCACCTGATTATTGGTAAATGGCCATGAGTGACAAGGAAGCTGCAGGCAGGTTTCTTTCTTTCTTTTGGGTTTTGCCTGTGCACCAGAAGGTCATTGGCACAGGGGGGAGCACCAGTTGTTGTCAGTCACCCTCAGCAGCACTCCTATGCACAGGCAAGAAGCAAGTCTGTGTTCCCCCAGCTCCACCTTTTTCGACACATCTTTTTCTACTCACTCTCACAGCATCTCTCCTACTCTCACTCCGCAGGATCCCTGCCTTCTCCCATACACAAGGTAGGATTCAGCTCCATCTGCCAGGTCTTCACCTCTATCCCTCCTGCTGTCCTGGCAGTCAGAAACTTGCACCTCTAATGAATTTGGTTTCTTTCACAATGGTGGCCAGGACTTCCCTTCATGCACTACTTGAAAGGGATTTGCTTGCTGTGTTGGGCATCTGTAACCTAACATTCTTTTCCTTCTGGGGGGTCTGCTTATATTAACTGGTCTACCAATAAGTTTGTACATATGCATATGTTCTCAAACATCTCAGCATTTCTTTACATCACCAGCTCTGAACTGCACCAGTCATTGTGTTAATCTTTTCCTCACTCTGGCTGTGACTCAGCAAAACTGTAACCAATGCCTTTAAATCTACAGAAGTCACTGCCACTTCAGTTTTGCTGATTGATGATGAATTTCAGCATTCACTTGAGGAGAAGCACAAGTTTATCTGTTCTGAGTTAGAATCTGAGGGGAAAAAAGCCTGTCCCTACAACAACAGAAAACTGCAACTTGTAAAGACAACCCGCCTACACACACCTGAAATAAAAAGACACATCCCAGAATTGATTGTTTGGTGAGTGGGAGGATCTGTAAAAGAAAACTGCTACATCCATGCCATGCACAAAGGTGTAAAGCAGGGAAAACAGATATAATATTAATCTGGGCACTCCTCAGTCAGTATTATTATTATTATTATTATTATTAATAATAATAATAATAACAACAATAATAATAATAAATGGAATGTGCTTCTTGCTTTGTGTCCAAATTAATTATTCCACCCACAATACAATTTAATTGTCAGGCACAGGTACATTCATTTGCTTTGCAAAGCAATATTATTAAGTCTAGGGTGCTTTTAGAGCTGTGTTCCTGTTCCATAGAACACACTCTGTCATGCATACTAATGCCAGAGTACACAACCATTCAAGTAATTGTATGTTCCTGTAAAATCATTAATATCAAATAAAGTGCTATCATACTTACTTTATGCCTGTATCCTGTAGGTATTCAGTTATCTCCAATTTGATGAGATACCTGTGTGAAAAAAAATTGGAAGCATATTTAAGTCTTTACAGACAACAGCTGCTAAAACATTTAATCACAAAGTTCAAAATATCTTACCACCAATCTTACTGTAAAGTTTAAGTGGAAGTACTTTAAATACAAGATGACTTGCATGCCACTTGCCTTGGGAAACAAATAGTGTGCAAAAAGAATGGGAGTAAGAGGATGAAGTTTAGTGGTTGCAAGTATGAAGACTGTCAACGTAAGAAAAGGACAAAATATTGTACAGAAGGAAATGACTGAACTTAGTCTTTCTAGGGAGAGGGTTTGACTCCTTTGTCTGGGAATATTTCCATGCAGAAGTAAATATCTTTGAGATTATTTGCTTTTCCACATAGCAGCACTGCTTGAATCTTCCACAAATGCAACTGCATTTCATTAAAAAAGCACAGAGACCAGCTGCAGTTTTCATGAAATAGGCTTCTGGTAAATTCAAAAGCTAGTGCAATTATGTTGTCAGCTCAGGTCTCAAATTCCTTACAAGTAAGTCTTGGGTCTTAAGCACAACCTCCCCCATGGTGCTTTTTTCATTGTGATAAATAATAGCTGTCTACATTTCCCATCTGGTCTTCTCCAAAAAGTTTCTCTTCTGTATTATTCCTGAAAGCACTTGCATCTACACTCTTGAAAACAAAAACTATGTTTCAGTCTTACAAGGGCTCATCTTCTTCCGAATTAAATTTTCTTTGGAGTATTTTTAGATTATAAGGCTGGAATAGAGCTGTTAATTTCAAACTTTGGCCTTCAGCCATATTGCTCTAGAAGAAAGTGCCCACTAGTTCCATGTTACTCATAACAAAGCCACCAATTAAGGTGAACCATTGCAACCCCTCCAGGATGGAAGATGTTTACTCCATTTTCTCTGGACAGTCAGAAGCTCAAAATAAAGCTGGAACAGGATCCCAGCCCTTCCTTTTCTCTGTTTGGTTGCTTGCACAGCAAACAGCCTTACTGGGCACACAGGAGGTGCTTGTTTCTCAAAATTCAGCTGCCTCTTTTTGGCTTAAATTGATTATTCACAAAAGGAGTATAAAAACATCACAAGGAGGCCTTCGTCTTGTGTGTTTTATTTAGGGGCTGCAAGATAATGCTCTTTAAAAGGGTTTTTTCTTGCTGCATTCTTTGTGATGAGTTTAGATGTACAAAAAAAAAAGCAGGATCAAGCCCAAGGTCTTCAGAGCACAACAAGGAGTATATTAGACTTGCTTTAAGCAGCAACTAAGAGTTACTTTTCAACACTGCTAATACAAGTTGCTCAGATGGCAGATGAGCTCATCTCATTACAGGACTCCAACTTCAAGGAAACTCCTTCAAACATATAACCAGTGGTTACTTCTGACTCATCTAGGTTATGAAAAAAAACTTTTGCTACTTACATGAAAATCTTGTGGTTCCCTACTTTCAGCTGTAGCTTTTCAGGCACAATGCTCCACAATAATTAGACTAATTGTTTTAAACTACCCTCTGAGTAGTAAGTAATAAACATGCCTTTTTTTAGGCAATAAACTAAATTCACCCCCTTTTTCTCCAAGATCACCAGCTAGTCCCTGGAGTATTTTTCTGGAACACAACTGGCCCTGAATTCTTCCTTGCATTTTGTTTGGTTTGCTGCACATCACAGAGTAAGGACCCCAGAGCAGGCAAATTGCAAGGGCTGTTCTGTGGGCATGGATCAGAGAGGATCCCAAGGGGCAAATTTCCAAGCAGGAGCTAAGAGGACTGTAATCTCCTTTGCTGTATCGCTGCCTAATGCAACATGCAGTCCAAATCACCGATCAGATAACTGTTTGGCCACTCTTCAGCCATCCCAACCCTCATCAAAGCTGTGTCCTGTGCTGGACTAAGGTGCTACCACAGCACAGGATTTTTCTCTCTCTTAGTAAATTCTATGAGTGGCAAAGCCAACCAGATCACGAGCAGTGGGCATAATTCATCACAACCCTCAGGAAGTTTGAGTAACACTCAAAAACTCACTGTCAGCCACTGAAGACTTGTCGAGGGAAGGTGATATTTCAGATCCTATCAAGATAGAACAAAGATGTAACAAACTCGCTGTAGCTTCATTTTGCACCAATCTACATGAGCGCAGGCAAAGCAGTGGAGAAGGAAGTCTAAAGCTTTATCAGAACTTTTAACAATGAAGGCTGTTAACCTCCAAATGGCAGCTTGCATTGACCTCAGTCAGTGCCTGTCCAGAAGGATGTAAGCCCTAAAATGAAGATCTGTCATTGACAAAAAGACAGAGAATCACTTACAGTTTTTACGAATCCTGCTGCCTACAGTAGGGATAAATAGTTTTGAGTTTTTAGTGGTTGTATATAGCAGTATAAAAATACAAAATACTTTAAACAGAAGCAAGAAAAAAGACGGTACCTCAACCTCAGACAGAGGAGATTAAGAGCAGAAGAGATATCTCTAATGAACTAATGAAATAAGGAAGAAAAATAGAAGAAAATCAAAAAGAAAAGTAATAAAGAAAACCCAAAAATCCTGATGTGTTATGGTCAGTGTTGTTAATTTTTTTATTTAATGTAAAAGTCTAGTACAGGAGAACAGCCCCAAAATAAAATCAGAAACAACATCATTTAGAAAAGGCAATGCGTTGCAGCATTTTATGAAGTCTTGTTTATATGACATGACATGGCCTATACTTACTGGTTATTGTTTCTCTGTTCACAAAGTAATTATCTATACAAAAAGTATGAAATTTGAATGTTAATGTAACCAAAGCAGTTCCAAATTATTGTGAGGCACGACTGAATGTCAATTATCACTGTTTTGAAAAAATTCCACCAATCCAGCAGCCAGCACACTGTGTTATTATTATGGATGGAAGATTTACCAAATAAAGTCAAGTCAAAATTGGAGTATTTGGAAATAGCAGATCAGAGAGTCCCAGAATTTTCAGAGTGCCCAACTTTCACTGAATACTGTTACCTAGACTACTCTGCTATCTCAAGATATGAAAGATAAATCACTTTCATACTATCTTTCTCACAGCCATTGACAAAGCAGCTGATTTAAGAGACAAAAGTCTGTTCTGTTTCCTCAAGCCTTCAACTTTGTGGTACATCTGTCCCAGGACAGTGTCCCACTACATCACTTTGAACAAAAAAGCCAACAAACACTTAAGACTGTTAACCGCCTGTAAATCTAAGCAGCTGTGTTGTGAGTCATTTCAGGACTGGCTAATAATTGAATAAACAACTGTAATTGTGCTCCATGAAACTCCCATGTTTCCTTTCAGTCTTGGCTTTTCTCATGAAAGCTGTACAAGTTAGGGTGCAACCACAAAAACTCAGTCAGCTATGACAATGTTTACCTCATACCTCTAGTCTACCAACCATCATGAAACACATCCTACTTCTGAGAATGTAACAGTAATCATTTCCAAATATTCCAAATCCAGTGGTGAGAAACTTTCTTACAGAGTGATATTTTGAAGACCTTCAGATAAAACTGCCGTTTATTATTTATACAGCAGTAATGCTCACAAAGCACAGTGCCCAATGAACTAAATGCAACTTTGGTAAAAAACAAAGGAAAAGGTCCCCATAACAGAGATTTCACAAACTAAGTGATGTTGTGAGTGTTCTGAACCCTTGAGTAAACATAGTTTAAATTTCAGCTGGAAGGGAGGTCTCTTTTTCTAGATCAGTGGTCTTTAACATGTGGTCTACTACTAGGAGACCTGGAAAGATAACTAAGAAAATTTGCTTCAGTAGACTTAGATTCACTTTACGGGGTCCACAAATTTGAAACAGATTGAAAATAACAATCTTCCTAAAGATTTGTAAACTCTACCATGGAATTGCATTCTTGCTGAATTATTTGATGGGATCATAACCACACTACTGGCTAAACAAGAGAAGCAGTCACTCTGGGAAGTTCGCAGAGAGAGAGACAGTGAAAGGCAGCAACATTCCTGAGCTCCAGACTTCTGTTGCCTCCTAGCCAAGTCTCCAGTCTCATCCATGCAAGCTGAACATTTAGCAGCAGCATCTGGGAGAAAGCTAAGAGAGAAGAGCCTAAGAGCCAGAGGAACTCACCTTAGTTTTGCAAAGTGATGGAAAGAGTAAAAACAAGCTCTAGAGTCTGTAAAAAAATCTATACATTTTACTAGTATATAAAGTAATTCCTATTAAATCTCATGAGGTTTATACAAAAGGTTTGTAACATGAAGATTCCCTACTGGTGAGCAGATAGCTTTGCTGCTGTGACTAATTCAGCCTATGATGGCTTTGCCAAAGCTATAAACAAAGTTTCAGGCTGTTTTATTGACAAGGATACTGCTGGAAAAAGCTCTGACACCCTCCAGCTGCATATTTCTTTTCACCTACAAGATACCGCTATAGCTTGCACAATATCAAAGCATGAAAAAAAGCAAGAAGTGCTTGTGTCTGAAGCCTAAATTTGCTTTGACAGTAACTATCTGTTTTGCCTTCCTGGAGGAAAGTCCTCACAGCTGTGCTTTCCATAAGACAGCCATGTCAGTGTTGCACACTGCTGCACAGAGCTCCCTTTAATAAGAGCCTCTGTTAATGAGGTTAAGAGATATCCTGGTAGAGCAACAAGTCCAGAAGTGCAGGGTCAATCTGGGGCAAAACAGAGAAGCAAAAATAAAGAAGCAAAAAGCTAAAAAATGCTCACAAGCTTGTATATTTGGTTTTGACCTGCAGAGTGAGGATCTGTTTTAATCACAACATGTTATTATGGCCAACAATAGTCCAATTATTTTTCTTATGGACTGGTATGACATAAAATTGTTTCACTGGAAAGCAATACATATAGATGCAGACACTGTTATTTGCTTTTGTGTATAAAAACAAGAGAATCACAAAGAATCTTTCTTTATCTACCAGGCAGTTGATATGCATGGTATACAAAGAAAAACTTTTTTCAGCATGTTTCCCAGAATGAGGTCTCGACAGTAGTTAACATGCAAAGAAACATCTTTATTTAAATCCACTTTAGACGCAGAATATTTTTCTCTTCTATCCCAATCACTTTAACTATGTAGAGTAGTCCTTTTTACTACCTTCTTTCTTTTCATTGGAAAAACCTTCACTGCTTATGCTGCCTTTCTTTAGCCCAAGACCATCATGTGTTTTGACCAGCTGAGTGTATGGTATGGGCCTATAGTACGCTTCAAAAAAAAATTAAGCCAAATGTTTGTTAAAATCATTAGCAAGTGTGGAAAAAGAGAATTTTCTCACAATACCAAATATATTAATCAATCTCTCTCTCTTACTCTACAATCTACCCTTTTGACACTTTTCTCATTTTTAAAGTTCTTTGTGGGGATCTTGGATTAATCATGTCTGTTCTATCACTGCATTCATTGACACTCGGAGCCAATATTTTTTTGCATAGAAGGAGAACATAATTTCATAACCATGAAAATTTAATAAATATCCCTAGAAAGAAAGAGACCTCAGATTTTATCTTATATTGCTCATCTTGGTTCTTTTGCATATTAGCACTCATGTAATGCCATATATTATAACAATAAAATACTGAGTCTAGAAAACACTGTGTTGCAAGCAGGTTTTCTGTGTAGAATACAATGCATGAAGGCAATTAAGTGTTATAGCAGGATGGTAGTGATAGAAGAGAAATTTGTTAAGAAAAGGAAGGAATTTCTGACCTGCCCCCTCTCCCTTTTGGGAAGGCTGTAAAGGCTGGCTTCTCCACCTGGGAAGATACTCTGAAGCAAAAAAAGTAGTGGAAAAAAATTGTTCTTGGAAGGGCAATCAGAGAGTGAGCACATACACACATCCTTCCTTTTGAGTAGACTTTTCTGAAAATTGCCTCAGATGTCTGTTGAGCTCTCATGGAAGGATTTTTTTCCTTTTTATTAAAAGAAATAATCAAAAATTCTTCATTGTGTTTTGGAGCCAGCAACTCTCCTCATTGGCAGCAGTTTCCAAACCTTTTATTGAACAAACCTAAAAAAGGTTTACACTGAAGGCAAAGCATCTACCTCGACTGGGACCCTGAAGACAACAGCTTAGGCAGCAATATTCTACCTAAAGCCCATCAGTAATTAACATGCAGTCACTCATCACATCAATCTCTGCCTAAAGACACTTCTCAGCAGCTTCAGGTTAAAGTAAAATATATAGTCATTGTAGGTGTTCTGCTTGCATTTACTTCAGAAGACTAGTGGTGAGCTATGGACATACACAGAATGAGGTGAATCAGAGAAAAATTTGTATTCTTCCATTTGGAGAACACTTCGATTTTGGACAAGGCTGTTAAAACAAGTAGTAAAAGGAAATTAAAATTAGCACTGGATATTTCTCTAAAGAAGTTCCCTTCCAAAATTCCAATGAAAATTGGCTTTGACTTGGCAGATTTATGAGGTTTTGAAACTTTCAGTTGGAGCCCAAGCAATAGTTTGTTTTGTGTTTAGAATAATAATACTCCTTAACTGAGGCAAAGAGTGGCGGTGACACCACTATTTATGGCTTGTTGTCCCTCTCAGTTTCTGCACAGGGAATGCAGCTGGACTGGTTACTGCTTTTACAATTACCACATGCTTTTTGTATTGGCAATCCTCACATATTGAAAAGCCTCAAAACTTCTCCTCCAGAGCAGAGGATTAATTAAAAAGAAGAGGTTTAGGAAACTGATCTTTTCAGTTGCTGTTGCTTGTCCTCTTATTTAAGCCATTTGTGTGTGTTTGTTTCAAGTTTCCAAGTTTTTCCCCCAAAGCATGAATACTAGAAGCTGAGATCTTCATATCTTTTAGGGTTCTGTCATCTGAAGCCAGATGAAAAGCACTAAATATCATAGTATTAGCAATAAACTTGACAGTCACCAGCACAAAAACTTGAAAGAGCTGTTTTGTCTTCTCAAATTGCATTCTTGATGAAAGATAAAAATACCTCAAAAAGTTTGCACAACATTTTTGACAGGTGGACATATAAATCTAATTTAAAATTTCATGTTTGTGTTCTTCTAGAGTTTATATAACTCTAAGCTGAAGTTTTCTTAATGTGCTGAAAGTACTTCTTTCTGTGCAACCTTCTAAAAATTGGCTCAGTAATGTAGTTTGCCTTTTCTAAGTGGAGGCACTGAATAAAATGGGACTTTTTTTCTCTCCCTATTGAAAAGGCTAATAGCATTGTTTTTACTTTTGTACAAGAATTCGAGAGCTCCAGAATCAATAGGCTGTTTCATATCCCATCATTAGCAGATACTGGGCTGGAAGCCAGTTTCTTCACGATGGCATTGTTTAGCCTAGAGTTTTGTAATTCTAGTTAATTGATTGCTGGTTTGTTTGAGTTAGCACAATTGAAAATGGTAATGTAGACATCCAAGAAATATTTGGGGCAGAACAGTTCATTAATCAAACTCAGAGCATGCCCAACGCTTTGTAACAGACCAGGTTAGGCTGGGTATAACCTCTATCACCTCTCTCCCACCTGACTCTCAGGAACTCCATCCATACCTCCCTGGGGTCTGCTGCACTGAAGGAAGACAGGTCTCATCAGGGCCTGGGTGTAGTACATCAGTCTTTTGATTACAGGTGAAAGCAGACAGAGCAAACCTTTCACCCAGTCCCCAGCACCAAAGGGAGACAGGATGAGGCATCCTCTTCAAAAGCAAAAGCAGTTGCACTCAAGCACCTTACCCCCATCAGTGCAAATAACTGAAGCAGCAAAGGTTACTGCAACTTAACCTTTCCTTTCACCTCTACTTTACATCTGAGTGTGAAAGAAGCTGTTGTTTTCTTCCATTTTCACATGCAATAACCACAACATAGTCGTTGATGGTTCCTCATACAGGACAGATCTGTGCAGAGTAGAACCATTCTTCTGCAAAGAAAATAAAAGATATGAACAGACACCTACAGTTACATTTATGAACCCAAGTTGAGAAGGGTGTAGGTCATTCTGATGTGGATGTAATAAACCAAAGTACTAGATTTTTTAGCACTACTGTATAAAACATGGCAGTTTTGAAAAAGCATAACTGATCTAGACACTCACTACAGCATTTTGGACCAATACAATAAACTAAGTGATAAAATTATACTATTCTGTAGGCTGTGTGTCCCTTGCCCTCAAATGAAAGGACTTGCTATTCAGGATCCCATGGTGCAGTCGCAGTCCCACTGGTGGACACTGTGACACAGATGGGATTTGGATGTGTTTACTATTCCATTGTTTAACTTTATCCTGGCGTAGCATGGTTCATTCACTACATGACACAATGGTTTGAGTCTTCACTGCTGTTCAACTTTCACCACCCATAGAAGAGGTTTAATGACAGAAAATTGTAACTTAGAGTTTCATGGTGTAATGAGGATGGAATTTGAGCACTGGTCTCAAATCTCACCTATGTGTTTTCACACCAGAACTGTGCTGTTCACCACTGGTGACTGCGCATAGTAGCTTATATTGATGTTATAAGGCATGAAAATAATTTTAAAATTGCATCTTACTTCAGATACCAGGTAAGAGTATACACACCACTCCCAGTGAGTGTAAATCAGACTTGACCCTCAGTTACTTATTTCTCTGGAATGGCTGACAGCATTTTGCCATTGGTTCTCCCTATGGTTTGGGACAACTTACATTTCTATCTTTCCTTTTATACAGGAAGACAGTGAAAAGCTTTACTGTACTTACAATAAGCTGAAATAGAGCTGGTCCCTGCTGCCTAAGCTGTGCCATAAGCAAACTCATAAGCAGTTTCCAAAGTGCAGACTAATTAATGACAGCTCAGCATGGGGATGCTGAGAAACTCAGATTCATGACTGATGCATGTGAAAAGACTGATGAACAGGGGGTGGTCAGGTCTGAGAAAACAAAACCCATCACTGAGATTGCTGAAAGCTGCTGACAATTGTTTTTGCACACAGAGGCTATTCCTAAACATGAGAAATCTTACTGCTACTAACTGTTCTTCTGTGTTTCCCCTTCCTCTTGTCACAATCCCAGTCTTCCTGCCATGGTTAAAAAGGAAATCTGGAAGTAGGAAACAAGTCAAGAGGCAGCCCCACCTTATATAAGGAGTCGTCTATGTTCCATGGAAGTGACATTCTTACAATAAAGAGAGAAATTCTAGTTTTAATAATTTTTATTAATTAACTGAATTTCATCAGCCAACCATTATATTGATCCGTGTATTATAGTTTATGTATTTGACCTCCTTGTCCTAGGACATTAACACCCCAAAACCAGACATCATATGTGACCCTGAGAGTTTATCTAACTTGTGAGGAGAGAGAGAGAGAGAGAGCAGATAGTTAGAGGGGAGATTAAATAAGCCATGATGTTCTAAAGCCAAAAGTTTTAGACTGTTTATCCATTATTCTATTGTTTTCTTAATTTCTGTCATACAGGTTTCCCTCCTTGGAGTATAGCAAAGAATACACCAAAGTCAAAGAGACAAAGTCAATGGTGTAATAGAAGAAGATTAGCTAAATGAAGTTACTTCTTCCCTAGAAGCCTCAGTCCCAAAATACTTGTTACATTCCTCTTTCTTTCTTTTTCACAGTCTAACGTTAGAAGGGATGCCTTGATAGGTACAGCTTCCTTAATAGATCAGGAACTCCAGAATAAGGAAAACTTGAAGGAACAACAACTCCATGTCAGACACTATCATTCCATACTTTTACTGTATGATGACAAAAATGTGTGCAATACACATTGCCCTGAGGAAAAGACCATGCAGAAAGTCAAGACAGCACTATTTTTTCCCACAGTGGAAAGTAAATTTTACTCTCAGATTCACAGTTCATGTACCTTCAAGAAAGGTTCAGTCCCATTTTCAGTCACTGAGGGACCTTCAGAAGTCTTGGTCCAGGAATATGTCAGGAATTTCCCCCGTATTCACAGAAGCCACAATGAGCTGGTATCCCAGATATTGTGAGAAGAGCTTGTTCTGTAAATGGGACATAGAAAAAAAATCACCTTGGGTGGGAGCCAGCACAGCATATCACTTGAAACAATGGTCAGTGGCCCAGCCAAGTGTATTAGCATGGATGGGAAATCCCAGCCCTGAGACACCTACCTTCCTGACTGTCCCTCACCCACAAGAGAAAATCTTCTGTTCCACTGTGCTTGGCAGTGCCTTGTCCTTCATCTTTAAATTACTTCAAGAAAAACAGATAGTAAGAACATATTTAAAGCCTGTTTGATAAAGACCCTCTCCTTATTACGAGATGATACAGGGAGAGACCCACATGCTATATATTATGGAAATCATCATCATTGCTTCAAAGCTTCAGCTAATAGCAGTGTTTCTGTTACATTTTTGGAGAAGAGTTTTTTTATGTTGAAAGAACACAGAACTAGACAGTTAAATACAGTAGAGTTTTTTCTGAAACATTTACCAAAGTGATTTTTATTTAGTGAAATCCATGAAATTTTGTGCACAAGCAGAGTTGAGTTTAAGAATGTATTCTAAGAGAAAACATGCATGTCCTTCATAACACGTAAGTCATTAAACAGCTAGTGGTTAAAACACCATATAACAAGATGGGTGGAGTTTTCCTAGTGGAGGCTCTGAAATAGTTTCCTCCTAACAAGAGTTCAGAATCCATTTGTCAGCACATATAATTTCCTGTGCTCCTTGCTGCATTTCAAAAGCCAAAATATGCATCCTATTGTAACAAAACTCCTGGTTTACCGAGATAAACAAACAACAAAACAGATCTGCATGGTGTCAGAACTCCAGGCAGCTCTTTGTACTTGTTCGAAGAGCTTACTGGGTTAGGAAACAGTAATTAATTCTAGGCAGATTCAAACATTTTTGACAGAGACTGTGATTAAAAAAAAATGTAAAACCTTTTCCCCTGTAGCTGAAAAGTTGAAATCCTCGGTAGTAACTTTAAACCTGACCATTAGTTCAACTTTGTCTCATGTTAAGCAGCTATGCAAAACAAAGTCTGATGAAATAAAAACAGTTTCCTATAATGCCAAAACAGACTGCTCCCTCCCTACGGAAGACAGCCATCACTCCAACAGTGAAGTATGTTTACTAATCTGTGTCATTGTTAACAAAGATATATTGGGGACACAGCATTTGAATTGAAGCCTCTGGTAAATGAAGTAAGTGATCATACTGCATGAATTCAGAAATAAATTGGGCCAGCCTAGAGTTTTAAAATCTTCTATGTCTCCAATACACAACTGGAGACAATTTAATAGTTTATTAAGCTGCCGCTCCATGGAAAACGGAGCAAACCTGGTGTCCTATGGTGGCCAACAAAGAGGAAGTGTGACTCTCACCTGGCCTCTCTTCTCACCTGTCCTGCTCCTACACTACACACTTGACATCTGGAATCTTCTGGATGCTACCCTAACCTAGTAGAAGACTGCCCAGCTCTTCTGCTGAGTAATTTATCCTGCTGGGCCAATCACTTAGACTGCCCTCCATCTGGAAATTAATCAATAGGAATGGACACGATGGCACATGCATGGGCAAGAACAAGACTCTTGTATCTTGGAATCTGTGAGTCAGATTGAGCGGCTGTGCAAGGAAGCACTGCTCAGTAAGTAACAATATGACAAGACTCAAAGAGTAAGGACTCACCTTCTCTGTTAAAAATGACCCTTCCAGATGACTTCAGCTAACTAATTCTTATTCATGAAATTACAAAGTGCGTAAAGATATTCTGCAGGAAAGTTTAGGAAATCCCTGTTATTAGGTTTGTAGCAGGGAATCTATCTAGCAGGCATCCAAGAGAGAAGGAGGAGTGCATTGTGTTTGACTACAAATATGTAGCAAAAATTGTCTTCTGCAAATACAGTACAGCTGAGCAAACCAGAAAAAATCAGAAGTGAAAAATTACCACGTCTATAATACAGGTCATCAGCAATATCAGAACTCAAATCCAGGTCCCCTGGGGTCATCCTGGCTCACTGTCATATAGATCTCTCTTGTTTTCTCAATGCCTTCAACCTAATAAGAGGTCCACTATCTTATATTGTAGAGTTCTTAACTGTTATTGGTCAAGAGTCAATTCCATCAAGCTGTGGAAAAAAACCCATTAAAATGAACTTAAAATGCATACTAGATGTTGGGTTTAAGAAAGAGTTTTGTTTCAATGACAGTTTTGATTCCAACAGCATAGTGTTTTCTCATAAATATCGACTGCTAGAAATACCTGTGGGATTTGCCATTTAATAGTTTCGTTACAGATTCATGTAGGACTGAATGGAAAAATAGTTGTCGTCTTCTGAGCTAAAACTTTGATAATATTCATGCTTCAACAGAGTGAGACTAGAAGGCAATTTATCTCTCAGCTCTGTCTACATAGCATACACAGTAGTTAGTATCAACTTAGGTGCACTACTTGGATGTTTATTGACCTGTCTATCTAGACACAAGAACAATGTGCTAGAGCAGACTGTATTCTACTGGAGCTGTCTGAACCTTTACTTGTGTCTGTGGTTTGCAGACCACACAAATCTCCCCAGAATAAGGAGAACCTCCAAAACATTTCAATTTATGAAACATGTGCGGCCCATATGAGAAATGTATCCCAAAGGAACGGGAAATTATAGCTTGCACATGTGTGGATAACAGTCAACTGGTGTTGAAGGTAATTAAATTTTGTCACTAATTAATTTCAACCAACAGTGTGCATTAATTAATCTACACAGCATCCTGTGAAAGAAATACAGAAAGCTCTGAGACTGAGGGTTTGCTGATGGATGAAAATTGATTTATAACAGAATAGGGAGAAATTTTTAAATGGATAGCTGCTTCAGATTGCCTCTATGAGTGAACATTCCTATTCTGGGGCAAGTTCTAACTTGCTTAATCCAAATGCAAAGCAGTTTGAACTCATTTAGAAAGAGAGATGAAAAAATCACCCTTCTATTCAAGATAAAACCAACCAAACTCCCAAACCAGTTACTGATTAAATCTATAGACAAGCCACAAATCCTATTATTTTATGTCCTGGAGTACTTCCATGGTTGCACATTTTTCACATCTGGCAAGTCTGTTGGTATAACTCTGATGATGCTCCCTCTGAAAGGATACAGTAGAATTTGGAGTACTCTGAGGGGGGACAAGCGTGCCTGCAAGTATGTCTCAGCACCTGCTCAGGCAAAGCAGGCCAACTTTCTTCAGCTCAGAATGGCTTACGTGGGGGGGAAAAGGAGGTTTATAAAATCAGAACGAGGATAGAGAAGATGAATAAGGAACAATTGTTCATTATTCCTTCCTTGCCATATAAACAAAATAATTTATCCAATGACAGGTTTAAAAACAGTAAAAACCAAAGAGAACAATTTTCCACACAACAAGAGCTGTATGACTCACTGCTAAATTAAGTTTGGATGCGAAAAATATTAGCAGGTTGAAAATGGCATTAGGCAAGTCAATTGGAGAAAGGTCCATCGAGGATAACTAAACAATGGCCCTAATGTGATATCAAGAGGAGGAAATGCCTGCAGCACTGATCACTAGAAGAAAGGAAAGAGGAACAGATCATTGTTGTATTTCTTAAGCTCTTTCCCCTGAGCTGTTGGTGCTGGCCATTGTCCGAGACAGGCTAATGGGATGCTCAACCAGCATGGGACTGCTTGAACTGGTGTTTTTATGAGTTTCCAGTGACAACATCTGAGCTTAAATGGGTTTCAACACTACATTTAAAAGAAGTAATGGTAACATATTATACAGAGAGTGCAGAGCACCAGAGCTGGATTTGGATCTTGTTTTGAATTTGATCCTTTTGTGTTTCTCCTTTTTTAATAGCAATTACGATTACTCAGTCTATGTCTTTCCTATCTAAGGAGCTCTGCAGCTGTATGGGAGGGATGGCAAGCACTGTCATTATGAAATAAGAAGAAACTATAAATAAGTCCATGCCTTCCATGCCCTATATTTATCAGACCCAAAAAAAATAAATCTCTTGATATAATAACCCAGATGAGTGAAAGATTTCTTTATGAGGATCTTGACATTTTGGTCACATCTGCTTAATTGAATGCTATGGTCATCGTTCCAGAGCTGTATATTGAGAATGAATTTGTCTTGTAACTATCTGGCTCTAAAACTTGATTGAAAAACACAATGAAGTCTTTATGGCCTTTCTGGGCTCTGACAATTTTCCAGTTACCAAAAACTATTGACAAGAAACTCCTCTTGCTTTTCTTATTTCCACATTTCACTGTGCTTGTTTTACTTCATAATGCATTTTAAGGATTAAAACTCTCTCCAACCTATTTTTTCGTCCCAGTGCCATTAGTGTAGATATTAAAACGAGGTTTTCAGTTAAAGATAAACAAATTCTTT
The DNA here is from genome assembly GCA_013397375.1 of Toxostoma redivivum. NCBI lineage: Eukaryota > Metazoa > Chordata > Aves > Passeriformes > Mimidae > Toxostoma > Toxostoma redivivum. Next base: position 779,060 of record VXBI01000285.1, on the reverse strand, counting down.
TTGCCTAATTTTGACCTCACAAAAAAAATCCCACAAACAAAAAACCAAAACTAAAACTGGATGAGATGAGAAGTTCAGTTTGACCTTTTTATGGTATTAATGAGAAAAAAGTCAGTGAAAAAATAGATTGCATTGAAAAATAGAAAATAGAAAATAATTCAGAAGTGAGAACATGTGATGAGGACATGAACCCTAAGATCTCACACATGCTGAGCCAGTTTCTGTAGTATGGTGGACAGTCTGTCATCTCTAGCACACAAAGTTCAACCTATCAGAAAACCCTACAACCAACGAAGTGAAAAAAACCAAAACTGAACCAAAAAAAACCCAAATAAATATGGCCAGGGGAAATCATAATTTGAATTTTCAGGAAAATGTAATTAATTGTAATTATGTCAATAAAAAGAAGGCTGATAAGGAGTGAAATGGATCGCAGTTTTTGCCAAACCCCAATAGTTTTTAAAAATCTAGCTTTATGTAAAGTAACCACCTGGTGGATGATTTCTATATCTATTTTTACACTCAGAACAAATTTAGAAAAACCACAATATGAAATTTTGGAGGGATTAAAAATATACTTGCAAAATCTTAATTCAGAAAGATTGTAGGAACAAAAATATACTGCACAGAATTATAAGCTCTAAGGTATCATTTTAATTACATTGTGTGATGTATCAGTTAGAATTAATGTTATACATATTATAGGTCTTCCAGCATTCAAATTTTTTAGAAATTAAAATTCCAGATGCCATTGAAGCAGTCTCCATAAAGCATCTCTAAGTGAAATCCAAAGACATTTAACAAAGGGAGATTATTGATGAGTTGTTTCTAGTATAGTTTGCCAATCACCTAAGAAGTTTTCATCAATAGAAGTTATCTTAGAATTGTACTGTAGTAGATCTTGTTTAAGAAAGCAAAATTTGTTTATTCACTAATAATAGACAAGGAGAAAAAAAAAGACTCCACAAAAATACAGTGGGGATATAAATTTCATTAATTACATACCTAAGTGTCATGCATTTGTTGGAAACTTGCCAAAAAAAGAAGATGCAAATAAAGCTGAGGAATTCTGTGTTGCACTGAAATAGTCATCTTGTGATACTATTCACGAGTTCCCATACTATATGGGCAACGTATAAATATCTTATAAAAATAAAAAACAAGCTTTTTAAAAAGTTCCATGGACAGTACAGCCAAATGAATACTTTCCCCATGCCCACCTCACCCCAGAAGTGCTCAAGGCTTGTTAAAAATAACAAGAGAGTTACAGCAACAAAAATAGAGGAGGTAGAAGCAAGGGTTCTGTTTTTTTTTCAGAAAGCCAGGCATACATTATCATATTTCCCACTCCGAAATATTTGGGGGGCTATAGAAACATTTCAGTCCAAGATGAACATAGGCTAGAAGTCTCCCTGATCATTATAAATGCACAAGCTTTATTAAAATAGAGGTATGATACTCAATAATTGCTTTCACATGGTAAAGTCTTGCAGGAAAGAATTGCTCTAGATTCCCTTTCCAGGTCTCCCATTTAAAGCTTACATGACTGCAGAGTAGGAAGGGAATATCATGGGACCATATAACTGCACATAACTTCTTTCTCCCCACTGACCTGAGGATGTCTCCTGGGTACTGGAAACCTCAGTTTAGTTCCTTCCTCTGCTTGAGACTTGAACCTAACTTGGCATGTATTTTGAAACTTCAAGAGAGGGCCCAGACCACAGGTTTACATAGCACAGTTATCTGAATTTTTGGACTTTACTTCATCCAAAGTAGGATGTGCAACATGGAACCTGGCAGTCCTGCTTCCCTGGGGAGCAGGCAAAAGCTGAGGTTCCACTTGCTCAGCACTGATGGGGCAATTCCAGTAGGCAGGACCCAGGAACCTGCCACAGCCTGAGAAGGACTCTCATCTCTGAAACATTAGGAGGGGATGGCATCTCTGAGGAGAACTGCCTCAGTAGGAGAGGAAACATAAACTTGCATCCCAGGACAGTGTTCAGACAGATGAGCTGCAAGATAAACAGGAAATCCTTCTGATAGACTTTTCAAAGCCACACTTTCTATATCCCTGCCCTATTTTCCTTGTCTCTCTTCTACCACTTCCAAAAATAAAATGTTCCAACAGTGAAGAACTCAATCTATGTTGAACACAGCTACTTCAGTTCATCATTCCCTCACAGTCTGTACCACAGAATGAAATCTGAGATGGCTCTGCTGGGGCTTTTGTGTCTTCTCAACACAATGAACACATTTACATACAAAGCTTTATGAATAACAGTGGTCTGAAAAATGCAGTATTTCAACTAGAGATGTCAAAATCTCTTCTCACACTGTGTCTTCAATCAATGATGAAATACAGAGAAGGCAGAAATAGCATTAATTTGCCTCTCTGGCTGCTTTACATATCCTCTCATATCTCACTGATTATTTCTGGAAATAATGCAAAGCCTCTCCAGTGCTTGACGTGCAGTACCTCCAAATATGACAGAAGTGGTCTATAGGCAATAAGCAGGAAAATTTGCATAAAAATGGAATTTTCTCTCTCCATACAGAGAATATTCTGTGTCTGGCAAGCAGTATCAGCCTGACTTTGCATACATCTCTTTGCAAACAGTAATACAGGCACTGTCACATCCATTCTGCTGCTACCATGATAAAAGCAAACACCATTTAGCTCAACTGTTATGTATTGTTCAGTGAACAGGTTGTTTTACCACATAACAAAAGACATCTACCTTTTGCAAATGTTTCTAAGCATAAACATGTGCAAATTTTATAAGAAAAAATCCTTTTTTTTCCCAACAGATTTTTCCATTTGCTTATCAGCTTCTTGATTTTTTTATGTCGAGTAGCAAAACAAAGCCATGTTATGTTGTCAGCAGGGCTATTTTCATAGTAGAACAAGTTTCAGAGTTGTGACTTGGTGCTCTTCCACTATTAAAAACATAAAAATAAAAAAACTGATTCCTCGTCCTTCCTTCAAGGAAGGAACTGGAAGACACAATTTCCAGTGGTATTCCTGGTATCTCTGTAAGCAAAAAAACAACAATAGCAAAAGTTTAGCATACATAATAGAGGAAGGAAGAGACAATGAAAGCAATGTTTGTGTTTATTTTCTTCAGTGTATGCACTCAACTATCACTGACTTCAATGCAAATGCCATTTTCCACAACATCTAAAGAATGAGACTGGTGCTGTAGGAGCCATACCCTGAAGTAGGAAGTGCAGTATAAAATTAGCCAGGCAAACAATCAGCAGTCTGTTCTGAAGCTACCACTGTGTGGGGTGGCAATGTACAGACTCTTGTTGCCAAATTGGCCTTACTAGGAGTTTTCCCATATACTCTTCTGTTCTCATTTTGTTTTAAATAAATAGAATCCAAATAGAAAAGCAGTAAGTCCCCTAGTTACAGTAAACATAAGTGGACAAAACAGAATAAAAGTTACTTTCTTATGATCTTACATTCAAAGAAGATAAAAAGCTCATGCTGGGACTTGGTGTGGCCTTTTGGAACATAACTTGCTTTCCCAGCTTACTTGTCTGACCTCTGTACTGAATGACAAAAACTATCAATACAATATGCAGAAATGATGTCACCCATTTGGTATGAAGGGCGAGGGATGGCTCATTTGGGATATTTGTTTTAATGATATCACTGTCACACATCGTGTGATTTGAATCAAATCGAGCTTAAAAAACTCTATTGATCTATCAAAATATTTTTTGTTTTCAGTACTCCAGTATTCTCACTAGCACTGTTACCATTTAAATTACTTCATGGCTGATGCAGTAAACATGTCCAAAGATGTAAACACCTCAGATTTATTTAAAAATAGAAACAAAACTATATGTCTCAAACAGCAATAAAGAATTAAAGATCAGTTCCCAGTAACTGCAATGGAAAGTCACAAGTGGCATCTGCAAATTCACTGTGAATCTAAATCATCTGTCTGATCATCATCTGAACCAAAGCTGTCAATAAGACTCACTTGCTTTACAAAAACTGCATCTCCAAAATATAATTGCTCAAGTTTATACCTGTGACCATAATAATAAAAAAACGTGATGAAAACAGGATTAGCTCAGTTTGTAGGTGCATGGTGCTAATAACACCAAGGTTTTGGGTCAATCCCCATATAGACCATTCAGTGAGGAATTGGACTCTATGATCCTTGTGGGTCCTTTCCAAATCAGAATATTTTATGTGTCCGTGATGCCTTAAAAATTCATTTTGGCATCATCTGTAGCTTGCATGTGCTGAATTGAACAGCATCAGTGCAAATTTCACTTTCCATAGGCTTTACAATTAGATGGTAATGCTGTAGGATCTCAGTATTATGCATAATTAATAAGAGATAGGCATTACAATAAATCTGAATTAATACAATAACTTAAAATATATTAGTCTAAAGGATCATCTCAAAGTTAAATTTTTCCTTTTATATCAAGCTTTCATTATACTTACCTGGTTTATCACCTCTATTTTCAAATTCACAAAGAAGTAAAATTCTCATGAAAGGCATTGCTAGAAATATATCAAAGATACCAATAGCCCCCAAATTTTCACAGCTTCTATGCTTTACTCTCAATACCAGCCATCAGTGTTTCAAATGCAGAACATAAATTAGTTCAGGATACCCTGAACTTGTTCTGAAAAGCAGTAAAGGAAAAGATCAACACAGATCACTAGTAGCTGTTGAAATAGCACGCAAAGAAATAAGAACTTATGCTATTCTCCCATAATATGAGGTCAAAACAATTTTCTTTTGTATGCAGTCTCTTCATGAAGGAAACTACAGGGATATCTGCTGTGGATGATACCTGGCATAGTTTTATAACAAAAGGACTATTCTAGGAGTGTATTTATTCAGCATTTGCCCTGCACCCAGCTGGTATAAGTATCTGAGTTTATACATCCATTTTGATTCCTCTTAGTGAGCTCTATGAGCTTAGATGACGTAAGTTTCTGAAGGTAAAACTTATCTATATCATATATACTTGTGCTGTATTTACTATGATCTGTTAGCATTGCAGTGATGCCTGCAGTATTCTGCCAAGTATTAGTCTACATCTAAAAAGTGTACTGAGAAATATTTTTCATAATACTTGTATTTAGTTCATTTAGCTGTAACTGTCATTTGGTTCCAAAAACTGCGCCCTGATACAAGCAGTTCTTAATTTAAATCAACTGCTCTCTACACGTGTGAAAGCAAAACTATGGTAGCAAAAACTATGGTCACTATGGTAGCAAAACACCTGGGATAAACTCCTGGGCCATTGAAAAAGCTAGTTTTGCCAGTAACTTCAGGAGACCAGCATTCAGTCTTCTGCTTTACAGAACAAGAGATAATGAAGCTTTTGTTAAGTGTTCTGGCCTACCTCTACTCTCTGGCGGATGTTTTCCTTGGTAAATTTGCCACCTGTATCAGAAAAAAAACAACTTATTATTACCAAAATAAAAGACAAGATCCTATATCTTTACAACACATGTTTCCTTTAATAGAAGATAATGTGTTTACAGTCTCTGCGCTTCCTCATCTTGCTTGGACTTCATCACTTTGGCTTATCTCCCATGCAACTTGTGTTTGTAAGTTCAGTAGTTTACACTGGAAACAGTGTAGTCAAAGAATATTCCTCATTACACAGGCAGAATTTCATATGTTCTCTGTATTGATGTCTTTTCCTGCAACCAGAAACAAGGACACATAAACCTAAGTCTTTTGGCGCTCCATTGGTATAAAACTACAGCATCCCACTTTTCAAAAACAGTTCAGTCACTTTTCTGAATGAGCTCCACACAAATGAGAGAGCGTGTTTCTGATGTAAAACCCAGATGCACAAGCCTTCCCTCACTGATGAGAATGCAACACTGGCCAAAGTCTAGTCCTTAGGGAGCAGAACAATGCTGTGTAAAACATGGACAAATAATACAGGATTACAGTAACAGTATTAATGGTAAAATACTACTTGCTTCTTATGCCAGACAGACACAGAAAACACTTGTAGAGGCTTCGGAGATCCTCAAACACTCAACCTAAAATCTGAGCAGCTATTAATGGTTTGGATGTATTTCTTCTGTTGGTAAACGCATTGTTTCTAAGTATGAAATCATTAGAGGAGTGCTCTCAGCAAAGTAGATGCAAAGAAGCAGCACCTTTTCTCATTGAGTACCTTTTCTCTTTGTCAAGAGCTCCTATGCCATCTCCAGGTGACCATTCCAGAAAGATGGACAATACAGCTAGGTTGCTGTTTCTCACACATCATCAAAGCCTAAACCTTGCCTCATGGGTGCCAGAGATAAAACTCCCATTAACTCAATATGGGATCAAATTTCTCAAATTCAGCAAGTTGCTCCTAGGAAAACCCACTACAGGTGGAAGTAGTCAGGCTATTGTTGAGGAGGTGAGTCATGACATATGGTTAGGTGACCTAGAGTGGACAATTCAAAGGTTATTAGCTGCCCAGGTGTCTCCAGTGGGCATACTGTCCTGCAAAACATGCCTTTCAAGATATGAAAGACCCCCACTGCTTTGGCTGACTGCTCTCAGGCTTAATAGAAGATTGTTAGTTTAAACACAATCAATGCTCATAGCAATATTATTAATAAAATAGGCACTTAGGGTTAATAAGCACACAGAGTTATCTCACCCCATTGCAGTCCACTTTGCAAGGGAGTAATGGTTATTTCCACCTTTGGGCATTTTATAAGCAAATGGCACTCTCATTACAGCTGTCCCCTGAATTAGTAATACTTCCATCACTACCAGGACAATAGCACTGGTTTTACAAAGCAGCTCCTGACTTTCGCTGCCTCCTGTGCAGGAGCAGGCATTTCCTGTACCTGTTGCAAATTAAAACCTGAGTTACAGGTACTCACTACATCTAAAAGTCAAATCCCAGACATTGGCTTACTTGAATTATCAGTAAATCCTACAGAAAGCCACAGGTCTAAATGTTTTCTTTCAAAGAAGGTTAAAGGAGAGAAGGAAGAAAAAAATTCCACTTTTATTACAACTTTACTGTTGTGGCTGGATGGAAGTGCAAACTTTATAGTTGTCCTAACCAGGTTATTGTTACTTTTTTGTGGGGTGGTGAGTTTTTTGGATAAAGTGTACATAATATTATCTCATTTCTGTGAGTTTTACACTAATGACTGTTCCTCAAAATAGCACAGAACCTGAGTGAATCCATCCCATAGATCCACTAACACTAACTTATAACTGATGCAAGCATTTGGGATTTGCAGTTGCAGAGAAAGCACAGAAAGCAGAAAATACCCAGGTAGGTGTGAGATACCAAGATGTCCAGAGAGTACGACACAAAGTTTCAGAGTCAAATATTGTAAATTCTAAATAGACAACTTGCAGGCTCATTGAGAATCAGAAGAAAAAGAACAGCACTGAGATAGAAATGACAAGGGAGAGATCCCCATACCTCTCTTTATGAAGAAAACTGAAATAGAGTATTGCCCTGATGGGAATTTTCTTTTAAAGTGGCTGTAAATAAGCTGCAATTAGCACAGAGTTAATAAGATACAAAATACTACTTCTTATGCTACTACTTTGTGAAAACTCCAGCAACTTCACAATTAAAAAACCCCAAAAAATAAACCACAAAAGTGTATTCTAATCTTAATTTGCAGTTTTCTGAGTTTATGCATTTTCCCTGGAATACTAATCTCTATTTTATTTTTTCACATTAGAGTGATTTAAAAAAATTCCTCCTCAGACATGTCTCTTCATGTCATAATTATTCATCAACATGAAGGCTTCTAACAGCCTCTGGTTACAATGCCATGAAGTTTCCTAATAAATTATGAAGTGAAAGGATAATTTAGTCTCCATAACCAATTCATCTTTGGCTTCTTAGCAAAACTTAGTTTCAAAAAATAATGTGTCCCCTAGATGGACTACAACAATCAGGTCACCTCACTCTTTCCCTGGAAATGATCAACATATCCGAAAGCTTTCCAGTTCCAACCAAACAGGACAAGCCATAAAGGGCATATGGAAAGAGGGTCTGAAGTAGCTCCTTTGAATTCTGAGGTCTTCTTCAACAGGAGAGCAGACCAATGAGTTAGCATCTCAAAATGGAGATAAAGGAAAGATTGTCATGAGCATGACTTAGGTTAGATTTGGAGCAGGATCTCATGCATTTTCTACAGATCTTTAGCTAACATTTCCGGAGATCAATGGAAATAGTCCATTAACTTCATGGCTATTGATGTGCATATTAGGAGGGGAGACACAATGTTATTATATAAAAAATGGAGGCAACCAACATAAACATTTGGACTTGCTACAGTAGGTGATCAAGCTGACAGCTGTGGGTTGAATTGTGGGTATGTGAGCCCCAGGAGTAAGTATCTTTAAGAAATAACTAGTTTTGTGGAAACTAGTCTAATTTGGATCAACCCTTTGTAAGACTAAATATTGGGATTTTGTTTATTTAAACTTAGGTGTCTGCAGTATCTACAAATGCATTCTACTGTATGCAGACAAGGTCAGTGAGATGTTTCAGGCGTCAAGGGGGAAGCTCTCACATTTCTGGAATGGTAGAGGAAAGATTTATAAAGATTTTACTGGCCTGAAGGAAAGAAAGAAAGTGAAAACATCTGCCAGAGTCATGAGTGGATTGTTGGCTAAATTCATTCAGCGGAGGAGTCTGAAATAGATCATCTCTGTCTTAAGAAGTAGGCGTTAGTGGAATCATCAAAAATAATTACTACAGAGGAGTCCAGGACATACCAACAGGGAATAAAAAATAATCTGAAAATGTAAATTAAATTCATGAAGTATGAATAGAAAAGCTAGGAGTTCTTATACTCCTGGATTCACACAATGTACCAGCCTTGCTAAGGTCTTATGAAACAATAACAGAAATATTTTTTGAGTCTGGAATAGTACTTATGAACATGTCAGTAAAAGAGGGAAAGTTGCAGACAACAGAGGTTGCTACAAATACAACTGTGATCACACTACCCAGATCTTCACTGTTATAAAACATCCATCCAAAGAGACAAGCATGGATTTCATAGAATCACAAAACATCCTGAGTTGGAAGAGACCGTCAGGGATCAGCAAAGTCCAACTGTTGGCCCTGTACAGGACAGCCTGAAGTTACATAATGTACCTGAGAGTATTGTCCAAATACTTTTTGAACTCTGGCAGACTTGGTGCTGTGGTGACCTCTCTGGGGAGCCTGTTCCAGTGTCTGACCACCCTTAGGGAGAAGAACCTTTATGTAAGATACCACCTAACTCCCCCCCAAACAGCTTCAGGCCATTCCCTCAGGTCCTGTCACTGGTCACCAGAGAGGAGAGATTGGTGCCTGTGTCTCCACTTCCCCTCATGAGGAAGCTGTAGACCACCATAAGACCTCTGTTAAGTCTCCCCTTCTCCAGGCTGAACCAGTGACCTCAATTTCAAACTCTGGCATCTGCTGCGATGTTTCTAATGTGCTCTAGAAACTCACCAGTGCAGAGTCAAGCAAACATAAGTGGGTGGAAAAAAGGTTCAAACAGCTGAGCAGCAGTGACAGTAGTACAAATTTAAACAACGCTCTCCCTTTTTGGTTTTGAGGAAGATCAAAAGGAGGCTCTGCAATTCCTGAGGTGCTCTGTCATGAGTGTATTTGCGCTTGCCACTTGGCACGATTGTATAAACAGCAGAGAGCACACCACAAGGAGCAGTGATGTGGCCATTTCCCACTGCAGCCCTTTCTCTCTGCTCGTAAACAAACCCAAGGCTGTGCGTATCCTTTACAGCCTCTCCTCAGGAGCTCACATGAAAGCACTTTGACTGTGTTTTGCATTAGTTTGCTTGCAGTGCCAAACAGCCTCCGGACTCCCAGGCGCACACCGGGAGCCCCTGGGAGGGAGGGAGGCAGCTGGGCTGCATGAGCCCAGGGCGTAGGGCTCAGCCAGGGCTGGCAGCACAGCTGGGACCCCTCTGATGGCCAGGGCATGGCCAGACCTCTGCAGGATATGCTCCGTACACCTGCCCTGGAGCAGCTGGAGCTCAGAGGAATGGCGGTGCTTGGAGCCAGAGCCGCTTTTTTGACTCTGGATGGTAACACCCGGCCTTCCTCCTGCACCAACAGTTTCTGTGGTTAAACTGGTCAGGCACTAGGCACGTGGTTTCTTCAGGGCTACTAAAAATTGATTGATCCCATTTTGGCAATGGTCAAAGTCTTACGAAATGTTATACAGAAATTATTTTAGTTCCTTTCTTTCTGACAGCTTGCTCCTCTCCACTGCTCTGGCCGCAGGTGTCTGACCCCAAAATAGCACGGACCGGGTTTGTGCAACAAGAGTGTGGAAGGAGTTCAAAACTATGCTTCTCAGTCTGGGCCTCCATAGGAGGGCAACTATAAATAGATGCAAAGGCAAGGATAATTGGCATGTAAAATGAATAATGCCGCAAGCTCATCCCAGGAATTTTAGCAAAATAAAACTTTTGCGGCAATTCCATCAACTTGTGTTCTGGTTTTCCTCGTTCGATTTTTTCCAGATGTCCTACTTTCCCTTTCTTCTTTGAACAGTAGTACCTTTCCCTGGAGTCCCAATACCATATTGTATAAATTATATGTATTCCAGCTTATAATAACTTTCATAGATTAAACAAAAAATCAGCCACATAAAAGATGAATAATCCTAGCAAGCCTGGTGCTTGTTTAGCTTTTTAGTGAAAACTAGGCATGCTACTAAGTCAAAAAACTTTTAATCTCATGGTCCAGAGTCTCTCAGTTGAGTCTTCTACTATGGGGATTTTTGGCCTCTGGACATGTCACTGTGAAGGGGTGCCTTAAGCCCAGGTAGTTTGGCAGGAAACTAGAGGTGTAAAAACACACCTTTTTTACCTCATTCCCAGGTAATGATTTGACAAAACACGAACTTATAGGGCAGAGTAACTGCTAACCTACTGCCCATCCAGACTTTCTCCAGGGAAACAGCCATAGAAGAAATATCACATGTTGGACAACAGAACTTTCTGTTGAAAGGGAACTGGAAAGAAAACAGTTAACATGATCTCTGTTTCAAACTCATACCACATTTTGTTTTCTGACTCTTAACAGACACCCACCTCAGACTTGGATCCACTGGAAATTTCCATGGATTTCATAAAAACAGGATTTGAAACTATGTTGTGGCAAAAGTATGATACAAAAAAATTGCAAATTTGTTTCTAAGAGCCATCAGATTAATTTCCCCTTTGGCTTATTCTAAATCTTGGGGGTGGAGGAGGAAAAAAGTGTAGTTCCCATAACTGAGATCTTTAGAGTAGGACTTGAAATTATGTTCTGACAACTCACAGCAACCAGGCAGGACCAGCTTTCATTGCCCCACAGGAAAAGGAATAAGCATGCTCCAGAAGTCAGAAAGCAACCTGAATTATCAAGAAAAGTTGTTTTAGGTAGGGGCAGGGAAAACAGGGTAAGAAACAAACTGGTTGGTCAGGTCAAGAGAAATGATCAGTATCTGAAGTACAGAAAACCACTGCCATCTGTCACCACAATTTTTTTTTTCAAAAGTAAAACCCAAGGATATGGAAAAGGAAAAGAGTTAAACCACAAAGAATAAACTGCTCTGGCAGACAGAAGACCTCAAGAAGTCTTTGCATGAGATTGCTAAGAGATACAACCTATGGAGAATTAAGTGCAGGTAGATAGAAGTTGAAAGCAGACTAGATTGTGTAGTGTGTTTCAGAGACACAGACATCATCTTCAGGGTGGTGATGAAAAAAAGCTATTTGAAATTCAATGGAAAGTAGCCCTTAGATATCAGGGAAGAAAAGGTCAATTAATTTAGTTTGTCTCAACCTATGCCAGTTACAGCTATGAAGTGACAGACCCTCTTCACACTGATGTAACATTCCAGGTCTCAGCCTTCTATCCCTCCTTCCTGGAGATTAGCTCCAAACAGAAAACTATTACAAAATAATCTGTGTCCGAACAGAGTATCCAATATAAATGCACAAATTCTTCTGTGTTCATAAACTAGCAAGGTGACATAAGAAGCTATTCCAATTATGTGTGTCTAATATGTGGAAAAAACACAGATGTTGTTAATTCTTTACATAAAACTGAGAATCAGATGCCCTATGTCTGACCTGGGTTTCTTCCTAGAAGGATGGCTGAAAGGTTCCTCTGCAAGCTAAAACTCAAACCCTATAGCATGGTTGAAGTCAAAATGGCAGATGCATGATTCCAGGAGGACTTTCACTAAATAACAAGTAAAGGATGCTCTGAACTCTTGCCCCTGACAAATCAGGGGGGAATGTCTTCAAAATGAATGCAAGCTACAAAGGAGCTTTTCTGCATTACATAAGGTAGCTTCAGAAGGTTAGGTCAATAAACGTGAAGTATGTCAATAAACCACCATACATTTTAACAGCCCCTACCCAAACAAGACTATTTCATTTGGATATTTTACTATCAGAAGGTCAACAGTCTAATTGCATCACCTAAATAGCAACCCAATTAAAGTTACCTCACCAATGCACAGATACAGTTCAAATAACTCTCCCAAACAACATAAATGGTCTTAAAATGGCACCCTTTATAATCACAAAGGATATCCTTGGGTGACCATCAGAGAGATGAAAGGTGAATGGCACAGCCCTTTACCCACACAATCTGCTTTTATTGCCTTTCAAAACGCAGTTGTATTGCTTTGGCAGGTTCACCAGGTTTTTTTTCTGTAGCAAGATCAGGCTACAGGAAGAAAAGGACTGTTAACATTGCAGGGTCTTAAGGACTATTTTTACTGTTCCTGATTTATTTCTGAGCTCCTGATTTTTTTTCTGTCTGACCTTTTACATGAAGACAAGGAAAAGAGTACATTTCATCTGCCAGTTGAGAGCATTTTCTTTTCTTCACTAGCAGAATTATAGGGTTTTAAGTGAATGTCAGCTATTCTGCCTGCAGGCTTTTACTTCACAGCAACTGTATACCTGGCCTTTTCTTTCTTCACTAGTAATAGCCTTTGCTAAGTAAGGCGATGTTTACTGATCAAAACCTGCACAGTCTCTAAGAGTTGAGCTGAATGACGATGTTTTGGAAATCAGTTTCCCTTGGGAGTCAAAATTGGTGACACGTAGCCAGGTGTTCTCTTAGTGCTATTGGCTTGTTTACCAAACCTGCACATTTCCTGTCAGGGTTCCTCTGAATCACAATGGATGTCACACAAACCCCTTCCCAGTTGTGGGTTGCCTCGTGAACAGAAATTGCTGCTGTTGTCTTTCTTCACCACCAATTCACTCTACAGCTTGAAGTGTATGGTCCAATCCAAGGTTAATGCAGATACTCGTGTGCTCAAACTACCCATGTACTGAGCTAGAGAGAGACAGAAAAGGTTTAAGAACATCATCACTGCATTAGCACCAGGGCTATGTTAGTGACATTGCATGTATGAAAGCTGAAAACAAGTCACCCCTTCTTCCTACTTTCCCTTGCGCTCACCTTTCTCTAAACTGTCAGCCTTCAAGAGTGTCCTGTCCCCATTTGTCCTGGTTCTTATACTTGCATCCAGAGCTTTAGGAGCAACAGGAACAGCAGCAGAGTCATGGGTAGGACACTAAACTGAGGTGGGTGTTGCAAAGGATCAGGTTCAGATCTCAGACAAACAAGGCTGCTGCCTCTAAGACTTGGGGCTGAACAGACCATGGTGCTGCCTTCATCTTCCTAGGCACTCCCAATCTAATAAGACACTTGAACTCTCCATCTCAGCTACCACTGCTGAGTAGGCCACCATCTGTGGCCTCCTTCCCAACAGCTGCGTTTGTCTCTGCTGCCTATGCAGGTAAAAAAGTTAGAACCTTATTCCCACCATCCTGTTACAATGAGGCACCAACAACAGCACTGGCCTGAGATAGAGATGCTCCTTTGTGTGGTTAGAAGCTGTTCCCAGAACACTACATTCCAGGATCTTGGCACTAAGGGGCCTTGAAGCCATTTAGAGAAGCTGTTAAGAGAAAGACCAAGGCACTGGTTATAGGTTTGCTGAACTTCCTCCCTAGGACTCCATGTCCTTGTTAGGACACAGGATACACTAACATGAGTCAAGGAGGTTTCTACAAGTCTTGGGCAGGAAGTATGAAGGGCTCTAGAGCCCAGAAAATCTTCCCTGGCTTCTTTCTCCTTAGCTGACTAATAGCATGGACATAAATATTCAATAACCTATCCTGGAGATTTACTGTCAGCAGTTTGCACTTGTCCTGCTGACCAGCCTGAAGGCAGATGCGGCCAGCAACTGACTCCATCACATGATCAAAGACTTATCTGCCATTTTCCTTGCTTGCATCACAACAGATTATCCAAGAAAGTTAGTCTGTGCAACTTCACCCTCTCCTTGTGCACAACAAATGACTTGTACCCCATTAACTATCAGAGAAAGGATAGTATCTCACTTCATCCTAGTTACAGAAGTTAAAATAACTGCAAAGCCTTCTCTTCTCCCTCTGCAAGAAGCTTCACCCAAGTTTCTTCCAGGCTGGTGTCTGCAGTGTGCAAACCATTAGGATCTCCTGCCAAAATTATAAATTTCCAGTCAGTCTTTATAAACACCAGCGTCATTTTCCTAATCACACAACTGGGAAAACAGGATATGAAGTCCCAGTTAAATTAACTTAGCAGGTATACACAGACTAATAAAAAATTCCTTATAACAAATATGAATGTCTCTGTTTCCCCCCCACTGTTTTCAAAATCCAAACAGCGTTGTTCTATACTCAAAACAAGTCACTGACCTCTCAAAAAGGCAATTCTGCCTAAAAGGTATTCTTTGTCATGGAATTTAAACATCCGACTTTTATTTTGTTGTTAAAGATTGTATTAAAAAATATTTTCTATTGCATTTCTGTCTTCAGAGCTTAGGATAAACTGTTGGTTCAGCCCATGTGCTGTTACTGAAATGCCTTTTGCTTCATCCACACAAAAGACTAGATCCTTTTGACAACAGTTAAAGCAGTACAAGATATCCCCACCTTCTCCAAGTATAGATGCAGCAGTACTGGTACAAATGTGCCCTCTAACAGCACAGTTAAGAACATGAAAAAATTCATGGTGGATCAAAACCAGCATCTAGCACAACATACTGTGCCTGACACTGCCCAGCAGTGGATATCAGGGAGGAATAAATTAGCATGGAAAGCTCAGACTGACATTCTGCAAGATTTCATACTTGGTTTCCAGGGATTTGTGTATGACAGACACCTTAAGCCATGGTAGGTGTATTTGCACCTGTTAAATCTCAAGCCATTTTTCATCTATGAACCTTCAAAGTCAGTTTCTGAAGCTTTGGGGACTCCTGGACCCCGAGACATACTGTGGCCAAGGATTGTGTAACTTCAACATGCAGTAGCCTGTGAAACAGCCTGTTATCTCCTGTTTGTTTTGAACCTGGCACCTGTTGGTTTCATGGCACACTCACCTGCTTTGGTAATGGAAGCAACACTGATAAACTCTACCATAATGACTTTTTCCTTCCTACTCTGAATTTTATCGACACCTAATTTAAGCCTCCTCCCACATCCATCTTTCACACTGCAAAACCACACCCTGCTGCTTCTCATAAAGAAGCCTCATAAGGAAGGGAAGAGACATTTTTCAACTAGAAGAGTAAGAATATGAAAAATACACTAAGTCACCTGAAGTCATATTTTTTAGGTTGGAAGTAGTAGTGCATTTGTGCCAGCTACTTTGCTTTAACTGCTTATTTACATGCCACTTCTCTGTAGTAAACACAACGTACATTATCCTTCAGGGAGAGTGAATCATCACTGAAACAGAGATAAAATTTATCATGTAGTAAGAATGCATACCCAGGCAGGTACCAAGGAGCAGCTGACACCCACACTATATTTATGTCTTATTTCAGCCATCAATACTCTGGCCCAGTCCAGCTGAAGGGGCCTTGCTTAGAAGTGCAGTGGTATTGCCTGGTCAAACAGCCCACTGACATCTCAACCACCAAAACCACTTCAGCCTCCTCAGCCTCTTCTCCTTGAGCTGTAGCACCAACCTGCAGACTAGCAGGCAGCCCTTTCCTCCCCTCTGCTCACACTCACACCCCTAACTCCCCACTCTCCTCTGCCAGAGCCTGGTGTTCACACCTTCCCCCAAAACAGACCCTACTGAAAGACCCAACCCCCTGCCAGTTGCTATAAACTCTATAGGAATGCCAGGGCCCAAGAAAATATCTTTATGGACAATTATATTTATGGTTGGCTTGTGATCAGCTGTCCTTAACCTGAACAAAAGATCTGGTTCATGGGGAGACACAAAGAAAATTTCCATAGTTAGGATGGCAAGCTAACATGCTGACAATGCTCTAGCCAGAAGGAGGAAGGGAATATGACAAAGGCTGCTTGAGGAGAAGAGAAGCCAGATTTCTAAAATAACCAACATTTTGTAGGTATCTCACAGGCTGGTTTGCCAACAACCAAAGCTATATACTGAAAACCTCACTGAGACAAGATAAAACCTTTCCTCCTAATGAGTCTTCATGCAATAGTGGAGTAAACAGTTGCAAGGTAAGTGCATCACAAACAAAATTCACTCTTCTACAGACTACATATCTTTCTATTGAAATATAGATCTTTGCACAAAGAAGTTAATTACCCATAGGGGTTAATTAATTTATAACAAATCACTGGATCACTAGCCCTTCTATCATATCCTTTTCAGTTGATTGTGGGCACATCAGTCTAAAACCTGTCCTACATATCTTCTGCTGCACAATTGACTTGATTATTCATATTTCCTTTCTATCCTCTCTCCTTCACATGATGCTGAAGCAAACCAATTTTAGAGTCATTTATAGCATTACAGAAGAAAGAGCATTACTGAATGAAGGCTGAGGTCAACTAGTGCCATGGAATTCCGAGTAGGAGATAAACCCATATTATCTTTAAGTATAATTCCTGTCCATTTCTTCAGGGTAGAGCACACACACCCATGGGCCTCCCTTTTTCTGTATTGATGAACAGAACCTTCTGTGCTTTCATCAGTTACAGCCTTCAGATAGCACCTTAAATAAAGTGGACTTTGCATATCATCTCAAAAGACAGGATTCCTCATGTCACTCTTCTGTTTTTTGAAGTTATAAGGATCTCAACCAAGAAACTCCTTCCTTCACACCTGCCTTTTTGAAGGTTTACTCAAATGGTTTACTGCAATTATTAAAAGGTTAAGCTAGATTATCCAGCAGTGTTTAACCGTATGGTCATGAGTCATTAGGTCATGCAGTAAAGCGGGCCAAGGATTTCTTGTAGGAACACATCTGTGTGCTAATTTTAAAATGGGTTCTCTACAGTTCCAAGTTTACAAACCTATGAGACTTTTCCTATTAATGCTTTGTTAGCACAGCTTATCCACTGGACTTCTCAGTCCAGATCACTGCTGTGTAGCCATAGAGAAATGATGTGCAGAAGGCAATGTAGAATCTTAAATATGATTACCAGTGTGCACCAGCAGCTAATTGAAGTTCTACCTTTCTAATTCCTAGTGTTGATACAGGATATCACCTGCTAAGCAACTTGAGTCATATTGTCACAGAAGTACAGCAAGGAAGGGACTTGAGAGATAGTACAGATCAGAGCCATGCACAGAGAGGATCAATTTCATCTGGATTGATAAAAAGTCTTCTGAGGGTCTTGCTAAACTTGTTCTTGACCCCAAGGGGTCTAGATAAATTATGTCAATCTGATATCATCCTCATCTCATTTTAGTATCAGTTGAATCATGCTTACATTACAGTACTTGAAATACTTATGTTATTGTTCAAATCCTCTGTAATCTATACAAGCTTGAAGAATGTTTCAGCCTTTTCCAGGAAATTCAATGCCAGTCTGTTCTATATTTCTTTTACACAATTATATTAGCTCTTTGGAAATGCTGACTCACTGAATCACTGCAAATCAATTGATCAGAGATACTGGAATAAGCTGAGGCACTGAAGGAACTGGAAGAGGAATATCCTGCATTTGCCTTTGAGGCCACAAAAACAGCAGCGGGAAGGAAGAATGTCACGTGAAAGCACGTCTCCCCCAGACAGCATCTCCCCAGATGACAAAAGAAATTTAAAATAAATGTTTATGCCACAGGAAACAACAGGAAAACAGGAACTCTCCTGCATAATGTCAGGGAAACAAATGCATGTTTCAGATCAGAGCTCTAATTACAGCTTTTTAGGTATTTGAAGTCTCCTTAAGCTTGCAGTGTTTCAGAAGAAGAGGGCAGATTGTTCAGTCCACAAGATACATTACATTTAGGCTTTTTCCTTTCTGTGCCTTCTCTGCTTCTTCTTTATAGTCTGACAACAGCTGACCAGGATGTCTACAAATAAAGTAGTGTTTCCTGGCACTCTTATGCAAGTTAGGCCTTTTGAATGGCTTTCAGATGCATAGCTTAGGTATGTATTAAGTGCCAAAAACCACAGCTGTACCCCAAACTTCTGCTGTTTCTTTCATGTTATCTTCTCATAGAAGTTTTCACTCGCCATGGTCATGACTAGAACCATACTCCTTGAAATTCCTTAATGTATGCAACTACATTTGCTGTATATTACTTTATTAAAGTCTCTCTAGTTGTTTTTTTAATACTGTCATTGTCAGCGCAATATATGAACAAACTATTTATTTTAATGGCCCCCAAAAGATAATCATGGCTTGTTTTTTGTGGCATTCTGGCACATAGAAAGCACCCCTGGGCGTAACTCCCATCAAAATTAATTCAAAGTAGGCACCTATGTTTAGAAAGCTTAAATGCCAATGTATTGCTTCCTATAAATCAAGCTTTTCTAAAGGCTAACAGGCAGAAAATGTTCCTGAGTGATCTCTCTCCTTGCCTGTTCACTTCAGCTTTAACCACAACAGGTCCATCATTCCAACATGCAGGAACTGCTGAAAGTTGTGGCAGCTTGGGGTGAGAAAGTCTTGTAAGTGTAACCAATGCTACTAGCTCCAAATTACTGAAAAATCCAAAATCTTCTAGTACTAAAAAGTTGGCAGATATTTTTAGTTTGAGTTATAACAGGAAAAGAAAAAAAAAAAAGGAAAAAATAGTAAATTTTTAGGCATATTATGCTGCCACAGTCAAGTCAGGTTTAGATTTTTTCCTTTAAAATGTTTTCTTGTGGTCTCTCCAGAAAGAAGACCAAAAAGATAGAGACAGCAACAAATGAACAGAAATGTAAAGAAAGTGACAGAAACCATTTTGAACTATTGCTGTTAAACTTTAGACACTGAGCCAACTTCTCTTCATGCAGACAAAACTGTGCTGAAGCCTGGCAGGAGAAAATGCTCCTTCTCCTGCAAGCACACTGGGTGTCACCTTCATACCTCTGCCACCACGAGTCCATGACAGCTCATGTTTTCCTCTTGTAAACCCCCCGGGATGTCAAACAGGATGCAAGAGTCTTGCTCTCTGTAGTCAGGGACATCCCGAGTGTGTACACCTGGAGTGTATATGCTCTGAAAGTCAGACTGCTTCTGTCAGCACATATTCAAAATGAACAGATGAATTTGTGTGTGTCAGTATTTTATCCATCAAGGCAGGAAGCAGGAAATTCTGCCTCAGACCTAGATCTGTCAATATTTCCTGAAATCGCTGGCTATAATGAAGTCTTGTACATGTTCTGGTTTTTCAGAGGCTGCTGGTAATTTGTCCCTTTGAACTAGAAAGAAGGCAAGAATTATATTGTTAGACTCTAAATAGATTTTATTTTCTGTTTGTTCATTGAAAGTTTTATTGCAGAACCTCTCTCTTCTTTTTACCATCTGACTGATAGGAAATCAAAGGACTCTAAATGGAAAACATCTGATTGTAGAAATGAAGCAATTGGGTGGCATCAATATCAACAGCTTATCATTACTGACCAAAGCATAGCTGCAACCTAGGATCTTTAAAAAAATAAAAAGAAAAAAAGAAAAGAAAAAAAAAAAAAGGAAAAGAAAAGTGCTGCAGCCAGGGCTAAGATCCATGCCAGCTTAATGGGAGAAAGCAATGGCAAGCTAATTGATATTAGCTTTACTTATTAAACTAGCTTAACCCATTTGCTCTTTGCCCTTGGAGTATTTTATTGCATATGATAAATACATAACAAGTAAACACTTCAAAAGGGTTAATTAAAAAAAAAATCAGGTAAAGCAACTGCCATGTCTATTAAGCTTAATGTTCCTGTATTCACTTAATGGCACTGCATAACTAAAAGGCTACCCTGTATTGCACATAAAACACATAAAAATAACAACTTTGTTACTTAGCTTTCAAAGGTACTAAATATATTTCAACAAATAAATTATTAGAAGACATAAAGATGGATTCTGAGAAATACTGTTAGCGATACACTTCATAGAACAGTTTGAAATTACGTCAGGGAGGTTATCAGAATTAGGGCTGTTTTAAAGACTCCTGTGGCAGGAGTCAGTGAGGTGGCTCTGAGCCTTCTTTCTCCTCTCTGCATAAGGCTGCCATACTCCTGTTTCAGAGTCAATGATATAAAAAAAAAAAAGTTAAGTCTTGCCATGCTGGCTCTGAATAAGTCTTATGGGATCTTTGATATAGGAATTAGGCTACAAAGCTCTCACACAGAAGCCAATAGTCAAAACTGTGTTTTGCTTGGAACTGTTTTCTTATTCCCACGAATTTATAAGGGTTTGTAATAAAACAGCAGTAAGAGCTCTGCAACTAAATCACTTTCCTTAGCAAACCAGGAAGAAATAACAGAATGGCCTTGGTCTTTGATATTTGAATAAAAACACCAAGAGTGATCCCTGTGGTCATATAAAGTGGCCTTGGTATAATCAAGGCCCGAGTATATCTGTTTGCTTCACTCACATTATGCAAGACCTCCATGTGACAGGCCAAAATGTGCCAGTCTGCTCAGCTGAATTCATTACTGGAAATAAGTAGCAATAGACTTGAAGGGGAATTTTTGAAACATACAGGGAAAGGATAGGAAAAAACGAGGAGACAATTTTATTCTTTGCCTTGATACAGCATCACTTACTACATTACGTTTGTTCTCTTGTAAGAGAGTAACATCCCTGTATTCCTAATGGAATAACTTAAGGCTTTCTCCTGCTCCAAAATAGGGGGTTATGAGCTCCTGCTCTATCACCTACCACCCTAGAATATATAATAATGTAATACATATGTATAATTATACATATTATACATTATTATACATAATAATACAGAGTAGAAAGTACCACACGTACTATTGAAGTTTTAAGTCCTGTCTCATTATGACTTCATGCAAATTACTCAAATTAGACAATGTCCCTGGGCACAATGGAAATCCCATCCTCTCCTCTGCCTAATAATTTCCTCTCAAGTCATCCTTGGTCTGTCCCTTCAAACTTGGCAGAAGTTGGCTGGCTCTTTCCCTTCAGACCAGCTTTCACCCTAGGCTCTCTTGGCCTTGGGAAGAGGAAGGGCTGGGAAGGTGACAGACAAAACTGGGCCAGACCCCTCCCATTGCCCCTGGTATCTGTAGGAGTGGCAACTGCTGTAGGAGAGGAAAAGGAAGAGAAAAGTGCTGAGGAAAGGGAGAGATAAGGAGAAGCTGCAGTGGATCACAAGGCATAAACATGCAGGTGTGTAAACTACTAAGACAAAATGCTCGAAGGCAAGAGGATTAATAGGAGGAATTGAGGTAAAATTGGGCCAAGTGGAATGACGTCTCTACACAAAGAGACCTAACTGAACAGCTCTGTATAAAAATAACAACTTGCCTTGCCAGCCACATTCTGCCTTTGGCCCCCAGCTGTTTCCACTTCCTTAACATATGTTGAACCAAATAATTTCCCATCCAGCTTTTTCAAAAAAACACAAGAGCATGCACTGCCAAGGCCGGAAGAAGGTGAAAAAGACCAGGCAAGAAGAAGAGTAGAAGATAGAACTAAAGTGTTTAATCAGTGCATTTCTCTGGGGTTTTCTGCAGGTCTCACTTAACTACTTCATTACCAGAGCTGGCACCCAGATGAACAGCCACAGTTAGCAGTTTTATGGGAGCCAAGTGGATGTCCAGGGCAAGAGATATCAAAATGGGATCTGTTCTTTCACTGACTGGCTCATAATGATCACAACAAAAAAATAATTACTACAACGCATCTGTCATTCATGTTCTAGAGAAGGTGCCTGAATTGCAGCCCCTGCACAGTCCAGGGGCAGACAGGAAAAGCAGTTTATTCCAGTTTTCTGCTTTTAGCAACGCTAATAATAATAAAACAGCCAAAAGCTTGTAGTATATTTGCTGGTTCTCTATCACTCTTCCATCAGCATAGCTCAAGGATAATTAATGCATGATTCCCTGGCAGCAGTCATTCTGTTTATTCATGAACCCAAGTTAATAACCCAAACCAGTAATTCCAAACTGCTAATTCCCACCCACTTGTATCACATAAACAGGAACAAAGCAGATTTATTCATTCCACAGGGAGAGAAGGAAAGAACTGAGACCAAAATGAGAGCCTTGTTCATATTCAAACACCCCGCTGCTGAACGTGGTGCAGTTGTGCACAGCTGGTGTGTGCCTCTCTACGGTCTTCATATTGATGCAGCTAGCTGCAAGAACACACTGTACCTGTAACAGAACCTCCCTATCTTCATAAAGATGTTCACAGCTTAATCTATTCAGATATAACTGTTTCAGTCTCAGTCATGCTTTCACAAGATACTTAAATGCCTGTGAGAGAGCTCCAGGCAGTGACTGACCACAGAAACAAATTTCCCTTGCTTCCTTTTCTCATGCTTTTCCTTGTAGAGCACAACTTTGATGGAAAAACAGGCAGCACAACAGATGAGTTAAAAACTGCAATTAAAAAGTAATCCTGGGATTAGAAGGTTTAATGAGTCAAAATCCCTGGAGTTTCAATGAAGTAAAAACCTGGAATAGTAGCATGCACCTCCAGTCCACAGAGAGGTTTGTGTTGAATTTGAAGCCTCAGCATTTATTGTAATTGCTTTGTTTCCTACTATCTCCTGCACCTGAGATGATTTAGTTAATGAGGGAGAAGAGACTTATATTGTAAAACTTTTTCTCAGCAGGTTTTCAATCAGCATGCAGAAAATAAAATACAGAACAGGGAAGAATTCTTTTTCAGTTGTAAAAGTGAGAATCTTTGTTGCTCCAACATCTGCCAAGCAAGAGGGATAAACACCCTCATTTGAAATCTCAGTTGATAGCTCTTCACTCTAAATCTGCAGCATCTGGGTAAGTAAAATCCATCAATGGAAGTACAAGGGCATACAATCACATTCCTTTCTGTCAATTAGGGTGACTGCTGCTTGTGAAGAACCCTGCCTTCCTGCCTTTGCATGCTGCTTAAGGTCAGATTCCCTGGGCTCAGAGAAAACACTAAGAAAAAGCAGGGATATTGGACTTTTTCCTTCCTCTTTCCAGTTACCAATCTTTCAGTTGTCAGTTCAGTGACTTCAGCACTGCAGCCTAAGTAAGGACATGGTGTCCTTATCCTTCTGTTTCCTGGTATCACTCAGAGCCAACTTGACTTCCAGCATCCTGCAAAGCAGTTCATGGCTGCTCTGATCCATTCTCATGCACTATCATCCAGAACACGACACATCCCAGCCATGACCCTTCCATCCTCCTCTTGGCACTGTGGCTCTACAGGCACAGCAGAGATTCATTAAGCAGAGGATATCCCCTTGGGCTTTCTTCAGTACCTCTTGTTCCTTCTCAAGGGTGGTAAAGGAGTCTGGATAATGAGCCCCAAAGAACTAATTCACAGTAGCTTGCTATGGGAGGCAGAGTGATTAAAAAGGACTGAAAAGCTTACACAGCAGCTGCCAGCCTAGCAAAGAGAAGTGTTCTCCATACTGAGAAATGTGGAGCACAGGTTTTAGAGCTCCTTGACAACACAGCCCTCTATGGAATAGAATGAAACAGGAAAAATACAAATACAAGCTCGTTCACTGCTGTAGTTAAGACACTTCCTGCAACAGAAGCAAAGGAGAAATTAAAAAAAACAAAACAAAAAAAACCACACACACACACAAAAAAAAACGCTTTAGAGGAGTGAACTACATTATATCAGCCACTAGACATCCCATATATATTAAGTCCAGTCTTCATCTTTCATCTGAGGACCACAGCCTATTGTATAGCACTTTCTTCGATTCTGAATCTGGTCAGAAAAATCTCTCCAAGAAGTAGTGTTAAGGAATACCATATTCCCTACTTTATTTGCCTCTGAATGATTAAGGCTCTTACCAGTTGCACTTCTGATGCGGTTTATTCTTAATCAGTCTGACATCGCTTTGATTTTACTTCCACAACTGCTTGATCTTGCACTGACTTGCCCTCCTGTGGCATTGGTGTTAAAACTCCAGCCTTCAATCCCTTTTTAATTTATATGCTGTTAACACATTCTTAAAACATTTTCAGCTAAGAAAAGGCAATCTCTCTAAATCACCTCAGCTTACACTGAGGAAATTCTCTTAAGGTCTGTCATGAATCTCAAGGGCTATTTTTTAACTATCTTGTTTCTACTGGGTAAGTCAGAGAGAGAAAGCAGGATGAGTTTACAGAGGCAGGAAAACAAGTGCTGTTGTTTACTTCCTCCAGCTTGGTCATGCTGGAACAGATTTGTGTCAAGTTCAGTGTGTTATAGGAGCAGCCTAAGGCTGATAAACAGTTTTCTTATTTCAGGGCGTATGAGCTGCATGCCAGCCACGGAGCACACAAGGGTGCCAGTAGCTGATAAACTTAAAGCCTCCTCTCTCTGATAAGGAATGGCACTCAGATGCATTCAGATGCAACTTCACATTTGCATTCCAGAAAGGACAATACTGCTGGGTGGGCACACCCCTTCCATTTCTATTGCCCTCCCTCATTCATCTCCAATTTCTTTTTCTCAGGCAGATGTTGCTCATCCATATTTTTCTTTATGTCGTGCATACTTCCCTCTTCTCCTCACCCATCTCTGCCATTATCTTCTTTCTTTCTTCCAACTGCTGACATGAACCCCATTTTCTCTTAGAGACCTCAGTGCACTCTCTGAGGAGCTGAATAGATGGTAACAGAACTGTACTAATTCCCAAACAGTCATTTGTATTTCTACAGTGCCTTCTAGCTGTGCATCACAAAATGCTCTGAAAAGATGAGCTAAATAAATCAGCAACACTGAATTTCTAAAGACAGGAGTGCTAACCTCTTTCCTAACTAGGTGAAACTGGGCACAGAATGACAAACTGACATGGCCAAGATGGGTCAAGCAATCTCAAGGCCAGGCTTGCTATGCAACCTACATTTTTTACATTTACCAGTCTTGCTGTGCTCTTGTGTTCAGAACACTCATTTTGCTTTAAAACTCCTCTGTGATTCTGTATTTTATTCTGTTTCTAAAAATTCATATAGTTTTAGAGCTGTTGACAGCCAATGTCTATGCAATTATCAGCCCAGAAGGGTTGCAGCATTTCAGAAAAAAACATAGGGCGCTATAGAGGTATCTGAAAACATGAAGTTTGTGAGAAAATTTGACTTGAAAAAAAAATCTTGCAGGTAAAAGCTAACTGAACTCACAAGAGCATAAACCTCTCAACCTTGTAACCACTATAGAGGCTCTTCCAAAGGGAGGAGGCACTCTGAAGTTGTTGGGTTACACAGTGTCCTTGCTGTGCTCTTGCTGGGAGGACAGGTGACCTAAGTGTTTCATAGCAGTGACGTGCTAGTGCCCCAAGGGGAAGGAAATTATTCATTCCTCATTTCTCAGCTGACTTATGACTACCTTGGCTGTGATGTAAGTGAGGAAGCTTGTCAAGCAGAGGAGGGAGAAAAAAAGATAAGGAGATAGGGTGACTAAAGGGGTAAACATGTAAAGAAGAAAGTAGCATTACAGATCCAAGCTGTTATCCAGATAGCACTTGTCTTCTGCATATCCATATGGTCATTAAAGACTTTTATTTTCCCATTATACTAATCAAAGTTCCCACTGCACCATCAGATTGCTTTTATATCCCCAGAATCTCTTCTGTAGTAATGATCCTGGTTTCTCAGTATCCCATATTCCATGCTCTAGCCCTGATTCTCACAACACCTCTATTTCCCTGCCACACATTACCTGCTTGACTGGGCAAGAGGCAGGATGGGTCATTGCTGATTTAGAACATTGAGTGCTGACAGCAACACTTACGCATCATAGAAGTAAGATAAGGACTGAACTCAGATTTTTCTTTTGTCTTCTTCTTCACAATGAATTTTCTTTTTTTTTTTTTTTTAGGGACTTATCATCTTAGAAGTTTCCACTTTGCTAAATTTGGTTGAAATTTAGAATTTATTGGTGAAATTTCAGAGCTTGATGGGCAATACATAAGCCTCATATTCACTCATATTCCCATTTCTGTACCTCTTTTGGATCCTACATTGATCCCAGGTAAGTGATTCTTTACCTGTTTATTTCTATAACATAAATATGAAACAGCCAAACAGAAAACAAGAGATGGCAAAAAAGGAGGTAAAGGGAAAATAACCAGCTCACATATGAGTCTTTAGCAATTTTGTCAACCAATTAATTATGGTTTAGTCTCCTTTCCTGACACTGAAGAATGCTAGTGTTGTCAACATACAGAATGCAGTTACCTTAGGTCAGATGTAGACACCTCCTAAATAACAAAACTAAAGCCAATCCTCCAGTGAACCTTAAGAGCTGTTAAGTCACCAGGGTTTTTTTTTGTTTCACAGATTTGGCGAATTATTCAGTCTTGTAGCTAACAAGATTTCATAAAGGTGAAAATCTCTAGTCTTGTTAGCTTTCAAGCATGGAAAAAACTCTTAATAGTAGGGGAGTCACTGTGAGACTATCAGTTTGTAATTGTTATGAGGACAACAAGAATTGCTGTCACTTGCTTTCTTATTGACTGTCCTAAGCCCAGAAACATGCCTGTTGTCAAGGAGGTGGTGAGTTACAACAGTAGAATTTCTAGTCTGCTTCTTCAAATAAAAAACAAGGCCAGTTACCTTGTAACATGGTTTTCATTTTCATTGAGAAGTTTGAAATATTACTTCTCAGAGCGTGGAACCACTTTTCACTTAATGAATAATGTTCTGGAAAAAATGTCATCTTGCCTAAAAACAGTAAGGAGACGTAATTTCACCTGTAATTTCTTTTTGATCTATCCTGTTGTCTCACTCATTCATGTCATGAAATACACTGTCCTGCAAGCAGCTGTCAGGCCAACAACCTGAGGTTTAATACTTCAAAAGCAAATGCTTTGTATATACAATGGTTATTTTTTCCTGAATTATGAGGAAATATGTTAGTGTGTCCCATGTATTTAATTTGTCAGAATATGTAAAAGGTAAAGCAGATGCATCAGTAAATATTGGCTGACATTGCTGGTAGGCAGACATAGAACGGGTTCATCTGTGGAACCAGTAATGTAGCTTAAAAAAAAATTTAAAAATGGGATATGGCTTTTTTTTTTTTTTTCTTCATTTTTCAGCATTGTGTTAGTAATGTGTCTGGGAAGATATAAAATTGAGGAAGCTGAGATGTTTTGTCGTACTGGTCTTGAGGTCTGTGACAGGTTACTAAAGGAAGGTTATTATATGTCAGTGAAAAGGAAATTATTTTTTTAAAGAGCTATTTTTGTTTCATTCTGTGCACATTTAAATGATAATTTGTGATCAGCCTGCTTTGTTTGCTCAGTGAAGCCAAAGAATATCCCATGTAATAAGCTTGGCAAAATCCTCAATTAAATCAGGTCAAAGGAGGTCAGGGCCCATCAACCTTTCCAGAAAGGCACGCCAGAATTTTTTTCCTTGCCGAACTAGAGATAAATCACGTACTGCTTCTCAGAGGCAAGAAGCTCCCACCTTCCATATGCTCAAAGCTGTACATTACCTCTGTGCACAACAGGAATTTCCATCTTTCAGGAGCAGAGTATGCCTAGAAGTCACAGCCACCTCCCTGAAGGCACAGCAACTCTCACCTTTTGTCCCTGCCCAAACTCTGGTGGATGCCATTCAGAAGGGACTTGAGGTTTCTCATTTTGAAGTAAAGAATTACTTGGAGGGACAACTCCTCTTGCAAAAAAATACATAGCTTCCACATTTAGCCTGTGGGGTAGGAGCTTTAGTTGACATGTTCTTTGATTTTGATTTCACGACTGTCTGACTGCAACATGGTGAAGCCCCATTCAGGCTCATGCACTTATTTCTAGAAGTCTGAAAGCCTGAGCATGGAGAGAAAGAGGTGGAAGCTGGTTCATGAATGGAGTCAAAACAAAGCTTGAATAGAGCTCTTCACACAAGACTTAGGAATCACTTCCCAGTCTTCCAACTGGTTTATCCCTGGCCTGTACCATCACACCACAATTACTAGGAAATTCCATTGTACCATGCACTGAGCAGAGCAGTGATGTGGGAGAAATCCACAATACATAGACTCCTGTGCACTTTGTGACATGAGGTCCGTTTTAGCTTTGGCATCTTTTTCAGATGGTGCACACATACACAGAAATCCCTCAAATGTCACCACAGGAAACAAACAAAGCACTGCTAAACCTTATTCAAAAAAACAAGCAGAACAAGTTATGGTGTAGTTTGTTAATGTGGACTATAATAGTTATACTCAGATCTAAAGAAAAACCTCTATATATGGTCTAAACATGATAGGTTTCTGTCTCCTCATATTATTTTCTAACACTGTTTAAAGCCTGCACAAAACCTGAGTGAAGGTGGCATTCAATTTTGTGGCACTTAATAACTCTTCTTCCTTCTTTCCATTAAAAGCTGGACTTTAATATTCTCTGAAAAAGGCAAAATAGGAAAGAAACAGTGACTAGTCAGCAGGTAGACTTTCCTGCCTTGTGCTGGTTATTCAGCAGGGAAGCATATACATGAATCACCAGATCCAAATCGGGTGGCACTAAGAACGAATGACGCATTGGAAAAGACAGTGGAAGAGGTAAAAGGACAGCAGATGGGGCTGAAAGAAAAACCTACACAGAGTAGCAAACAAGCAGAATCATGGTTTGCATAGGCTGAAAGAGAATTTGGCCTCCATGGTCCCATGGCAGGAAGGCAGGACTGAGTGGCAGCAATCTCACCTGAAGGAAGACAGGCATTCTATTTCTCTGCAGTGAGTTCCCAAGCAAGAGTAAAAGCAGGGATTCTGGCCAGCTCCTCTGCATCCTGAGCAGCATATCCTCTACTGACTCAAGGCCTGTGTTCAGGGGCCTCCTTCTGCACATTCCAGGTGTGCTCAGATTCATAGAGCTCTGCTATCATGTCCCTATATTCAAGTTTAAACCTACAGTGAGGAAGGGCATAACTCCTTAAGGTAAAACTGACAAAAATTAATTTGGTACAGCTAAACAAGATGCTTTCAAGGAAGAAAACTACCCTTCTGTGAATATCTAGGTACAGAGCAAAGCAGTGAGCTTCAAGTTCCCTCAAGCAGCTTTTGCTTCAAAAGACAAAACTTCAACTCATTCATCTGCCTGGCACAGTGAAACCAGGTAAACTGAGACAGGTATATTGAACATGACAATATTACAGTATTTCTCCCGAGTGATATTACAGCATTTTTCCAGAGTGATGAAGGAAAAAAAGTCAGAGACATTATTCAGACAGAGAAGAAAAGAGGTGTAGCACCACTACTTATGAAAATTACAGAAGCAAGAAAATGAGAATTCTTGCTTACATTATGTATAGTATTCAGTGCTTTGAAACTGAATTACCAGCTAAAATGTCAGTTTCTAGTTTAGTTTACAGACTGGAACCACAGAAGAAATTGCATTGTGAATGATTTAAATTACAGTATACTGTCCTAGAACAATACACTTTCATTTTCAAGCAAATGTTATCTCCTGACTATACCAAAATATATATTCTAAATTATACTTGACCAAAATATACTTCCTTTCACTATATGGGAAAAGAAGATTTTTTTTCTCTACCATTCCATGCCAGAAAAGATGCAGCTCAGATAGCAAAGGCGATCTCTGGTACCCCAAAATTCTCTCACGTTTGCTGAGATCCTATGGCTGCTTAAAACAAAGAACCACTTGAACTGCATTCATGCCAGACTTCAGTCCCCTCACTTTAGAAGCAGCAAAACCTCAGAAGATCAAAACAGACAGCCTTTCTTAGAATGGGACAGTGCATTTGCTAGGGAGGACAGAGTTCCAATAATATTATGGGTGATGCTACAGATCCTGGTTATCTCCTAGCTCCTGATGCCTGTCAGCATGGCCTGATGCTGAGAGCAGCCATGCCACAATGCACTGAAGCCACAATCACTGGGGCAAGTGAGACTGATTCTTTAAAAAGCATTTTTCTTAAAACTACTGCTCAGAATTTCAGAAATTACATCCACTGGTCCCAGCTAATGCAAATGCCTGTAAGTTGCTGCAGTGATTGGATTCAGTAACACAACTGGACAAATACCACCAGGACTGTTTCCACCAAGAGACAAGACAAATTTGAAGGGTGTACTTTCCTGTTTCTACTTCACTCAAAGTCCAGTCAAATGCTGCAGGACTGATTGCTTGCCAAAGCTTGTTTTGAAGCTACACATGTTATTTAAAGTGCATTACACATGCATTTAAAGTGTAAAGCTTATATGTACACCACCAAATAGGGCTACAACAGCATGGTTTACCTGGTCACTGCCACTTAACAAGGGCTAAGCATTATGGTCACAAAATATTGCTTTAATTTCAAAGGAAGTGTTTGCCCTCAAAGAGGACTCTCAGTATTTTAAAAAATATATTCCTCTAACAATGAAATTAATAAAAATTAAATTGGTTTGCCAGAGCAGCTTAGTATTCATTATAGGGTTCATTAAGATGTATTTATCCTATTCTGATCAGACAGTCAGGATAAATTTTAAATACAAAAAATAAAATAAAAAAAGCTTTATGCAGAATATACCAGAAAGCTGTGAGACATTGAAAAAGCACTTAGATTGGTTGAAACATAATCCTACGACACAGTCCTGTAAGTAACACACGGTTACCTGGTTTCACTACAGGGTGCTTTTATGCTTGTCAAAAATAAGAATGACAGAAACATGGTTTAAACTGACTAAAGCTTTCAATGTAATTGTATCCCATGGGATTTGAATTTATTCAACAGCAGCATGTGGATAACCTTAACTCATTCAATTTGAAGCAGGCTTTTGGCATAATGGTAACCAGTGGCCTTATAAATTACATAACACAGAAAGTCTTCTCATCACTTTGTCAGAGATCTAATACATTCTCCCCCTCTCCAAGAGGGCCAACCATTCAAACATAATCCCAGGAAATCCCATTGTTCACAGAAGAGGCTGTCATCCCCACTCACACTTTACAGCTCTCTCCAGGTGTGGCTAGACACTTCTAAATGAAGTCACTGGAAGCCCAGGCATGTGTCCAGTGTTGCAAAGTGCTTTTCTGATTTCAAACACCCTAAAATAAAAACAACATACGGTCTTTCTGCTCTCACTTCATAGCAAGCAGCCAGCTGCCAGTATTACTGAACCCTAAATTTGCCTGCTCTGCTGGAACGCCCTTGTCTTGCACCCAACAGAGCATAAAGCATGCAAGGTTGAGAGCTGTGCCAGCTACATTGCACAGAACAGACGAGTTCTGTGCCCTGAGCACAAGCTTCCCATAATGTGCTGCTTAATGCTGCCGAGGGGGGGTTCAGACAGCCACGCTGCTGGTTTCATCTCTGAGACCCTCGGTGCCAAACCAGTGCATCTTTAAATCAGGAGGTTACCAGTATCTAGTGGATGCTTTCCACCAGTGGGTGGAAAGGGGTGGAGGCTGTGGCTCTGCAGCCCATCCCAGAGTACTAGGCTAGATCTGTGATAAAGCCTGGGATTTAGGGGACTTGGTTTGCATGAAGACCTGGGAGGGAACTCCTACTGAAACTGCAAATCTTTCCCACACAGCGTCCCAGCTCCTGCCCACACACGGCGTTGGTCTCTTGAAGCCTAAGACCTGGAGGGATTTGCCTTTCTCTATCTCTTCAGACCTCCAGAAGTTTTCCTCCCCCACTTTTGGCTCAGAGCCCAAAATGCAGCTGTTCCACAGTAAGGCAACAGCTCCTCTTTCCCTGCTCCTCCCTTAGCTCAGGCTGATATCAGACGCCAGTGTGTGGATCCTTTCCCAGGAGGAGCGGCCAGAGTAATTAAGTTCTAGTTCTGCTTGCAGGGATCCCAGCTCCAAAGGGAGACAGTTCAGCTATGCAGACACCAGAAGCCGACATGACTGAAGACATGTACTCCACCAGTGTGTTCTGAGTGACAATTAGAGTCCCCTTCTGCACTCCATGTATCCAAACCAGACTACACGGGTCTAAGTCTGGCTCAGTCTGATAATTCCCATATTTCTGAAAGCAGCTAGCTTCTCCCCTTTAATCTCTCATCGTCTTCCTGTTTCTTCCATCTTTAAAAGCCAAAGCTTTCCCTTGAGCATACAAAACCCCAAGGACATCTGTGACAGATTTGAAGATGCCTGAAATTGTATACATAATCTTTTAAATGTTTGTTTGATTGCTGGAAGGCAATTTACTGTATAAAAACATGGAGTTAAATTGAAAAGCAAGCTGCCTACATCGGGTAGGGAAGAACATAGTTCAGTTTCATACAGCTCAGCCTTTTACCTACCATTTCTGGAGGGGGTTGTCACACTTAGGATCACTGGGCCCTTCAGAGGTTATGGAGGGGGTCTCTCCTCTCCTTTCAGGTAATAAAGTAGGGTGAAGGAATACTCTAGGACAAGGCTTAAAAATGTTTTCTTGTGATAGTACAAGAGCTTCCCAAAGTCAGATTAACCTGCTATGTAAGAAGATGTTAGAACTGAGAAGGAGGGATTTAGAGGCACATTTCCTGAAGTATTCAGAAAAACTATTATGAGTAGACAGCCTTCTGTCCCACCTTCTGTCCACTCAAAGCTGGGAATCCCAGTAGATTCCACTTTTTGGTTGATAGGCTTCTAAAGAGAACAGGTCTGTAACAGATTATCTGCTTGTACATTTTTTGATGCCTCTCCCTCAAAATTTAGTTATTAGGAAATGCATGGTGCTGTTTTATGTACAAGCCTCCTCTTCTAGACTCCAAGACCCTAAGGCAGAGGATCTGTAGAGCAACACAAAATTAGAGAATGGTACCAGGACTAAAGAGTCAAAGAAATGTTCCGCCACCCAAAGTTGTTCTTCTTTAGAAGGCTGACCTAAACAATTGGATAGAAAGGTAGAAGAGAAGAGAGACTCAGATAGGGTTAGACCATAATTCCCAGTCTTGGAATGCACATCACGTATTCACACTCTTGCTCTAGATTAAAAATCCAGCTTCTGTTGTCTCAACACCTTGCTGAACCTCCAACTGTCCTCCCAAACACCTTCTCTCTCTGGGGCAAACACACTCTCCCAGCATTTTTTCCCTTCTATCTTGGAGATAAGTCATGCAGCAGAACCAGGAAATTAGTAAAACCTAGCTGGCAAAGGGCAGCATTGAATAATACCCCACCCATGCCATCCCACTGTGAGCAGACTGCTCTGAAAAGTGTTCAAACACGTGTTCCCAAAGGGAAGGTCTGACAGCACCTGGCCCAGCACGGATGAATGCCCAGCAGCTGTGCAGCACCTTGTTTGCTGCAGCATGACAGCACTGCTTCTCACAGCCTGGGTGTCTGAGAAAAGCAGAGGGAACTAGAACAGTGCTGAGCAAAAGTCATGGGCCCAGAGAGAATAGAAAAAATGAGAAAATATCCTCCCACTCTGTCCTCAGGCTCTTCTGGATACTTAGACACATCAGCAACACTGCGTGCAGGAAAAAAGAGTGGTGAGAGCAAGCTGGAACCATTTTGCCCTGGGATGATAAACAATTCTCAGAGGCTATCCAGGGGATTAACAGAAAGAAATCAGCATAAGAGAAGCTAATAGAGCAGAAGTGGTGACAGGAAATAACTATTCCATCACTGACTGCTACCACTTCTGCTCTCCCAAGTGCAGCTTTTCCCTCCTCCACATTCCTCCCCTCACCATGCACATGCTTTTTATTTCATATCAGGATGCAGGTGTGATGGAAAGGAAAGTGCTGCAGGAGAATCCTGCTCTGCTCCTTACAATGGTTTAATCTCTTTGACAAGCCCTCCCCTTAGGCTCTCCTCCACTAAAAATAATAATAACACTTCAGTCTTGCATAGGAGTTTATCTTTGAAGACTGTGAGATCAGTGCTTTGTTTCCTCCTTCAGCTACACATTTTTCTTTCTTCACATGGGAGAACTTGTTCCTTCTGCCTTGCACCACCACAGGCTTTGATAGTTGCCCAATACCCAGCAGATGCAAGCTCAGCAAGAGCCACGGGCTAGTCTTGGTGAGGTGGTGGTCAGCCCTGCAGTCCTCAGCATCGCTTGATTTCTGCTCCTTAATTTTAACCACATCAGGCATAACCACACTACCCAAGGCAGGCTCACTCCTCAGCTCCAGGTGCAGTCAGTAAGGGGATGTATGTAGGGAGGCTGCCAAGGCCACGTACAGCTAATAATTTCCTATTGCTGTGATTTATGAAAACACCAAAGAATAGCTGGTAAAATTGCTGTGGAATTGTATCTCTCAAGTAATGCAGCTCTGCAAAACAGTAACCACTCTCTAGCACGAATGCCATGAATTCATAGGACTTTCTCATTGTTTAGTTCTCAGTGCTCTTTCTGCTTCAAAATTTCCCTTTAGCAACTCTTTCAAGGTAAAAATTAAAGGTATTTGTCAAAGTCAGTTTCTCCATCAATAGCTCTGTATTGCCTCTAGTGAAAAAGTGCAAAGCAGTATACATTAGGTTACACAGCGAGGAAGCACAAAATAATTAATTGGAGAAATTTCAGTCATATTTATATAACCATTATACAAACAACATAGTAAGGAGGCTTTCATTAAACTTGCATGAATCTAGTGCCTTGCTTTTGTAAGAAATTTTCTTTTTCTTTGTGAGTACAGAAGCACAGAATATAGACAGAAACCCCTGCCTGGGAACACTTTCTATTTTCAAGTAGACACCTGGAATCCTCCTCAGAAGTAACTGAAATTCTGAAAGCAGCATCCAGGACAAATTTTAAGTTCAAGCATAAAATCTTTTCTCTTCCTCAAGTGTACAAAGCTCATTGCTGCCAGCCTGTTTTGTTAAAATATTTCTACTGTGTTTATCTATCTTTTCTTGCTCTCCTACTTTCCTGGTACCCTTTCAGCAACCACAACTATTACAGGAAGAATAAATTTGTGATTAATGATCAAGTACAGATAAGGTTTAGCCACAGATAAGCTGAATATGAAATCTGGAAAGCTGATGTAAGCAGCAAATTTGAGATTATCAAACCAAGATTATCATGGGCTGCTCTCTTTTCCCCTTAATTTCCATTGTAGATTATCAGCACAAATCCCACCATTCATGCACTGACAGAAAAAATATGGGAAGGGATTTATCCAGTGTTACTTGGACAGGAGTTCCAGTCTTGTATCTTAGCTACCTGTCTGAATATTCCATAAGGAGAATGTTCCTTCACTTGATGTTGTCGTCTGACTGACTCACTGCTTGGGCAACCAAGTAATTCCTCTATACCTGCAGGCAAATCCAAGCCTACCTTCCCCCAGGACACAATTTTTGTTGTAGCACAACAGACCTAGCCTGAACACAGCCTTACAGACATGTCTTCAAACCTGCGTTCTTCTCCCAGACCTCTTTGCCCTTCTTTGCTCCCATTAGGCTTCTAAGGTCACCACACTGCATATTAAAATGTGACTTGTGCTCTCTTCACAAGTTACCTAAAATCCCAGGCTTAATTTTCCCACCTCATGGAAATATAGAGAGTTCTAGTTTTCATACACAACTCACTCCAAAATCCTTTAACTAGAGAGTAAATGAAGATTTATTTCAGAGATAAGATGGGAGAAGAGGGAGGGAAAGCTTTATTCCACAGCTTTCTCATTCTCATGTTACATAATTACCTCATGACTTATCCATATCTGAAGGGAAAGGAAGAAGGAACGATCTTTTTCTCTCAGGCAACCAGCAGAAACTAAAGAAGTCTACACTCTTTACTCAGAGGACAACCATGCCTTGTGTTTCTCACAAGCAAGAGCCTTTGAGCAGACTGGAGTTGGATCTGCTTCTCAAGAGACAAGTCTACATGTCATGCCTTAGCTCTGGCCAGCCAGGATTGCAGAGGTCTGCAGGAGACTATGAAGACCAATAAGGGAGGAACGGAAATACATGGGGAATTAAATCAATGAAAGGAAATGGCTGAAAATTAGTGGCTATATTCTTATTTGAAGACATCTGTGAACTTGACAGTCTGCTGTATGACTAATGGGAAACAACAGAGTGTGGTTAAAGGCAACTGGAGTGAGAGGACTTAAGGAGTCAACTTATTTCCAGGCAAAGGTCATCTCTTCCTAAATGGTATTCTCATGCCATCTAGTGGTACAAAGGCAATGCAGCGAATGTAATGGAGCACTTCGTGTGTTTTCTTGCCAATTAGGAGCAGCTGGGGATAAAAAAAAAAAAAAAAAGATTGTAACTACAAAAGGTTAGGGGAAAGTTCCTTCCATATGAATAGACTTTCTCTGAGAAGCTAAACAATAGAATTAAATTTATGTATTCAGCCCTTAGAGAGCAGAACAGGAGTGCCATGTTAGTTATACAGTTCATTAATAAACTGGGGCGGGGGGGGAAGAAGGATTATTTAAAACATCATTTACTTTTTTCTTACAAAAGATATTTTAATTCTGGACAGGGATACTGGCCTGCAAGCAACACTGTCTCCTATTACATCAGTTGACTCTGAATAATCCATTCAGAAAATAGTATTTCTCCATTTAGCTGCTCACAGGACTCTGCTCTGCTGGATGTAAGGGACAGAAAGGAAACATGTTCCTCTCACAATACAGGTCTGCTAGATGATTGTGCATGTGAAAATACACAGCCTCCAGCCAGGAGGGACTCTCATGCTCTAGGAGCACCCCACAGATAGTAGACATTTATGCAGAGGATCCATCACCATCCATGGCTACTCTCCATGCAGATTTTCAGAAATCAGTCACATTTAGCCCATTCTGCCCTGAACCACCAGCGAGATGCAAAAACCACAGTGGGAACCCACAGACAGCTGGCATCAGCACAGAATTAAAGGTAAATGAATTCTGAGGCAATTTTTTGATTCAGACCTGGTTGCAAATCTTCTGTATTCAATTCCTGCAGGTGAAAGTGTAGTCTCCTACAAAACATTTGTCCAGTGTAAGCTAGTTAGCAGTCAAGCTGCATTGCTCTATATTCTGGGTCTACCCAAATTTATAACACTGCAGTCTCATATGGAGTGAGCACTGTGCTGGCTAATTACAGCATCAATTACAAACTGTTTTCAGCTGCTAATCAAATGATCCACAGAATATCAATTACATGCTAAAGAAATTCTCTACTAATCTCAAATAATTACATTCTTGAACTTTGCAATTTGTTCATCAACAATTTACTAAATTAAATGGGAAGGTAATATTCACAGAGAGTGTTTATTCACTTTGACTTGCAGGAAAGGAGGTGTCTGCCAGATTTCTCCTGGCAGTTAAAATAGACAACAGTTGACAGGAGTTTGCTCTAACCTTTGTTTATTACCTCATTCATTCATACTTGTGTTTTGTCATCTAATTATAAACAAATAGTACAACAAACCCAGCTAAAAGGAAGACAAACTTTGGAGTCAGAACCACTTTTTGCTCCATATTTAAAGGAGTTCAGGTACTATACCCACATAGGTAAAAAAAATCACAGTAAAAATAAGCATAGAAAGATGGAAATCTTGTTATTTACCTGTGCTTGCTGTTTCCTGACCCTTCTGCCAGATCAACACAGTTTGAATAGTACTCATGCTTGTTCTATTAAAGAACAGGAACACCATGCTCAAAGCTCAAAAAGTACCTATAGTAAAAATATACTGTGAGGTGACAGGTGTGAAATGAAGGGCAGAAAAGAAATTGAGATCAAAACCATAAGAAAATAGATAAACAAGAAGCAGATATTATTTTGCTGCTGTTCATTCATCATGAATGCATTCAGATTGTACCAGGTATCAGGGAGAAGCAATAGTTAGAGGTTACCCTGTATAAAACTTTCCTATCTTCTGCTAAGAACCTAGACACCTTTTAAGAATCCTTCTGGCCTTAGAGCTTTTTTCCAAGATTTAATTCTGTTCCTTCTGAAATAATCAATGTTTGGTGTTTGCCTAAGATTGCCTTCCCGGGAAAGTGCCAAAACTTTGGAAGCATCAATCTGAGTTACATGAGGCAAGAACAGTTCTGCTGTGCCACAGTGCTTATCTAGCTTTGTCTGTATACATACACCTCTAATACACAGACATTCACACGTACTTGCACAGCCAGAGTTGGTGGTCACAACAAGAAATCTCCCTGTCAGGTACCACCCATCAACCAGCTCTGATTTAGGATGCCTTGTAGCAAACAGAGACATAGGAGGCACAATGTATTTAAGGTTTGTGCATCATGTTTGTCTCAAATCTCACTGAATCACTGAAATGAGCTACCATGCCCTGTGGAGGGCATAACATATCCCTACTGAAACACAATCTGGAATCCTACCTAGAGATGATCAGTTGTTGCCTTGACATCCGGGCTAGTAGACATTTTGGGAATACAATTTCTCATTTCAGGGCAGCCTGAAATACAGGTCAGCATGAAACATATCCTAAATCTCTTTCAAGTGATTATACTTTCATATGCTGCTTTGGTCTCCAAAGCAGTGAAAGAAAATAATCACAATTCTTTTCATGCTTCTTGGAAGTTAATAAAAATGAGTCAGTATTTTCCGTGGCTTTTGATTTCTAAAGAGATAACTTATTTATAAATATTTCAAGTATTCGTTTTGAAGTTTTTCTTCCCTTTGCAGGACCAGCTACTACTAAAATTAATTGATAATTCACCCTACTTTAAAGTTGGATGCTCTTACTTCATACCATTTTGCAAAACTGTAAAATATGTGATTACTTAACATTTAAATTTATAAAGCTACATATAATGTCCATCACTTTGTTTATTGATTACACCACCTTTTTGCTTTGACCAATATTTATATTTTACTGAATTTAAAATTTTTCTTCTCCCATCATGTGCCTCATCTCTATTTTCCAGCAAAAAGGGAAATGGAGACCAATATTAAAGAATGAGCTGCTGTATTGTATTAAGTCTAAAAAGTACCCTGAGAAATAAAGGCCCTGTACCAAAGAGGACTGGTGCCACAACTCTCCTACTTGACAGCAGCTAAGTCATCACTCATTAGTAGCTTTTAACACATAATTCCAAGAGTGACACTGATTTTTCAAGGGTCACTTAATCTCCAGAAATTTAGTCAGATCTAATTTTAATGCATACCAGTTCACAAGCAGGAACAATCAGAATGGCCAGCATAGGAAAGCTCTTTTTCTCCTCAGCTCTTTGACCCCTTTATGTGGACATTTAGCATTGCTGGTAGTTGTGACTTGTCTTGTTCTGATTCTTTTTTCTTCATTCATAAGCCACAAAGAACAAGTTTACTGGTATACTAGTACTGAAAGCAAACTAAGATCTTCAGACTGAAAAAGGAGTGATTTTTATTACATTTCATATTTATTTACCCTAGGAAGGCAAAACCAGCAGGTTGTTGTTAACCCTTCCACTTGGTAATGCTATTTGCATAGAGATATCTTCCACAACAAGCTTCTAGGGAACACTTTTCTCTTTAGCCAAGAGTGGTACCTTGGCATTAATCCCACAGAGGACTGGCTGTGACAGCCTTCTGCAAGCTGAATGAATAATTGCTCTCCTATGAGTGAGCTAAAGGAATAGTTTGAAGATGCTATAAGCTTTCCGACATTTGGACCATTTGCACTACAAAAACAATGACACAAAAGCTTCATTAAAATCCAGTGCATAATCTACAGCCTCATGTCCCTACTGCATATACAACTGGAAAGAAAAGGCAACCTGTTAAAGCAGATCCTCTCTTTGAAGCGTATCTGTGACTCTTGTGGGTCACCATAGCTGTGCTTTTGTCTGTCTGACTCCCAATATCCATACTTTGGACTTAGTATTTGCAAGAGGTGCTCCTCAGGATAACTTCACCCATGCTATCACATTGTAAGGCAAAACTGTTGGACTCTGGTCTCACCCTTTCAAGCTGAGTCACTTGTGATCTCAGTTACAAGATCCCACCCTCAAGTAATATACAAGAACTTACCCTCAGGCACAGGGCAGCTTCTCATACAAAATACCAAGAGTTCTCTTAAAAATCCTTCAAATACCTCATCTCTCAAATATATGTCTCAAAAAACTTGGTAACTGATGCCTTGGGGTCATGGTCATTATCCATCTTGCTTATCAGCACTGTTTTCCCATGTCTTACACTGTGTTACTGGGGTCTTGGAATGCCTTTGTTGTTTCTATCAGAACTACTTCAACTCAGTTCCAATCTTGAAGTTAAATTAATACATATACACAATCTGGAACAGGGTGTGATATTTAACTGGTAACTTGCTGCTGCACTGGTTCAAGCTTCAATGACTCCTCCATGTTAAATTTGAATGGAACTGTTGCCCAGATCTCACACAATTTAGTGTTCTCATTATTTACACTCCACAAGCACGGGAGAGTTCTATCTATATGGGCAAAGACTTGGCTCTCATAAATGCCTGATACAGGTAATGTTAGCCAAAAAAAATAATTAAATTCCCTGAGAGTTCTAACTCATGAGTACAATGTCTGTTCTGCTTTGCCTAAGCTCAGGTGGGTGGAAATCTTCAAAAACAGTACAGTAGCTCAACCACTTCCTAATGATCTCCATGGAGGTCTCATCAGTGACACAACATGATGCCAAGGCTGAGCCTTTCTGGAAACTAAAGCTTCTTAGGACTTGCATGTGCTGGCAGAATTAGCATTTGCATTTTTATTTCTTTCAAGTCTCTTGCTGGGAGCAGTTTAT
This sequence comes from Toxostoma redivivum, assembly GCA_013397375.1. Taxonomy (NCBI): domain Eukaryota; kingdom Metazoa; phylum Chordata; class Aves; order Passeriformes; family Mimidae; genus Toxostoma; species Toxostoma redivivum. The sequence continues at coordinate 738,083 of VXBI01000285.1, read as the reverse complement.
TAGTGATGTGGATTCATGTTTTTGTCAGTACCTGACATTCAAGTATAGCTGCCTTGAAGTGCAAGCTGGATTATTTCTCAAGATTGATTTTTCACAGGCCCATGAGATCTATGTAGCAATTAAAGAAATTAATCAATCAGATGCTGACTGCACATCTACTTGCTTAGATGTCTTTGAAGTGCTGCAGCTTAATCAGAGCAAAACCACAACCTGAGGAAGGGGCTTGTGTGCTTTTGTTCATCTCTGGTTCACACCACCAAGTTGATACTTCCTCACACCCAGAAGTTGCTTTAATTTTGTTGTCCTAGAGTGCATATATATGATAAGAAATGCTCAAACACACAGCTCAGAAATTACAGTCAGCCCTGTGGACCAGCTTACAGCCTGTAACTGTGCCTAGGAGCAGTTATTTCTGTCAAATTCAAGATAGCAGCACTTAGCTTTAAACTACTTGCGAAGAAGCTAAATACTGAAAACCTGCTATTTCCGTCAAGCAGAGAGCACTGAGATGGTTACTAAAGCCCAGCTCACTTATGGGCATCTTGAACTTGATCACAAAGCTATGGAGGAGATGGGCACATAGACCAACATAACAGAGTCCTCAGACCTTGCACCCTGAATCACTAAGATTAAAAAAAATTACCTCCTAGCAGCATCATTTGGGCTCTGGCCCACCTGTCTTGAAAGAAAGACGATGGAGTGGGCAAGGTGGTGCTGTTCCAGGAGTAATACTTCCCTGCCTCATGGCATGGCCAGCTGGATTGCTGATGAACACCAGCTGCAATATCTTCCAGCTCTGTGTTCAAGGGCAGACTCAAACTAATGCCAGTTCAGTCAGCTATGAAGTGGGAGGAGAGGGACAGGTGGCCGTGGTTCCAACAAATGTGGTACTTATTCCTTTAATTACCTGGATTGTCATGCAACCACTGTGTTGCACCTGATTTCAAGAGCAAAATGCAACCCACCATGTTACACCTGATTTCTGGCAAACTTCAGACAGTGAGAGTCCTCGAATACACACAAATCTGCCCACACAGTTCAAGGAAGAAAGATCCCAGAAAGAGAGAGGAGCCAGTTGCTGTCTGCAGCTACCTGATGGAAAGATACAGAGAAAACTTCTCTTGGAGATGGAGTGGCACCAGGCCAACAGGCAATGAACACGAGTGGGAACACGGGAAAGTCCATTTAGATAGCATAAAAACATTTTTTTCCTTGAAATTGAACAAATGCTATCCAGGTATCCCTAGTTAAATGTAAAACAATTTAAATGCTAACCTTTGTTTTATTCAACAGTGTCCTGCATGGAAAGGCAAATTAAATTATTATTTAATTGTGTTTTAAGTAAAGATAGTGCGCTTGTTAGAGAACAGTGGTAATTCCAAGTAGGCTTTTCACAACAGGAGTGCTAACATGATTTACAAGAGACTCTACGGTATCATCAGCAGTAGTAATAGTACTGAAATATTTCCATTTGAATAAGCATTTTTAAGGAAGAAAAAAAAAAGAAAAAAAAGAAGCTTATTTTACTTACATTTCATTATTCCAGAAATGCTTTTTTGGATAGAATCTTTCCCGTCTAGTAGGTGTGAGGGCTTAAGTTTTCAAACCACTATATGTATCTTAGTGTCCAGAATAAACAGAGAGAAAAAAACCAACCATTAATCTTCTTTGTTGTGAAGAGGTAAATTGGTATATACCAATTCTTGTTATTGTGACAATTTTTTGTGTATTTTTTAAATTGCTTTAGTTCTTTGGGGTTTTTTTTTAGTTATGAAACCACACTAGAAATAGCCTTATGTGTGCAACCTCCTGCTGTTTGAAACTGAATTCATTTAGTAAAGTTTCTGTGAGTGTCATCTATTTTGCAGACTGAGACCAGGAAGAAGCAATTTATTTCTGTAGCTGAGAGTTTATTTCTGTAGGAAAGATTGCAGTGTGACAGGGATTATTCAGTCCTCCCTCTGTTGATGTGAACTCTGAATTAAAACATAGTAGTACCAGCAGGTACAAACTGCTTGTGAAGATGCATGATGGGGCAGAGCAGCATCTGCACAGAAGGAAAACTTGCAACAGTGACTTTAATATGTATTTGTGATAAATGGGCACCTACAGGTGATCAGCCTTTGCTTCTTGACTTGGTTCAGCTCATCCCTATCTCCCTTATTAGTTTTTTAGACCTCGAAAGTGTGTAAATCCAGAACTTCTTTTTTTTTTCTTTTAGATTTTGTCTGTAGTTATAAAAGCTGATCTCAGACTAGGCCTGCATAAGAAACTTCCTGCCATAGCTGTACAACTGAGAACGTGAAACATGCTAGTACAAGACTGAGACATTGCCACATCTGCTATACCAGCAAAATGGCCTGCCAGAGAGGAAAACAGATTTTCCCACTGCGTGACAGAGGCATTGATGCAGCCAAAATCTGTACCTCTGCAAAACATTCTCCCCTCCACTTGCTCAGTTGACAAGTGATGGTAAATGGGATTTGACTTGTAAAATCATAGAATGGTTTGGATTGGAAGGAACCTTAAAGATCCTATAGTTTCAATTCTCCCTGCTGAGCCTTCCCCTAGACCAGGTTAGACTTAGATAAGGAGTGAGTTAACTCACAATCACAGAATATCCTGAGTTAGAAGGGACCTCCAAGGATCATCGAGTCCAGCTTCTGGCCCTGCACAGCACCACCCCCAAGGGTCACATCATGTGCCTGAGAGCATTGTCCAAATGTTTCTTGTACTCTGTCAGGCTTGGTGCTGTGACCACTGCCCTGGGGAGCCTATTTCAGTGCCCAGCCACCCTCTGGGTGAAGAACCCTTTTCTAATACCGTTCTAAACCTCCCTGACACAATTTCAAGCCATTTCCTCCGGTCCTTCCTTCAACATCTTCGTTGGTCCTCCTTTGGACGTTGTCTGACAGCTTTACCCAAAACTGTCTCCAGCACCGGAGGTGAGGCTGCCCCAGCTCAGAGCACAGCAGGACAATCACCTCCCTTTCCTGGCTGTGATGCTGTGCCTGATGTCCCCAGGACAGGATTGTCCCTCCTGGCTGCCAGGGCACTGCAGGCTCGTGTTCAACTTGCCACGGACCAGGAACTCCAGGTCCTTTCCATGGCACTGCTCTCCAGCATCTCATCCCTCAAGGACGGCTGAAGGCAATTTGGCTGTGTGCCTGACATGGGAAGCAGCAGAGATGAGGCTGGGGAAGTTTCCCAGAGCAGAGAGCCCTGCAGGACGGACGTGTCTCTCGCAGCGTTTCCCTGTCGCTGCTGGCGGCCCCGCGGCCCCACGAGGGGGCTCTGCCCGCCCGGCACCGCAGCGCCGGCGCTTCCAGCGCTTCCAGCGCCGCTCCCGAATCCCTGATCGGGGCCGACGTCAGAGCACCGCTCACCTGTCAGCGTCTCCAAAGCAGTTTCAACTTCAGCATGTTAAACTGTTGTAGTTGTAGGTATGAACAGGATAACCAGAATAGCAGTTCCCTCTGCGCTGCTTCCAGGGGAAGCAGCAAAGCACCGGGGGTACGACTGATAGCTACCATATGATCTAACTGTGCCAGGAACGTGTACAAATAAATGGTCACAAGCAAATTACTTGCATGCCTTGTTCCTACTAAATTTCCCCCAACTAAGACACTCGTGGCCGGAATAGTTTAAGAAAATTTTTGAGATCAATCAAGTAGAGAAATCCTACCCTATAGGAGGAAAATAGCATCTTTCTATACACAGCTGAATGCAGTAAAGGGGAAGGGGCATTTAAACAGCACACACTGACCAAGATATGGCAGCTCAGTTTGACCGCTTTGTATCTTTAATACAACCTTCATTAAAATTATTAAGTTAAAATAACTGTGTAATGGCAATCACAAAAGTATAAGGAAAATATATATTCCAGTTCAAGAAGAGATTCATCCCCGCAATGCACGAGAAAAATCAAGGGATAAGGTCATTTATGTGCCAATGTACATATTCCCTGGAACAATGCCCTGGTCAGATAGCAGGTCCAAGGCACGGTGCTTGTCTGTTCACTGCTGTTCGAAGGTTACTAGCACTAAAAGAAATAGAGGAGTAAGCAGCCAGAGCAACAGCGTAGGGGCACGATGCACAGGAACAGCCGTGACAACTTCAGCTGTCAGCAGGGATGCTCTCCTTCCTCCTGCACTGGGCTCACATGAACACCATGATGTCTTCCAGCGGTTTCCGGGTCAGCGCAGGCACGGTGGCATCTTTCTTGGGATAGCCAACGGGGAGCAGCAACAGGAGCTTCTCGTTTGCTGGGCGCTGGAGCAGCACCCGGAGCTGGGGGCCACAGTTCAGGGGTGTGGAGGTCACCGTGTACAGACCCGCGTTCTGCAGTGAGACAGACAGCAACAGTGAGACAGAGGTCTGTGCTCTTTCTATGCAGTGGTTGTTCCCACCACACCTGCACACATCCTTCTAGTCCAGAAATGCTGCTTCCTTAGTCCTGCTGCAGGCTTTAGAATATCTGATTTACTCACAGCCTCAGTGGCATCATAAAAGGTGCCTGCTCTGGTTACAGAGAAGTAGAGCATTTCTCCAGCACAGCCAACAGCACAGTCTGCTTGCCACATCCGTGTGTTTGGCTGGAGAGCCAGAGCCTGCCTGCCCTGCTCAGTGTGATGGGGAATCCATGGCCACAGGGAAGTTGAGAGGCAGTTGTGTGGATATGATTGGAATGTTATCCTAATGTCATCCCATCACCAAGTGCTGGTAGTTGGACTAGATGATCTTGGAACATCCATTCCAAACTATTCTATGATTCTATGATCTGCCTCATTCAGAGAACTGTTTCAGTTCTTGCCTCCATACAGCTGGCAGGAAGATGCCTTACAGCTTTGTGAGCACTTGAGCTCCTCCTCAAGAGCTGTACCTCGCACGGACAGGGGGCACAGGCTCTGCCTCAGAAGTTGCCACAGGACATCTCTCACAGAGGCCATTGTTATGGATTACATCAGAATCCCAAAATAAGTCCATATATCACTCTTCCTCTCATTCAAAATCTCACAAAACCCCTAAAAAATCTGGGCAAACAATAAAGAGCTGACATCATCCAAGGTACGATCACACAGCTGAGTCGCTTCCTGAGAGCTGCACATGTGGATTTCAGTCTCTCTGTCTACACAATGCAAGCATTTTGGGAGGCTTTGAGATACAAATCAGCCAGGGAGAGGTGCCCAGGAAATGCACATGTCATGTTAAGTAATCTCTGCAGTGTTCTCCAGAGGAGAAGAGCTAATAGTGATGGTGCTGAATGGTGCCTGAGGAGCAGCAATGCATGAAAGAAAGTGTCATTCAAAACAGAATGGAGGAGAAATGGCAGTGCCTGGTAGGAAATTGGCCTGATATAAGAGGAGGCACCTTGCTGTTATTTTGCTGGCAGGCCAGGTTAACTATCAAAATAGCTTCTCTATTTAACACTTGTGTGAGTACATCAGATACAAGAGGCAGAACTGAGCACTGAGAAACCACTGAGAAAATCTAACTGGCTGGTGTCAAACATGCTGAGCTTTAGAGATCAGTTCACTTTCAGAAATGCCTCAGAAGGACTGATTGAAATAGTACAGCCTGTTCTGTGGAATATGTCCCTGATTTTTTTTCCCCCAGCATTGTATATTAAAAGTGGTTTGGTGTCAAGCTGTTTTCTAGGGATTACTGCAAAGAAGGGGCCAGTGTGGTACCACACAGTTGTGCTTGGGTAGTCTGAAGAGCCTGTCAGCCCTGCTAGCATAAGGCAGAAACCACAGGGGCTGAAGCCTGTGCCGAGAGAAGAGTGACAACTCTGGAAGATACATTATATTTTTCTTCCTGTTAACCAGTACTGGGGATAGAAATCACCTTCTCAGATGTAGACCTATGTAGAATAACTTTAAAACTCAAAACTAAGACATATTGCTAGGAATTTGAGTAATCCAGGATACTGAAAATATTAAAATCTAAACTGGATTCCACCCTCCTTCGGGCAGAACACTCTTGGTACATTATCCAAACTAATATATTGACTCACAGTATGTTGGTTGTGTCAACATACCTGCAGTGCAGCAAGCAGGATACCACAGGCAATGGAAACACTGATTTCATTGTAGTAGTGAGTCTTCTTTTTGCCATTTGGAAGCCGCCCATATACCTGCTTGAAAATGAGGATCAAATATGGAGCAGTGTCCAAGTACTCTTTGATCCAATTTGTTCTGCAAAAGAATGTTTAAGACATTTATTTTGCAACCTTTTCACTTTCCTGTAAGTTACATTTGCGTCTGCAGAGGGGCCCTAAAGATACATGACATTTATAGCAGTAGAATAAACCTTAGAACATTTACTGCAAAGGATTAAGTATTATCAGCTTAAATAGAAACATTTCAGAAATAAAAAAAGCTTGAATAGAGTTCGATTTGACTGAGGAACTGATGTGCTCACTCTGAAGAGTGGAATTGCATACAAATAAGAAATACTTCTTGACCTCTTATCTATGAGCTGGCCTCATGAGCATTTGCCTTTGAGATTATTTAATTCCTGGAATTTTGCAGATTTGCCTGTTACCAGCAGTGCCAACCTTTTTCTGTCATTGCAGGGAAGACTGCTGCCAGAAAAGTTCAAAACTTCTTTGTCTAAAGTGTAAACCTAAATACATTCCAATGGCAAAAATTGTTATTCTTTCCTGGGTATTTCCTCCCTGTTACAATTAATTTGGTTCCAAATTTCTTAAATGACAATCATGATATAGCATTTAGACAAGAAAATGAGTGCTTTCTACTGTTCTGACTCAAAACATAAGAACCTCTGGCATTTAGTTGTTTGCATAGCACATAACTTTGCATAGCACCTAAGCACCTGAAAAATAGCAACATAACCAAACAAGTAGGGCAAGTCAGCCCTACAAAGCTTTGTGCACATGCTCCATTTGACGAGCCAAGGCTCAGTAGACATCTTCCCATTGTGTGAAGTTAAGCAAGTCAGTCAGATTTTGGAGGGCATTTGGAACAATTAAATATTGCATAATTCAGCACTTGCATAAGGACAGGCCTTGGGGCTTCCTCAGTTGGTAGCAAAGCTTCCAGTGACTTTGGGAATTTGACTGTTTGGCAAACAACAAGAAAAAAATCTTGTTTCAGCCACACAGGTTACATAGGGAAAAAAAAAAGATGGAGCCAAGTGCTTGGAAAACTTTCAAAATAGAGAGCATATAATCCCTTTTACTGGAAGCAATTTTATGAACCAGCTACCAAGCCACAATTCTACACATATTTATAAGTTTTTGTTTCCAAACATGGATTTTAGAAAAAATTTAAAAGTGAGAGGGAGAAAGAAATAGAAAATTATAGAAGTCTTTCCTATACTGAAACAACAGCTCTCTTCTCACCCCTTAGGTAATTGACTTTTCATACCTCAATCTTTTCAGGTCATTAACCCATCTGTCTCCCATTCTTTTTTTGTAGTTGATTTCCTCCTCTTCTTCTACAATTTCACGAATTTTATGTTTTAAATGTGGATCTTGCACTACCACAAAGGTCCAGGGCTCAGTGTGTGCTCCACTAGGTGAAGTACCTTCATATAAAAACAGGGAAAAGTAAAAACCCAGGAAGGAGTGTGGGCAGTGAGAGGTATCAGCTCTTCCCTGTGAGCTTTCAGGCTGACCAGCTGAGCTATGGGAAAGCAAGCTGATGAGATGGAAAGAAAAGGATTAAGTTCTGGCAGACAATCCTGTCCATTTCTTTCTCAAAGAATGTGAAGTCCCATTGAAGAACAGAGGTTAGTCCTTTCATACTTCCATCTTACAGGAAACCAGTGTAAGGATTTGTAAAAAATTCCTTTTTTTGGTGGCTCTTATGATGAGACAGTGATATGGTGCAACATAAATGAACACAATAATGTTATTACAGTGTTGTAACAAAAGCAGAGCTCTGTCTGAATACACAGCCAACTCTGACACGTGGATTTAGCTAAAGGGTGAAAAAAATTACTTTCAGGAAAACAAGGCTAAGTGACCACCTGCAGGAACCTGTCACTGACTGACAAAGATAAGGAGCTGTACAACACAGACATCTGCCATAGTGTACAGGTTTGAGTTTGTTGTCCCAAAGACAGCTCGTGTTTATAGGCATGCACACAGTAAATCTGTACTTGCTCACCCACTAACAGCACAGGAGAAATATTTTAATGGCCAAAGGTCAAAAGCCACAAGGTGAAGAATATATATCTGCACAGGTTCACAGATATATAGATTAAGAAGATGGCTTAGATCTCTCTTGTCCCTCATATACACTTAAAAATACTTGAAGAACTTGAATGCATATGATACTAAGGACTGATTTTAGTTCAAGAAACACTGAATAAGGAGCTTGAACTCTCTTGATATATGAAAACGTTTTTATATTGTGAACTTTGACTTTCCTCAGGTTTGGGTAAAAACTGATGGCATTCATGCTTCCCTTTGTTTTCTTTTTCTCTACATAGTCCAAAGCTTTCAGGGTTACTAAGTACTTCATCTGCACGCCAGGCTTGTTTGCTTTGCTGCATTTGCCAAAACATGCTCAGTGTTTTAATGATTCCTAGTTAATTAGAGGGAGATGGAGACTTGCTACAGTGCAGAAACAAAGCTGCTTACAGTTTTTAAAGGGAAAATAATGCACCTCAAATGTGGAGATTCTTTAGATTATTAACCCTGCTAAAGGCTACTGAACTTTTCTCTAAGACATCGGGAATATTTTCTATAGTAGCAGCAGCTGGCTCATAAAATAAGAGAAATAATGAGGGTCAAAACCACTTCTGGCTGAAGTCAATGTTATTAAAGCAGAGATGAGATTAGGCCAGGACACGACAGTAATGATTTGAAACACATAAATTCTTACAACAACAACAAAAAAGATAATAAATTTCTGACATTCAGTCAAATAACCTCTATTAGAGTCCTCAAAATAACACTCCAATCATATGCAACAGGGGTCTGGCGCTACTGTTGGAAGGACTGGAAAAGGGTTTTTGTTCTAGACTGAAATTCTTTCCCTTTATTAAGCACCAACCATTTATGTCTAGTGAAATATTTTGCATGGCTGAGACAATTTAATCTATTTGTTTGTGGGGGGACCCCAAAAACAAAAAACAAAATGTAATTATAATGCGTTATATTTCAAAGCATGTGAAGTACACTTGGCTTGACATTTTTGGGAAAACACTTCAATATTTCTATTTGAAAGATGTCTCGATAAAGCATGCATAAATTTAATTTTAAATAACATCTTTTAAAGGTTGAAAATGAAGGGGGGTTTTTATGCTGTTGAAATGCTCTTCTTCCCTTATGGGTGAACTGCCAATACAAAGGAATTGGGAGTACTCCAAACCAGTCTCTGAAAGCAGTTGTTCAAGCCAAGTAATTTCCAGTTAATCAATGGGTGCTAATTAATTCCAGCTACAGGTGAATCTAGGAAAACCATAAGCAAAATTCCAGTTCCCTTGGCTTTTCCACACCACCTTTTCACAGTTAGACAGTTGAACAGCAATGCTGATCCTTTTTTTTTCCCAGGCCTTGAACCGCTCAGTACCTACCTGCTGTTCTGATGACATTATCGATTACCTCTCTGGGGACTGGCTCATCACTGAGAAACCTGACAGACCTCCTCTTGTTCAGAAGCTCATAGAATGCCTGTGACCTCTCAATCATTTCAGCCTCAGAGTAGCGCTCACCAGTGAAGGGAACATGGGCAACATTCTCTTCAAGTCCTTGCCACTCTTCCTCACCCTCTGTAGGAAAATACAGGTGGTGGTTAGGGATACTTTTTGTGGGAGAATGCTGTTGATACCCTTGGCATTCACACCATAACACACCTTGTCCTGCACTGGCATACACTGCACCTCTACACCACTGGTGAGGCAAAGTCTGAGGTTCCAGTTGACATAGCTCATTGATCCCCAGCTCCAGCTACTAAATAAACCTCTTGTTTAAATACCAAGAGGCAGGAGGGTCCTGGCTGGCTCTAGCAAGTGTGATCCACAAAGAAGTCATTGCCTTCTCCAATTCAGCCTGCAAGCCTGCCTGTAAAAATGCCTTACAAGCTGAAAACAGCATTGAAAAAGTGGACAGGCTTCCAGCCCACTTTTCTCAGCAAGTAAATGTGAACATGTGTGTTCCTTCTTGAGCTGTTTAATAAGGAAAAAAAAATCAATTAAATTACTGAAGTTAAGGAGAGAGCTTAACTACCAATATGTGTAAAATCTCCTCTGGAGAGCTGAATGTCAACTTTTTCCATATTCATGTTTCATAGCAGGAGCATTGCAAGCTTTGGCTCTGCAGAAATGTGACTTTGGTTAAGCTCTTTGGTTTCCTGATACTTTCAGCATAAGAGGAAATGGATGTCAGGCATCTATACTTAGGATAACAACATATCAAATGTTGGATATTGTGTTTCTCGGCTTTAATTTAAGAACTCAAAATGATTCTCCATTTCACTGAAATCTGTCTGTTTATATCACAAAATGAATCTTCTGTTGTGTCTGAGGCCTTTTTCTCCCCCATATTCCTAGAATCAGCATGGATAGCATTTTTTTGCAGCGATGATGTGGAAGTTAAAGCCATTTAAATGCTACATTTTTACTAGTCAATAGTATTGAGCAATCTGCTACAGAGAGCTGAGTCAGGAAAAAATATTCCAGTTCTTTTTCTGTCGCTATTAGGCTATTATTCCTGAATCATAGCAATCTCCACACAAATTCAAACAGCAATTACTTCTGTGTTTTAGTAGTATGCAGTTGCCTTAGAGACCAGGCTGGCTTTTTGTTCATTTTAAAAGCAGTGAAATATTCACAAGTGTGGCTCAGCCTGTGCAAAGGGGTAAAATAAATCCAGTTTCATAAATTGAATCTAAACTGAATGGTTCTGGTCCCCAAACAGCACACATTTCATTTTGCGTACAAGGAATTCACCCTGAGAATTTATGAATTTGTTTTGTTTAGCATTTCATGCTTGTGTTAAGCACTCTTGGTCATAGTCTGTGAGGACTTGGCTCCAGGTTAATGGAAAACAGTGAGCCCTTGTAAAAATTATTTTTGTGATCATCTTGCAAGCTCAAAAAGTTGAAGGGTGCCTCTTGATAATGTTCCCTTTGTGGTCTACACTCAGTAAAATAGTGATGAGTGCTTGCTTGTTTTGTGTTATGTGGAGGTTTTCCTGTGTACGTAGAAGAGAAGTGAAGCTGCTGTTTGGTCAAGATATTTCACCTTAATAATAAGGTGAAAAAAGAAACTTTCAAAGATTTTGAACATGGGACAAAGGTGAGATGGATAATGAGAATGGAAAACCTCAATACACTCAACACAGGAATACTGGCTGAAGCAGAAAAACCTAGAAGTGCAGGAACTGACACACAAAACCAAAACTCTCCTGGCAAATTTATTTTTTTAAAATAAATTAATCTATTATATATTCTCTTCTACCATGTGTCTACCATTCTTTCTTAGCAGTTAACATTATCCATATGCTAACTTTAAATCATTATCAGCACCATCTGTTTAGTGCATGCTCTCTATATCTCTAATTGCTGTGTTTAGACATACTCCTGTTTGTACAGTCACGTTATACAATACCACAAGTGTCTTGTTTATATCTCTTTGTACTCCACCACTTGATGGACAACAGACATCCTGCTAGCAAGTCTGTTACCTTGTTAGCCACATTCTCAAGATTGTCATCAATTCTGTTGGCCTTTTACAGCAGTCATCAAGCTTCCTGCTCTTTAAGTAAATTTGGAAGAGTTTTGGCTCAGACATCCCAAATAGAATCTCATTTTAAAAGTACTATTTTTCTATCTCTATCAGAAATTCCTCTCTGGATGATGACTATGTTCTTCCCAACAGTCCATATGGGAGGTTATAATCAGCCTGCAAATCATATAATAAATTCTACCTCAGTTTGAAGTATGAGTTCTTAATTAAAAACTCATAATGGGAACAATAAGTTGTCATTTCACTTCTGTTGGCCACTTATTTAACCTACATTGACACTTCTCTGTCTTGCTGGCTTCCAGTTGTATGTTATTAAGATATTTCACTTTTACTTTCCTTGGTTTTATGCAGACCACTAGATAGTATTAACAATTGGTCCTGAGACTGATCCTTGGGAAATCTCAGTCAAGATTACTGCATTTGCTTTCCAAACAAGTTTCTTCTCTAGTGAATTGCTTCCTAAGCATACAGTTCCTCTCTAATTCTCTTTTACAGTGTAAATACATGACACATAGGAAAAAAAATCAGTGTATATAAGGAAAGTTTTTACATCTTTGGTCTTAAATGCTGGGTGACTGACCCTGTGGGTTCTTTGTCTGATTAATGGCAGACTGCTGCAAAATGGGCCACGACAGGAATCCCAGTAGTGAATCCAGCCCTGAACTGAGTGTGACTAATAGGGAACTAAAAGAGATGGATTACCCTATTTATTACCCTACTGGGTTATAAATAGTGGTTAGCAGGCTTATCTTGGAAACCTCAAGAGTGGGTCAGGGATCTTAAGCAAAAGAAGTAGCAAGTTGGAGAGGCACAGACCCTGGAAGAAAGAACCCAGCATGAAAATATTGTGAAGATTACCTCAATTGGAATATAGCTGCAGAAGTTTTCTTATGATCTTAATAAAGTGGCCATTATATAAAGAGAAAACCTACTATAAGGAAAGCTGAGAGGTAATCTGGTTGCTATCCATAAACCACAGGAGGATATATACCAGGGCTGGAAGAGAATACTTTAAAATCAAGAGGATGGAACAGATTAAATACATATACGGTAGTATTAAATAAGTTTGGGCAGGCAGAAAGATAGAGGAGGGTTTTTAACCTATACTAAGAAATTCTAGACAAGCCTTTCAGCAAGGTTAAAGAAAAAGGGTCACAAAAGTACAGTTTTCATGTTCATTCAGCTGATGACAAAGGCTGGATGTATCTGCAGCAGCAGGATGATACCCACGGTAATGCAGTGTGTCCATCTAAGTCCTATGTTCCTAAATGATAAAAAACATGAACTGTCATTGAAAAGGAGGTTTAAATTGCTACTGCCTCATCCATGTCAATAGTAGTATTATTAAGGCATGGGAAGTCTTTGAAACTGGGGAGAAGAGAAATGCTTTTAAGTGGGACAGGTCTATTATAAGAGTATCTCAAGCAACCAGCAGTGTATTTTCAGAAGATATGGAACATTTGGGACTTTGTGCATTGTTTTGTAGTCCTTAAGTAGAGTGTATCATCAGTGTCCTTGCCAATCCACAGCACAACACTCTCTCATTCTGGATCTTATAAATTAAGAAAAACGTTACAGGATAGATGGGCATGCAAACAAATCTGAAGTACTGCCAATTAAAGCATTAAACAAATGGACTGAGTGCTTTGCACTTAACAAAAGACCTGGGGCTTCTGGCTGCTCCAAGAAACATCCATCTCTTCAGCTATGGAAAGCACAGCACAGACAAGCTCAGGAGCACTTGGCCCTCACAATTCTACCCTTCGTTGCCAGTGAGTGACCCTACTGAGTCTGCCCAAGCAGTTTAGCTCTTTGCGCTGAATGCTCTGCTGCTCAAAGGTATGTCCTTCTCATGGGAAACATCCCTGAGGGTTCCACTTCAGGGAAGGCTCATGGGGCACAAGTAAGGTCTGTGCTTTTCTGTTTTTCTAGCAGAGTGCTTCATTCTCTCAGCAAATGCATCTTGCTTTGCTAAGGGACATGAATCAAAAGACTTGGTCTTCAGCTGCCTTTTCCTATACAGGGGGCTGTTGAAAATTCAGCTTGTTCTCGTGGGGCAGCCCTAGATTCTAGCTTTAGACAAGGCCATAAGAATGTTTCAAGTTACCTAACTCCAGTTCTCATCAGAGGAACTTAATCTATAAACACAAGCAGCCTGAGACATTTAAGTAGAACTGATCATGTCTAATGAAGTAAGAGACATTACTAAAATAGCAGAATTTGCACAGCAGGTATTCTTTACTATTAGAAAAAATCTTTTTACATCCATGGTTCCATTTCAGCATCTAGTGCAGTCACTGAAAATTTTAACAGTGACAACAAGGTTAACATGTTTTGATCCTTAATTAAGGCTTTAGCAAAGTAAGAGATCCTTACTAACTCTTCTTCTTCTTGCTATTCTTCTCACTTAGGCTGGGCTTTCCCCTGAATAAAAATTTCCCTATGAATGATGAAATTATTTTAATATTTCTAGAGATAAAAGACACTACTGCTATACAAATAAATGGATTTCAATTACATACCATTAAGGGAAAGATCATTATTTGTTAATAAAAGCAAAATAGCAAGAAAATTTAATATTGGATGACATGGTATATTGAGAAGGGTTTTACTTAAAAGCAAATAAAACTTAGCAACAGTACTAACACGCCTACCTGTCAAAATTTTTGCAAGCAATTTTAAACTAGTACAGCTTTGAATTTAGCACCTGAATTACAGGGAAAGCAACTAACACATAAAAGACTAAAATTTTTTTTTGTAGAGCTGTGGCAATGAGGCTCCTTGATAAAAGCTAATAAGTTTGTTTATTCAGAGGATCTAAATTTTTTAACTGATAGAAACAGCTTTAGTCCAATTCATAGATTTTCATTTGAACTACTCACAGGAATTCTAATTTACAGCAATTTAACTGAAGTAGCAAGCCATTAGCAACAAAGAAATTATGGGATAATTTTATACAGAATCTATTTTGCATTGAACAAAGGAGGATACAACACATGAACTGATTTGTAAAGAAATTGTATCTATTTGGAAAATAGTCAACAGAGTTTAAACCTTTCCTGGTATCAACTATGTTCAGAAACTGATAAACAACACTAACTCAAAGTACACTGAACACTGAGAAAAGAGTGGTTCTTAGAAATAGGTCTATGTGCAGAAGAACACTGTAAGTTTTAATATTCCTAGAAACAGACTGAGGGAACATGTCATTATGGGGAAAAAAAAACCCAGACAGACCATTCAAAAAGCCTTTGAAACCAGCTTGAGGGAGAAAAGAGAAACAAAAGAGCTGCATTAACTACAATTTTAAAAAATTGATAGGAACAGAACTTGGTAGATTTTTATTTCACAAATAAATAAAGTGACTTTATGGAGGATAGTTAGGAAGTAATAAAAAGGAAGGGTATATTTTGTGTTTAGACTTTTGTTCAAGCCATGATTCAGAAAAAGCTAATGAAAATAAAGGGCATTCTGTACTTGTTCAAATATGTAGCTGAGTGAACAGATTATCATCACCACCACATTTTGTTCTTAAATATTTGATCAACACAGCTCCCAACAAAGCTGTCATTGACATTCTCAGAAGCCAAAATGCAGGACCTTTGTCAAAACAGTAATAAACCCATTTCCAACTTTTTTAGCTGTGCTGAGACCAAATATGTAGCAGTGAGTGATAAAGTGGGATGACTTGCAGATAAAAACACTCTGCTCAAGTCTTCCCTTCCCTCACACTAATAAGGCCTGGGAGGAGACTACAGAGAATTCAGCAAGATCTCCTCTCTTTCCTTACATTGTCCACAGAGTCCCTCATAGGTTTGAGATCTGAGGTACAGCGGAACAGAGAGGAGTCTCTGAAAAGATATTTCGGTTTTTTTTTTTTTACTCTGATCTGTGGGGTCTGGAGGGAGCAGAGAGTTACACCAAGAGTGACGTGACATGAGGACTGCCTTTTTCCTGGGAGCTGACAAGCACAGGGCACAGCAGCATTGTTGCACTGAGCATTGCCATTGCTGTGGAGAAGTCCAGAAGATTGCACCTCCTTTACCGTATCAACAGATACAATTCAAACAACAAAAGTGTTTGGGATAAGGTTTTTCTTACCTTCTTCTTCTAAGGGATGGTCAGTGCCATCTTTTAAATCTTCATCCACCCATGGGCGAGATGGATGCTTGCTTTTAGTGTCAGGTTTTTCCTTCTCTCTGTTCGTCTTCTTCATTATTACCCCAATCAAAACACATATAATGGCTATAAATACTGGTGTGAGGGAAGAAAAGAGTGCCATGACTATGGAAATGTGGAGCCTTTCTTCCAAGTTCAGTAGTTTCTCATGAAAAGGAGAGGCTGAAGGGCAAAGAGCAGCAAAGCAGTAAGCAAAAAGGGGTGGACTCAAGGTTCAGTCCTCTACCCTATCTTGCTTCTACGTTTCAGACACCGCCCTCACAATCTCATCTGTGATGGGTTCCTGCTATTAATAAACAGCTCCTGCAGTTAAAAAAACTCCAGACCCAGAAATATATATTTTCTGAGAATAACCATCTTATAAACAGCAAGCAGAGGCACTGACCATACACATAAATGCTGTCCAGTGCAAAATAAATTTAAAAACACCGAGGTTTTTTCAAACTCCAGACTAAGGCAAAAGGCTTCTCCTCTCTAGTTTATATTGTTATGGTCATCCCAGTAATCTTTCTTGTAGCGGTGATTATGAGAAGAGCCAAGTGGGAACATGATTTTTAAAAACTAATGCCATCTCTTCAATGTTTAACTCATAAAATTAGCATTTTATTATTCAGAATATCACCAATAACAAATCAGTTTGCAGCACCACCCTCAGCTATGTCAACGGGTCAATAGAACAGATAAGTAAAGGGGCAGCATTGCCTCTGTAGAAAGCATGAGTGAGGCAATGCACAGAGCCCTGTATTCATCCTGGTTGTTCTGGGGGAACTGACAGAAATAATACAAGGAATCAAAGTAAAAAATATGTGAGGGCTGCAGTGAATTTTAAAGCCATGTTTCAGCATCTTATCAAACTGATAGGATCCTGGTATAATGCAATAATGGTCAATGTCTAAATGCTTAACTCATTTTTTCTTCAGCCATCTGCTTGGGGACTGAGCTGACACAGCAGTGTCAGTGATTTGCTGTCTTTATCTGGGGCTGTTGGGACACACTGATAATGAAATATCAGATGGCAGCGGGTGCTGAGGGCTGTGCTGGAGAGCAGGGTGCAGGAGTGCTCTCTGCATGCAGTCACCAGTCTCCATCAGCTCTTCTTAGCACCTGCTAAGCACCATCCTTGCCAAGCCTTATATCATGCCATACAGGGCCATTTCTGATATCCTGGCATCCATGGAAAGATAATCTGCATTTTGAATAAGCCCCCCAAGATAAGTGGGGGCAGTTGTGAATGTAGCCATAGCAGGAGATGATGAGTGAGTCCCAGGGCAAGTCAGCACTGCAGCTGGCACCTGCAGGGGTTTGTTGCATTCCCTGCCTAGGGCACCCCTGCTTTCCTCAATGGGAAAACCAGGACACACACAGGAGAGGGAAGTTGGGGCATTCACAGGTTCCATCCTGACAGGTTTTTTTTTTACCCTACCACTCATGCCTCTTACCCAGCAGTTTTGCAGCACTGGGCACACCATTACTAGTTCTTTTTGACACTGTCACTCCAAGGGCTCCCTACTTCCAGTGCTCCAGCAGATACTGCCAGCTGCCTTGAGGGTTGGTCTGCATGTTAGGAAGCATAGATTAATGACCAGGTTGCTGCACAAGAAGAGGAATGCATGACCACACCACTGGCCACACACAATGGAAATCTGTCTGACAGTCCAGACCTGTATCCTGTTTTAATACAATCTCCTTGTGTTAAAAGGGCAAGGTCAAGTGAGTTGTACAGCTGTGCACATATTGTCCAGACGTGCTTAGAGGCAAAATGAAACTGCCTCAAAGCTTGTACCCAGGCTGGGCTTTCTCAGCTGCCCAACTCAGATACAGAATAAGTACTTTACTGCTGCTGCACTGCATCCTACTCCAACACAGGCCCCCAGTTCCTGTAGGTACCAGCCCTCATAGGCAATATTTGGGATCTGCGTAAGAAGGATGGCCCCAGAACCAGCCAAGGGACTGCACAAATCCATCAGAGATGTAATAAGGAGGACATGCAAAAGTTGTATTTATGTTCCTAGTCCAATCTAATCTAATCTAGTAAAGTTTTGAATAAACTTCCATCTACCTCTGGCAAAGAGGACAATTTGCTTGAAAATCCAAGCCATGAATCTTGTCTTTCCTACTCTCCAGTCAGTTTGTGACCTAGGACATGTGCTTAGGTCATTGATTTGGACTGTACGTATAAAAAATACCAAAACCAGCACACTCCATAGGAATAGAAGCAATTATCATGTGGGGGGAAAAAAGAAAATAGGTAAATTTGTCCTCGATTTCCTTGATTCCTTTCTCCTCGATTTAGAGTACATATTTAAACTCATTTGTCCCACCTGCTGGCTGTCCAGTCATGGGGAGAGGTACTTTAGCTAATCCCAATTAGAAACATTAAATTAATTCATGAGACTAGAGAAGGAGCCTGCAGTTTCATCAAACACATTTTCAACAGCTTACTCTGTGGCAAGGGAGGAAAACAAAATGTGGTCTGAATGGTGCTGACTGTTTCTCCCACAGGGAATATGTTAACCTTGAATATTCACGTACACCATAAATTAGGATCTGGATGCTTTGCAGCTGAGAATCCATCCTATGCAGACAAGTCTGTGCTGAAAGAGAGGAACAATATAGAAGGGTGAATGATGTTGTTTAAAATAACTACCTCTATTTGCAATCCTGGAAACTTTGTAATAGCTCACTGTTCCAGAATAACTTTGACTTCCTTAGAGGTGATATTAATTTTTCTTTTGTAGAGCAGAGAAAGGCAGAAAGTTAAATAAAAGTCCCTTTGGTATTAACTTAAGCAAAATCTATTTGGTGTTACATATTGAAAATTGTTAGGTTGAACTTCAACCTGACAGAAACCCCAGCCTGCCTTGTTTAATTACAACCTGAATTAGTTTAAATAACTCTATATTGTAGACATTTAAAACAGAAACATGGTGATGTCTTGAGGAACTGTGGGAAAGGGTTGGTGGAAGCAGTTAATTTTTCTACAGCAGATTTGAGTCAGGTTTTCTGTTAGCTTTATTTTTCAATCCAAGCTTTATACAAATGTGATTAATATTATGACGAATTCAATAAAATTTATTAAAATTATTTATTCTATTCTACAGTAAACCCTAAAGACTAGCAGCTGAATTTTGGGTGAGTTTTTTGAGTCTCAAAAAAGTCAGGAGAAACTTTACGAATAACTGTACTCCTAGAAATTATTGGAGCTTTTTTGACAAACAAGGAAAGAAGTCAGAAAATGTTGATTGAGAACATCAAAGTACTCTACTGCATGAAAAACATGTAAGCACTCCTAAAAGGTACAGACCATCACACTAAAAGCTTCTGGCCCCAAAATACTTTCTTTAATATTTCCCATTAAATTCTCTGGATAGCTGTTTTTCTTCTGAAGGAAAAAAAAAAAAGTACTCTAATAGCAAATATAGCCCTTTATATTTTTTCCTCAAAGTAAAAATGTGTGATGAGCAAATGCCAGTAGTGGATGGACCCATGGTGGGACAGTCACACAATGATGACCCATGGGCATAACGCTGGGCACATGCACCATTGTAGGCTGCAAGGACACTTGAAGCCAACAAATTACACCTGCTCATCACACATTTTTATTTTGAGAAGTCTTTATTGGAGAACTCTTAAGACTTCTTATTGAGTGCTGCAGAAAATTAGTAAGATGTACACTTTCAAAAAGTTCAGAATTGATTAGCTATCAAAGGCAAAGTGTAGTAGCTAAAACACCTAATTTAGGAAGTCTCTGAGGGTGAGGAAGGCATATGGAAGGAGGGACCTTTTCATGCAGTCCTTAGCCTTCTTATTTTTCCTAATTATCCACCTTTGGCCATATACACAGGCTATAGCACTTGATGTCTTCACATGGCTAGGATTTGGTATGAGAAGTTGTTGGGGTGTAGGAGTGGAATTACCTAGTTTAGTGCTCCCACTAAAATGAAAACACCTCCTCCCCCTCCCTCCAGTGAGACAAAGAGCAGATATCCTTAGCTAAGAAAAATTTACTGGAAACAGCAATGAGATAATAAAATTGTTTCCTTCTTGCCTGTTGCTGGGAACACAGTTGGTATTTTGCTGGTTTTTGTCTGTGTCCATGAGAATGTGATAACATTCATCTTGCTATTTTACTCCAAAAACCTGGATTTCCTGGACAGGTCCTTTAATCTTACTTTGTTTCATGCAGAACTGGCCTTCAGGAGGATCTGGGTTGTCTTCTTCCCTTTCTCAAAAACTTCCTCTGACATGTCGCCCCATACAGTGGTGTCATCAAAGAACTGCAAGTGTTCTGGAGCTTCACCGTTTTCCAGTGCAGCCTGGATCAGTCCATGGCAGATGGTGGGATGTGCTTCCAGAGTCAATTCCAGGTGTACTGCACATCCCTCTAGGTGAAGGCAAACTGAGGCCTGCATTCTGGTGCCAGAGGAATGGAGAAAAACACACTGGCAACATCAATAAGCCACATTATCCTCCTTGGAAGTGCGAATCTCTTACTTCTGCCTCCCCCATGAAGAGCATGGTATGGAGTACCAACCAAGACACACCCACACAGCTCCAGGCTCTTTTGAGTGGCTACTGCTAAAAATTAACCTGTCCTTGGCTGAAACTTGGACAGAAGTCTTACTGTAATGAAAAGCAGATCTGTGTTAAAGAGAACAGTAGTAGAAATAGACAAATGCTCATAGTGAAAGTACAAAAGTGGAGAGTAAGATGAAGTAAGTGCTTGCAATAAATACAGCACAAGTCTGTGAGAAAAAGCATGGTTTTGGGTGCTGGCTACAATTCCCGTTGCTAGTGTCCTGTGCTGAACATTATCAGTTACATACCTACAAGGAACACGAAGCCTCTTTTTGGACCCTCAAGTGATATACCAACGCGTGGTGTTGAAAGGGTCCACAAAAAAAAATCTGTGTTTATAGTCAGAAGCAAGAAAAAGTCACCCCTGGGTATTGTCTAGAGACGCAATAAAATACTACATTTGTTTCAGAAGTGAGTTTCACACTGAAGGTTGTGTATACCAAAAAAATTCCAAAGGCTATTTCAATGCCGTCCTTGGTCAGCTCCCAACTCAGTATGTGCCTGCTGTGGGAAAGGGTAGAACCATGTATGAACTACTTAATCCAATTTCCCAATCAACACATTGAGACCGAATGTCTGGGATCAGCTGAAACTTATCTATTAGGTATCAGCATTACTAAAAATATCATTACCTTAATAAGTGTCTCCATCTCAGTGACATATCTAGCAATCCCCTCCTGCCTCTGCCAGTGACCAGCAGACAGTGCTTCTGAGCAAGGTGACCCTCACTTTTCTGCTGCCTCTTGCCTCCTCTTGCACTCACACATACAATGGCCCCTTGCCCCCAGACAGCTGTATGATCTCTTTATGACCCCTGGAGATATCATATATCTTGCCCTGGAGCATTAGATTTGATTATCTTTTTCATTAACTTAGCTCAGATTGCCACAAATGTTATTAGTGCTTATGAACTACCCTTTTGAAATCTAACAGTACAGTGGGTAATAGAATTACATCCCATAGCAACGAAAGCACAAGACAACAGAGCAATTCTTCCCATTTGTCCTCAGTATAGCACCCTTCACTTGAAAACTGCCTGTGTTTACGTATTACAGGCAGAAGAAATAACCTAACTATAGACAGGATTCACTAGTATCTTTCTAAATAGAATAATCAATTAATTAGGATCTGTCTTATCAGATAGACCATTAGTTGTGCTCAACAGGACAATTAGTGCTCCTAAAAATATTTCTGATTCCAGAAAATAACTTAAATTTAACCCAGAGACTAATTTGTCCCCAGATTCACAGCAGAATGAGGAATTTGCTGTTGCTGTACCAATATTACCACCATGAAGCTGTAGGAGTGAGTTTCCACATGGCAGGAAACTGGTGGACATTAGTAGTGCTACTCACTGAAGTAAAGCTGCATGGCTGAGTTTCCACTAAACTCACTAAAACTCTAAACAAAGATCTCAAAAACATCACTGAACTTAAATGAAATCACCAAGGGTCTGTAGATAACACAGACCTTGAAAGATATTTGCATCAAATTGGGAAAAAAATAAAGACAAAATATTATTTTTCCACAATCCCTTTCAAACACAGACTCATAATAGGCTATGTTCAAATCTGTTTTATTCTGTGAGTTACCTTTGATACCAGCTGATGGGGAAAAGTAAAGACCATTTCTGAATAGTCCCAGGGGAGCACACAGCCTAATAGAGACTGTTAAAACCTCATCAGAATAGGGGTGTTTAGGGAACAGGAAGGAGGGGAGCAATGTTCTCCTCCAAATGGCCAGCAGGCTGAGAATAGCCTCTTTCAGATAAAATATCACAGCAAACATTCTCTGCATATTAGGCCAAAGAGGGGAAGGCAGGGGCAGAATGCAGAGGCAGAAATCCAAAAGACAGATTCTGTATGACCCTACTGCCCAAGGTGTGGGGCTGAAGCATATGTACAGGTGGACCTAAACCAGCTCCATCACCAGAGCCAGCACAGTTATCACCATGCCAAAGGCTTACCCAGGACCTGGGCAGCTCCCCATGCTGGCATCCCTGCAGCTGCAGCTCTCCAGGGTTACAAAGCCCATGCCTGCTCTGGCTGGGCTTCTGACTGCAGCACGGGCATCATCCCAGATCTCTCTTGCCTATCAGCTCATGATGCAGGAGAACGAGTGTTCATAGCAAATTTATAGTCGTGCCCCACATGATCAGACTTTTCAGATCATGATGTCAAGTGAGGTAACAGCAGTAGAGAAATGATAATTGGGTGTCCTTTGTAGCTGATGTGAGAAACATTGCTATTGTCTTTTTGATGCTAAGAAATACAGGGAGAAGAAAAAATAGAATGAAAATACAAAGAAAAAGGCAAAAGAGGAAAAAAACCTAACTCCCTTATTTTTTAGAGCTGGATTTTTATTTCCAATTGTTACTATATCCTTCTTTTTGTATGTTCACAGAGAGGAAAACTGTCTTTCATTCCATACCACTATGACAGGACAGCTGAATGGCAGCATAGAGCATTTTAAATCAGCATTTCAAAGCTTCAGCTGTTCCAGGAATAGCTATTCTTATTACTTCACTTCTTATTTGCACCAAATCAAAACACGGCTTAGCTTATTTGAAGAGTTCCTTAGCTGATTACATCTAAGCCTCTAAAACTTTATCTAGGAAAACAGTTTCCAGCTATGAACACGAAGGAAGCCTTGAATTCCTATGCAATCATAAATAGCAATGTTCAAAGGGTTCGAGTTTTTTGTGGGTTGCTTGTTTTGAATTTTTTTTCCTTTTTCTTTACATGCTTTGAATGAGTTTCATCTCCCAGCACCCTGAAGAAATTTATCACAAGTCTGAAGCTCTGTCCTTACTGCCAAGGGCATCCACAGTCTCCTCTCATCATTGGGGTGGGTCTGTCCAGCATTAGCTCTACCCTCTCCACCTGCTCTCCTTCCAGGGGTCACACCTTGCTGTCTACGGGGCTGGCTTGGATGGTGGAGTTGCCACACAGGCTCCTCACCCAGCCTAACAGAGAACATCTCCCTAAGGCGACTTTGCAACCCCCTGGAATTACCTCCAAGTGAAACCCTTCCTCCCTTCCCACAGTAGTATCAGTGGCCAAGGATCAGCTGTCACTGGGACTCTGATTCACCTGCATCAAGGATGATGCTGTTCGGTATTTCCCTCTCCCTTGCTCCAGCACTTGTTGCTTATGAAGAGAAGCAGGCAAGTAAATGCCCAGAACAGCACACAAGGTCCAGAACAGCACACAAAATCCAGAACAGCACATATGCTGACCCAGCTCTCAAGTAATCCACAGAGACATCAGACACCGAGGGAGTCATTTTTAGAGTGTCTGATAATGTCAAATATTTTTGTACCCAGGGAGGGTGGGATAGCTGGGTGGCCAGGTCAGCCTGTGCCACAGCAGTCCTGAGGCTGGAAAGTCAGCCAAGGAACCCAGAATTGCCAAACTCGTTATTTTCTCGAATGATCTTTTCAAAGAGAAATCCCAAGCACACAGACAATTTAAATGGTATTTCCTGACAAAATTATTTCCACCCTCTTCCCTAAGCCTAGAAAGGAAAACGTTTTTCCCACACAAATCACTGACCTGAGTTCAGGACATGCAGATCTCTTGCCCAACTCTCCTGTTACTTTTACCCTATTTGTAAATATTTGTTTATTAACCTGTCACACCAGATAATCAGAGAATCACTTTTCTTGGGTAGCAATCCACTACCTGACAGGTTGCCAAGGGGTGATCAATATTCACCATCTTCCCTCCTACAGAAAGAAGCTGCAGCTTTCCCTGGCTGGTCCAGAAAAGAAAAAAAAGTAAAATAAAAAAAAAAATGAAAAAGCCTTTCTCACAACGACAGTTCAAAATCCCAGTACTGCTCAAACAATTTGTTTTACTCAGCTAACACTTCTTTACAGACAATTGTTCTCTGAAATTGAAACTGGATATTACTGGACTGTTTGAAAAATACAACTGTGTGGGACAATTAAACTTCTTGAAGTTTGCTATTCTACCAGCCAGTGAACTTGGCATGTGGTTTCTTCCAGTGGGCTTAGATTTGATTTATGCATACAGATCTTGGAAATGGGCTTATCTGAAATTTTCCTCTGGATCTTTGGGATCTAAATTAATTGAAAAGATCACACTAACTACACAGGCAAAACCCACTGTGGAATTCTTCACATTACAGATACATTATGACTGTCATCATTGGTATGAGGAAGAAGAAACTCAGACTCCACGGAGGTTACTTTACTTAAAAACTTATGAATGGGTATTTCTAGAAAATACAACGTGCACCATAAATGAGTGAACTCAGAGGTCCAGGCATTCTGCCAGTATCCTTACCCTCACCTTGCCTTGTCACCAATACAGTGACAGAACAGACTTCTGCCCTGACTGATGCTCCCAGATTATCTTGCAGCAGCAACACACTCCCTGCTCACAGCACATGGGGTTCAGCTTGGGACAGCTCTGCACGCATGGCTGATGCTCTTTTAAAGGTTGCCAAGGTGCTGCCCCAATACCAAGTGTCTTCCCACCAGTGATCGATCATATCTTACCTTGCAATCAGTGCCCTGCAGTCCATTACAGTTAATCAATGCTGGAGCATCTTCTGTGTCCTAAAAGATAAATAAGCTCATTTTTCAGTATTGACTGCAACTGTTTGCTTTTCAGTGTGATTTCACTCCAAAATAAAGAATAATTAGGACCTAAATACTGCTTTCTCTATGCTAGAGTCGTCCTGCCCCTGCTAACTGTGAGGTAGTCAGTCACCCTGTGCATTGCCAGAAGGTACACACATACACAGAGGATCCTACTTCAGAGCTTTGTCAGTGGCTTTTTGCAGCATGAGAATCTAATTGCTCATTTTAGTCAGGTTCATCTCAGTAAATGAAAAAGCAGCAAAGCTTTATCTATGAAACCAGCCGAGGCCCCTGTCCAAATGTTAATTGATGTGACCTCTGGGAAGCTTTACCTCCCACCCAAAATCAGCTGCCTTTGAGGTTGTGCTGATAGCAAAAATGGAGGTGGTATGTGACCAGCACTTGGTTATTTCCCTTTCCTCAGCCACTGCCTTATTATACAAGGCTCTGAGGGCTGTGGCTGTACAACTAACAATCTGTGAAAGCATATTTCCCCAGCGGTTCCTTCCAAGCAGCATGAACGTGTCAGATGAGGACAGAAGCTGGCATTATGCTACTGGCATGACTGAATCACAACAGGAGCTCTGTTGTTAACCATTTAACTGTCTAAATATATTGCACAGCACTGTCCTGTCTGGTTTCTGCCCAGCATTATTCCTGTTAGAGAAGGTTCAGGGAACTAATTGTCCAGCAAAACTGTGTGATGAGCCTCTGAACAGATACCAAACTGACAGATCCAAGCAACTGTTCAGCTGTTCTGGCATTCTGGCAATGCTGGCAAAAAATGCCTCAGATGTTGCTAAATCCTCACATGTTCCAAAACCAGATCCTTTCATGGCAATGGTTCTGGCAGATCACTGTGATCTCTGAAAGTATGTCACCCTTCTCTTCGGAAAGCAAAGGCTTGAATTACCATGACCCTCTGACTGGTGGGCTTCTTGTGCTAGTAGGTGGCTTAAGAAAGGGTTTCTTTTCTGCACTCTTCATTACCCTTGTATCAAATCCTCCTGAGGACACTGAAAACATGCTGACACAAGCTGACAAGTTCAGCCATAGCCCAGGGGGAGGCAGTAAGTTCAGGCCTCACAGAGATAAGTCTCTCTTCCCCAGTGTTGCCTTTTGGGAGCTGCTTGGCAGCAAACAGCTCTGCTCATTTACCATCAGCCTGCTCATCTGCTCCATCCAGCCATGCTATCCTGCTTCATCTTCCTCTCACTACCCCCACCTCTTCCCTCTCCTTTCATTTTCTGATGTTCCACTTCATAATGTACTTCCCTTTTCAGCCTCCAGCACAGGTCCAAACACCCTTTAACAGCACAAATATTGCCTTTCATTGCAATTAGGACATGAGAGTCAGTGAAACCCTAGCTCGAGTTGCCTGGGTGCTGGCGGAGGAGCTCACCTATGATTGCCCTCCAGGAAGCACTGCAGGTTCCCCAGAGCAGAGCCATCTGGCCTGAGCACAAGAAAGAAGGCAGCGCCAATGAAATGCCTCTCCTGTCATCACTCCTCCCTAAACCCATGCCCTTACTTGATAGGGTAAATTAAAGGTGACATTTGGGGTGAGAGGATTTAAATTTAGGGCAAATTCTCTTTTTTCTGTTTCTTTGGGGACCTCTGTTGGTTTCAGAAGGGAATATTCTGTGATTATTCTAACAGTCTGCCAATAAATCTGATAAGAAATTAGTCAAGCTCTCTTTTTTTGATGCCCCTGTTTACAGTTATAATTGATCTCTTTATTTTTGTAGTGTTATTGTTTAGTGCACTGCAGCCTCAGCAGTCCAGCCTCAGCAAGACTAAAAGTAGTAAGAATCTTAACCTTACATTTCATTGCTCTTGTCAGTTCAAGTTAGCTACACAATGTCATTATGCTTTTATATAATACAGAAAAAACAAGTTGTACTTCTAGTATTCCTTTTAACAAAATCTATTCCTTTTCTAGCAGCAGAAAGCAAAAATTAATGTCTGTTCTCATAATATTTTATGATCTTGAACATCAAATATTCCCTGGTCACTGAATCAATTAGGATTCATTGACTCCTATTAATGGTTAACAGGGCACTGTGTTCTTCAAGCAGACATTAATAATAAGGCTTTGACTCTGTGAAACCACACTAGATAGCCAGGAAGTCATTTAAGTTACATGCAAGGCTTGGTTTGCTGGAATCAAGAAACATGAATACATTTATTTTCTTCAACGCATTGATGCCAGCCAAAGTTCCCACAGCACATCTTTAAAATATGATGTCCTAGCTTCATCATATTTTCCATAATCCCTTTTATTATTTAGTTGTGTTTCAGGCACACAGAAACACAATTTTTCTGATCACTGTCAGACACAAGACAGGAAATTCAGGGTGTGTAAATTTTCAAAGAATATTTTTAAGAAATACTATTCTCTAATATTACTTCAACATTCCCACTGGCAATTTAAATTGATACTCTAAGTGATAATAGGGACATCTTCATTTAGAATTATACATATATCTGCTCATACAGCTTTACAGCCTGTCATGAAAAGGCTCTGAACAATTTTGCTTGTATACTTTAAAAACAAAAACCAACTTTGTACTGAAGCCCATACAACCATCCTTGAAATGTGATGCTAATAAAGGAAATTTTATGTTGTTCTACTCATAAAATTTAAGAAGCAAATTAATTTGTCTCACTTGTGAGAACAGCGTCACCAGCTCCAGTGATTGTTAGCAGTGTAAAACAAATAAGGTTGGGATCCCTGGACACACTGTGCTTCTCAGAAATAATTGCTCTCTTGAAAGAGTTAAGAGCCTCTGCCCTTTCTAAATGTGGCTCAGTAAATACATTGCTCTCACTAACAAGTGTAGTTCAGTAATTGAAAAGTAATTTCAAATTTTAATTCCAAGTAATTTGATTTGCAGGAAATGGCAGTTAATTACTCATGCAAATGCCTCTGTTAGGTGTGGCTGGACTAATGCACAATGCATGAAGCAGGGAGAGCACACAGTTCAATGTGCCTCAGACAGCCTGAGATATCTCTCATAACACCGAGTAGAACAATGTTTTTTCCTGCAAATCACTACCAGCTGAAAGTAATTTCCATGTAGAAGTTTAAATTAGAGGTGTAGTGCTATATAAGGAATAACTACTCCAGCCAGTTTTAGCTACTCTTGCAGACTTGTGGCCAGCATGCCCCTCTGTGACAGTCCCCTTCTGTCATTCTGTGTTTCACAAGGCCTGGCCCTTTCTGCCATCTCAATTTCATCTCCACACCACAAAGAACTTCCAGCATGTCTGAAGGTATGGGTTTACAATCCTAAGCAGGGCCCAAAAGCTTGCAGAAAAAGGGTCAAATCAGACAAAATATGCCCTGTTTGAAAAGTCCTGCCCAAGGCAATGTTTTGACAAGGGAGCCCAGCACCTTTTCCATGAGGAAAGGTTGATCCCACTGTGCTCAGCCACGGCTTTCCCACTCCCTCCCCACAACACATTTGTGATGTGTTAGCCCTTGCTCTGTCACACAGGGTTAGTGATGCTCCACTGGCACTGTAAGTACACTCACCCACCTAGTTTTTGCTCTACTATGGCACAGAATCCAATAGTAAATAAGATTCTTGCTGTCTGAAGTCGACTTATCCAACCCTAACCCTGTGAGCTGGGAAAATACCACTACACCCACAGCACACATAGGGAGAGAGGCAGAGAGAGAATGAACTGTGGCACAGCAGGGACTGAGCACCCCCTCCCATGTGAGCACCCAGCCTAGCTTACCTATCAATGCTTTAATACTTATTCTTTCTCTGAGCATATAGTTTTTCACTTGAGAACAGTGTGATGTGTCCTGTGCACTGGCCAAGGATGGGGCCAGGACACCAGCAGGGTGCTCAGCTCCTGGAGACCATCTCTTCAGCTCCAGGATGCACTGCAACATTCAGTCACGGCTGTGAGCCAAAGTGGCACCAATTCCTAAAAAATCACAAGAAGCAACATAGGAAAAGCAGCCTGACCTTTGAACCAAGACAGTTAGGAGGAGTTGTAATAGTGAAAAAAATTAGTGGTCAACTAGAGAAGCACAAGCTACTTGGGATGATCAGAGTATGAAAAGTTAGTAGGGTTTTTATAATGAAAGGTCTTTCTTGCTCTGCCTGGAGAGCTACAAAGGGATCCACAAATCTGTAGATAAGAGCAACTTGGTTGACACTGACTGCCTTGATTTTCAAAAACATCTTCCAAAGCATTAGAAGAAATCAAGAATCCATGGAAAGTCTTTGCCCAGTTAGGAAACAGAGTAGCAACATTTTCTCAAGGAAGAGCAAGCAACAGAGGGGTCTGTGCTGTTCAGTGTATTTATGGAAAATTTAGAAAAGGGTGAAGTGAGAAAGCTTATCAAGAATACTAAGTTATTCAGGATAGTAAGGACTAGCACCAACTGTGAAAAATTGCAGAGGAATCATACACAACTGAGCAAGAAAATCCTTCAAAATCTTTATAGCAAAACTGGCAAATGTTCAGAGAAAGGCAGAAGAGAAGATCAAAGGTAGAGAAAGCTGCTGTGCAAGGAACAAATGAGTGAGGTAGGACACATCAGTCTGTGAAAGAGGTGACTTCTGGGTATACAAAAACAGTCTGCAAGAAGACTGATCATCTGCTTCTCTAACAGTACCAGCAACAGGGGGTCAGCAGTGGAAGCTTGAAGGAGCCAAAGTAGCAGCAAAAAGGGCAGCAGGAGCTGCTTGACAATGGGCACTACAGATGGTACAAGTTTTTGTGGCTTCAAGGGAAGGCTGGACATATTCTCACAGGGGGCAACTGCCCTGGGACCACATCTAGCCATGAAGTCTCTGAGTTCAAAAAACGTGAAGGCTGGGAGAACATCAAGCACACACACCTGTCTTGCTCAGACTCTTCCATAGGTATTCACCTATGGATACTGCCAGAAATAGCACTCTGGGCTGGGTGAATCTTGGGTCAGAATCTGCGTCACCAATCTCCAAAATAACTAAATTCTCTCTCTAATAAGGAAATTTCAACATCTTCCTTTACGGATTGACTCAGCTCTGGGATTCTGTATCAAGTCTACCATTTTCCTTGGCTCCATCCTCAAACAAGTTTCTAATTCTGTCTGAATTGCATATTTTTTAGGATTTCATATCAGAGGCAAGCTTGACTACATCTCCCAGGCTCACAAATAAGAGCATCAACACAAAAGAGCACAAATATAATTTTAATTTAACTTACAACTTCTAGGCTACTCTCCTGATGCTTTCAAGGCTTGCATAAAGCTTTATTGCTGCTGCCAAAGTTCAGATTAAATTAAGAAAGGCCTTGCAACCAGAATATCCTGGCAGTGCAACATGCTGTCTCAAGTAGGCAAAAATGCTTGAGAAGGAGCTGTGTGACATATGAGGACAAGGAAGATCTCTAAGACATCCATGAGATGTCAGAGATTAAAATTATCCATGAG
The DNA here is from genome assembly GCA_013397375.1 of Toxostoma redivivum. Lineage (NCBI taxonomy): Eukaryota > Metazoa > Chordata > Aves > Passeriformes > Mimidae > Toxostoma > Toxostoma redivivum. The sequence goes on along the minus strand of VXBI01000285.1, from coordinate 707,556 downwards.
ATGATATTTCAGTCATTCTCTTTGTTTAAAGTTTGAAAAAAGAAAGATATTGTTGAAACGGGACACTATTTTACTTTGAAGTACTTTGAGATCTGGGGAAAAAACTATTAGATTCTAGTAGGAGTCCAGTCATGACATAGTGCTGAGCAAAGCCTGTGTGCACTTAATGATTTTTTTTCTACCCGATTGCTGCCTGGATTCTCAAGCAAATCAGTATGCCAGGCAGGGGAGAAAGCATACTGCAGGGAGAAAAGAGGGGAAGGAAAATAATGCTGTCATTTTATATTTGCACATTTCTGATGAAAAAGGAGAGATACCATAGAGGTTATCCCTTAAAGCAGAGCTCACTTGGTATTTTTGGTTCCCTTCTCACAATCTTCACAAGGAAGATAAACAAAGCATCACCAGACAGAGCATCTGCAGGAAGACATCTTGTTTCTGCTCAGCAGCAGCATCCTACCCTGAAAAATGCCAAACAAACCCCCCAAAAAACCCAAACCCCAAAACAAAACAAAACAAAACAAAACAGAAAATCCCCAACAACTACAAAAAAAGAGATTTAAAAAAATAATCCTGATGTAGTTACAGGTCCCGATTGTGGTACCAGGTAATCTCCTGTGTAACCAGCTGACCAGTGGCAGCCATGGGGCCAGCACAGGCAGGCAGTGTCCAAGGTGCATCACTCTGAGCTGCAGTGCCCAGCCCTTCCTGGGTGGCTCCTGCACAGTCCCAGATGGGCCTTCCCAGTCCCACCTGCCCTGCTCTGACAGCCCAGTTTCTTCCTGACACTTTATTAGCAGAATCAGGGAAGGGGCCAAGGAGGGCTCAAGTAATATTTGCGTTCCTGAGTGTTGAACTACACATGAGAATTGTTCTTATAACTGCACAGAGATTTATTCCCCTCTCCCTTCCTTCACACAGCACTGACAAGTAGTTCCATTCCCAACAAGATTAATGAAGCTGGGTTCCTGGTGATTAATGTTCTACATCCCATGCACCCTCCTGATATCAGCACACCACCTCCAGCCTGTGGTCCCCCCAAACACCTCAGGCTCTCTCCACACCTCTCCACCTTGTCCTGCTCCCTGCTGGCTGATGAACTGAGGGCAGCACCTGCTGCAAGGGGTTTGAGCCCCATGGAGAAGCAGCATGAGAAGCTTCTATCATCCTGCAGAGCCTCTTTGTTCCTCCCTTTCAACTATCCACCTTCACAGAACTTGGAACGACTCCATGTCTTTTGAAACCCCATGCTTCCATCAGACCTGCTCAGGTGACTGGTGGGTTCAAAAATTACACCTGGGGGAGGAGGGATAGGCAGCTTAGAAAGACAGTGTAGCTGCTCAAGCTACATTTCCCTTGGGAAGCTTGACTAATCTTTCCACATTCTAGGTCTGGAATTTTCATTCAGCTATTCATCCAATATTTAGCACTCTGTGAATTTTTAAAGGCTATTATTCCACAAACTTGAACACTTTCTGCTTTCGTGATGTTTGAATATACTCTGACTGCTGAGTTCAAACAAGGTGAGATTTTGGTGAGCAAGATGAAACAGTAATTCTCCCTGTTTTCCCATTTATTTCCCTTTTTAAAATTACAGAAAAATAGAATTCCATCAAGGAGGCTTCAAAAAGTACTTGAGGTCCTTTATTATGGATTGAAAAGATCCACGGGGAAAAAAAGTAAAAAAAAAAAAAAAAAAA
>VXBI01000285.1:615992-705826 GCA_013397375.1 Toxostoma redivivum | reverse complement strand
AAAAAAAAAAAAGAAGACATTTTTTATTTTGAAAATAGCACTTATAGAAACATACATGCAAAGGCTGTAAGCAATCAAGCCACATGCCCTGAGGGCCATGACTGCACTGCACTTAACTCAGCTGAAGCCACTTCACTGGGCTATTTGATTTACTCTAATGACTACTACTTAGCTCAAGTTCTATTAGTAGAAGTCCCATGTAATTGGGGACACATTTATCTGGAGCTGATGGACTGTGTAATGTTTAACCAAGTATTAAGCAAGTGAGGAAGTTTAATCTCTTTTTGATTGACAGAGGAAGCAAAGATTCACAAAATAAGCACAGGCAGAACGCACTGAATTTCACTTCTACTCTTAGAATTTTCTTAACTCATTTATTTCACTTTTACTCTCATATTTTTTCAACTCATTTATATTATTTTTATGACCTTCAGGTGTACTCTGTAGGATTAAGGCTGTAGTATAGGAGGTCAGATTGGATGTTCACATCAAACCCAGTGAAACTGAAGTTCTGCATAATCCCAGAAGACATGATTCTTCCAGCACCCAGGCAATGATGAGGAGGATCTGCATGCATTTGCAACTCAGAGATTAGGCTGGAATGCCTACAACTTCAACATGAAATAGAGAGCACCTGCCACCTTCACTAGAATCTAAGGGCTGGTTTTGAAAAATCCTGAGTCCAGGTCAGTGCTTATGTCCCATAAATCCTCAATTGTGACTAAGCAGATAAGTGCCTCTTAAACCCCAAAACTTCTGTCTATATCCTAAGGAAACTGGTTTGTAAACTAGGCTAGATCAAAGACAGAAGCAGGGACAGAGCCTTGAAGGTAGGGGGTAACAAGAATCAAACCAGGCTGAGGTATAAACACATTATCTAATCACTGAAACAGCATGTGCAACTGGTAACCACGGGGAAAAAACCACAACAATAAAAAGGGGACCTTCTTCCAGATTCTCCACAAGTACTCAGAACATCACTGTGCTTTGAAGGCACAGCTTGCTTCACCCCAGCCCCATCCCTCTCTCCTGGAATTGCTCCCTCCTTGTGCCGCAGGCACGTCCAGCGGAGCAGAGCCCACGGCCATTCCCGCTGGCTGCAGGCAGCGGAGCCTGTGCCAGCCTGCACAGCACAGCCTGCAGCAGGGAGATAGGCAACACCACTGACTCGGTGTGAACACACAGAACACAACCTGTGGCACCCAAGGAAGGCAGGAAATTTACTGAGAAATGGAGAAGACTTGATGCATCGTTTTCAGGGAGCACTTGTTAGTGCTATCGCAGCAAATATGAATGGGATGGGAATGCCCCAAGAGCTACAGGCATGCATAACAAAGGTGTTCAGAAAGCAGAATAACCCTATTTCTAGACATTTAAGAGTTACCTTACATTAATGATAGTCCTGCAGTCCTCCTCAGCTGGGGGGAAAGACAAAAAAGAGAGAGAAAAAAAGTCTTAACAAAGTAACCATTATTAAGCTGCACATTTCCTCTGGAAAAGGCAATTGTAAATTCAGTGCTTGTAATGAGCCAGTCTGGACTGAGACCCAAGAGAGCAATACCCAAGCATACAGGCATGAAAGATGGGTTTGCCACTGCTGAGAGACCTGTGCAGGTCTCTCCCTTAAGTTACAATTCACATGCTCCTGAGTAATCACACTCATATGAGGAGTTTTGTTGGAATGAGCGAGGAAATGAAGTGACATATTGATGCTGTAGAAATATCATATGGACACTGAGGGAACATGTCATTTTATGTTTCTCTACAGCCAGAGGATGTGAAACATAATCCACAGGAGATGTTCACATTGCACTAGAGGTTCTCAAGATGTGAATAACTGATAAACTGATAAACAACATATGTGTTAAGGTAAGATAAGGTAAGGTGAGCAAAGCTGAGTAGCTGCCAACATCAGAGTCCAGCCAGGACACGCAAAATGGAGGAAACACTGGACTAAGCAAAACATATATTTCCTTCTATGTCCACAGTATTTATGAGCACTGAGGCAAATTTCCACAAGATGATTACAGTCAAGGCCTTTGAGGCTCAACTAGACACCTGCAGAACTAAACATGAATATTAAATGTGATGTTGGGAAGTACCAGCTGGACTGATGAGAATGGAAGTCAGCAAAAATATTTTTTTATCTTTTCTAATGATTTATTTTTCATTCTGGCTTCAGCTCTTCCTTATTCGTCCACCAAGTGTGCATACATGGATGCATATATACCAACCATGCTTTCCTCCAGCACTCTCTTCAGCTTCTCTTCTGCTTACAGATAATTTTTGTTTCTGCTTTCCCGCTTCTTTCCTTCTTTGTTCCAGTTTTCTCCCTTGACTGATTATTCTTCACTCACTGTGTTTTTCTCTCATAGCCTAAAAGTCTAATTTGCTCTCCTTTTAACTTCCTAACCTTCCCTGTCTTAATGTTTCCACCTCCCACACCCAGTCTCACACATAGAGCACCAGAGGAACAGCTTTCACCCCCGATGGGCTCCCTCTTCATAAAAGCCTGCAAGGTTTGGACTGGCTCTATTTACAATGTGTCTTTCAGATGCAAGTAAGAGGGACTTTTTCCTTAAAAATAAAAAAATCCCTTGTTCCTTCATTCTCCTTAGCCTTATCATCCATCAAAGCAGTCAGCCCTTTATAAAATGAGCTGCCATGAGGGGACTCTGCTGGCAGGGAACCTGCTCTGGCTGGGAAGCTGCCAAAGGCTGTAAAAGCAGTGACAAACATCACGAGAGAGAGAAGAGAGAAAAAAGGAAGCTATAGGCAGTGTCTCAGAGATGTGTTGGTATTACAAAAGGGGAAAAAGGCACGAAGACGTTTCAGAATTAGTGTCCCTAGCACAAAGCCACCACATTTTAGAAAAAGAGTGGTTTAGAAATTATTGCTTTTCTCAGCAGTTGCCAGTCCAGAGCTAACACTGCTCCTCTCCCCCACTTCTTGCTTCAAATACAACCAGCAGCTGTTCTTCAAATCCTATGATGTTGACAGAGCAATATCTTGTCATCAACCAAATTCTCCTCTTGGAAAACTCCCGTTAGTGAGTGTTTGCAAAAACAGAGGTAAAGAGTCTCCCAGATGAAACAAATAGAATATTTATTGTCCTCTAATTCCTTTTGTACAAAATTCTACTTGAGCGTCCATCTGATGAGATCCAGGGAGAAAGTGAGAAAAACAAGTTAAAGAGGTGATGTTTGTATGCAAGTACTACAAATCATTCAAAGCCTCTTAATTACATTTACTTTTGGCCTGAAAATGTACATCTGTTTACACAGCTACTTTTTCCATTCACGTTTCTCCTTTCTTGTCAGCAGTTTGCTCTGTCCATTCATAGTGTCTTGGCTTCACTAGGGTCCAAACAATTTGGCATTCACTGCCCAGCACCTGGCAAACTGGGACCCCAACACTGACAAAAGCCTGGTGTGCTCTAGCTGCATAGATAACTGCTTAAACAGAGTGATATTTATTAATGAAAAGCATGTATCTAAAAGCCAGAACTTGAAAATAGAATAGTATTTAACCTCAGACCCATTTTTTCCTTTCTCTTTATCAGTATGAAGAAAGAGGTTTTAGTGAAGCACATTTTTACACTGCACCCTGGGAATTTTCTGTGCTCCTTACCCCAGCATCACAGAATCAGTGTGAAGCACTCATCAGTCAAAATGGTCTGCTCATTACCACTAGCAGTTCTGAGTCACTTTGCCCCAAAGAAAGGGATTACAGAGGAGGGGAAGCTGGAGACACTTACTGCAAAGAAAACTCATAGTATATTTGAGATTTGCACTTCTCAGGAAGCTGGTTTGAACAAGCCCAGCATCCACAGAGGCTACTCAAAGGGCCGTGAGACTGATCTGGCTTTAAATAGGAGAAACCTAAATGGTGATTTGGAAAGCATCAGGGTTTGAGCCCACTTTTATCTCTACAAATAAATTCAGGAATCTTCCACACACATGCAAAAGAGACCAGGAGAAAGGTCTTTTGCCTCCTCCAAGAGTTCACAGAGCCCTGAAAGAAAGCACTAACTAGAGGGGAGCCTCAGGTAGGGACTTCTGGATTTCCCTAGTGTCTAATTAACAGGATGTTCCTGCTAAATACAAACATAAAGATGGTCTTTCAGTACACCAAAATTCATGTGTCCCGTTCTTGTAGTGCTAAATATTTTTCTTTTCAGATTTGAAGGATAGAAGTCAGGACTCAGTCTGTCACCTTTGTCAGATCTTCCTGTGGTTCTGGAACCTCTGGCCAAAGACAACAATGTTAAGAGCTGCAGAAGCTGAGTACTGAATACACGTCCTCAGGGCACTTGAATCCCAAACCTGGAAATTTCATTCAGCTAATTGTGCTGCAATAGGCCTTCTGCCCTTCTATAAAATATGCGGAGCCTTTTAAAACATGTTCTAATGCAAGTTTCTGAACAAATAATTCATGCCACCCTCTAACAACCTTTCCTCTCTACAAAGACTAACATCCACATTGATTTGTATAATATTTAGACTACTTTTTTCTTTCAATTTTAGTCTGTATGTAAAACAGATCATTGTGTTTCTACATATTTAATGAATATAATTCATAAAACCTATTTCATCTGGGATTTTTTTTGTTATTCTCATGTGATTTTGATGCTGTTAATTTTGGCTACCAAACAAGACTATTTTGGTGAGGAAAGAGACTCTGAATCTTATGGACCTCACAAACGTTTTAAGAAAACATAGTGCTCATTCAGATATACATGAATAATTCATAATGCAGCCTCATTTTTAGCACCATAAATTCAACCTATTAATTTGCAAATCCATTTTTGCATTATTCATTTTCTTCTAATTGCAGAAAACCTTAAATAAAGTAGGGAAACACTGCAGTGCTAGGAATTGTTAGAAGTTATAAACAAATAATATTTTTCATTTAGAAGTAACCAAGAGCAGAGGCACATTTTCCCATGTGTGATATCTGACCTCGGGGCTAAACAAAGCTTGACCTTCTTAGCCTAATTTTTTTGTGGAAATACAGCCAGTACAATCCCAATGTGTGCGTGTGTTACGGGTTTCTTAAACCCACAGGCCAAATTCCATGAAATTTCACAAATTAGCAAAATGCCTTTACGCAGTCTCAGTAATTTTCATCTATTTCAAGTTGTTTGAAAATAGATAATCACAATAAATAGCCACAAAGAAAATTACTTTTTTTCTTGCTCTACCTTAACACAAATTTAATTAGAAACTATGGAAGCCCCATGAAGGGGAGGTAAAAAAATTCCCATTTACAAGAAAAGCTCATTCAGCTCTCTTTTTAATTTCAAAGCCTGATGTCTAGATCAGAAAGAACCACCTATATTGGCAAGCATCAACTTTGAAACACACTCAAACATGTCTGGTTTTGTGCTACGGGGCATCCATACCACATTCTCTGGAACAACGGCAGCTACTATGTGTCACACCTATGACAGAGACTTATCCCAGTGATCCTCATCCTCTGATTTCAGTTGTAAGTAATTCTGTTTAAAGAGCACACAGACCAGCCAGACAGTTCATATATTTCCCCCAATGTCCTGACCTACCAGAGCTGGATGTCTCAGGCCACTGCTGCTGAAGGGAAGGTCAGGCAAGCCAGTGACTCCTGATAGGTTCTCTCTTGTAGGCCATCTACCTTAGCACCAGATAGCATTAATTTATTGAGACAATTAAAAAAAAAACACCAAAAAAACCACCCAACCCAACAAACAAAAACCCCCCCAACAAAACAATGATGTGTAGCTTTGCAACCAAATCAGTGCTCCTGCTCTAAAATATTAGTGGAGTTACACAGCATCACCTCAGAATTACTGTGTAGAGATCTTCTGCTCCCTGCAAGAAGCCCTACAGGAAACCCACAAGCAGAGTGCTGGGAAGTTTTGAAGAACTCCAAGAACAGTATCCAAGAGAGTGGATAAATGCTGGTTTGACTCTTGCAACAGCTCATGACTTATTTAGCATCTCTTATTTAGCCTCTTATTTGGGCTGCAAGATGTGTGTCCAGATTCAAACAGGGCTGTGACTGCATTCAGCTACTTTGGCAACCAGCCAGTTACCAGGCAGCATTGATATATGTGTATTTACATGCCAGCTGTGAAAACATGTTGAAAGCATCAAGGTAGGTATCAACTGCACTTTATATCTGACAGAAAAAATAACAATAATTTTAACAGACACTGAAAGATATCCCTTAGCCTTGCAACTTTGTCATCACTGATATAAATGGCAATTGCTATGAACCTGAACAGGACCTTACTTTGGGCCATTCATGCATAATTTTCTACACACATTGCACAGTGGGGTCCAAATCAGTATAGCCCCTGCCTATGACATGAGAACAGATTTCTCATAAGACCAAAACATTCACTATTTGGACAGATTTTGGATATCATGCTCATAATTAATATTTTTGATTTTCTATCAGTTGCTTAGTCAAGAATAATGTATAATGAGAGTGCCTGAAATGTAAATTATCCATATGGTTGTATATCTAATGAGAAGGGGTACATTACTTGGAATCTGGCCCTGGAGGTACCTGTTTTAAAGAAATATTTAAGCTGGGAGAACTCCAGGATGTAACAAGGCCGTCACTGGCACTGTGTTGCTGCAATGGTACAAGGACAAAGAAAATAAGTTGCCTTTCATTCCCTTCAGGGAGGCTGGAGCCAAGAAGCAGCACTAAATGCTCGTGGTCCTGGGCTAAACACCCCTTCCCTGCAGCCTGCTCTCTTCCAGTTAAAAGTATCTCTGGTTTCCCTCCAAGCAAATATTAAGCTTATGGTGTGAGAAAGCATTTGGAAGAAGATAAATGCACTTTCAGCACTGGGATTTTGAGGGTTAGCCACCACATTTTTTTAAAGAGTACTGTTAATACTAATTCTCTCCCTCACTCTGCATAGCTCACACCAAGGGACATTAAGCCTCAAGAGACACATCTGAGGACATTCCTAAGGCACTCCTTTGGTTTTCCTAAAACCCCAGTGTCACCTGCTACGAGGTAGTATGAGTGCCACAACTCTGGATATTAAAAAAACAAATTTACATGACATGATGCAAACACCGAGCATACCATGCACTCTGTCCTGCTTCTTTTTTCCTCAAGAACATCATCAGGAGAACAAACTCTGAGACTGACCCTGGCACAAAGAAAACTGTCTACCAAAAATGACTTGTAGGGCATCCAGGACTTTCCATGTGCACACACGTGAGAAAAACTGGGTCACCACTACTTCTTCCTCCCTTTTTTCTTCCGCAGGCACTCTGCAGCATGAGGTAAAATCCTGCAACTAGATCAGCAGGATAACAGCATTACAAAACCCATCAATAGATCAAGTGCTCATGGACACAAAGGTCTAAAAGACATTGTGAGAGCCTTTTCTTAGCCAGCAGCTCCCCATTCATCTTATCTGCAGTTCAGTGAAGCAAAGTATTCAATCAGAATTAATTCTTACTATATGAAAAGTGAAACACTGTACATTTAAAAAACCTTAACAGAGCTTTATATCAACAGAGGCAGGCATCTCTACAGCAGATGCTATTAGAAAAAACTAACAAAAACCCCCATAAACATTTCTCATAGTTCTTTGTAAACAGCCATTTAAACTAGCGACATTGGGCAGAGCTGGAGTTGTAAAAGTGCTCTTGGCTCAGGATATGTTCCATCACCACCCACACTGGAAAAACCCCACACAAGGGCATATTTTCTCTTCCTTCTATAAAAAGGGGTAAATGAAATATTTTAGAGCTTGGGATGACTTTCTTTGGATGTGAAAGTTCCCTGGGCTGAGCTACAGTTGGAAGCATTCACTGAAGGACTGGGCAAGGGGATGTGAGAGGCCTTAGGTGGAACCCCACAGAATAACTGAGGAGTGCCCCTCATCCTGCATCAGTGAACAGATCCACAGCAGTAACACTGCAGCCCCAGATGCAAGCCCTCCGAAAAAGCAGACAGATCAAGAGCTGGGGTTTCTGCCTGGAAACCCTGCCCTTCACCACTCAGTCATTGTTACCCACACAGTCTGGCACGTGGGTGAATTGTCTTCACTGATTTCAATCTGGCTAACAGCGTTTTGCACAACTTCCAGTTTTTACTTCTGCAGTAGTCTGTGGGGGGAAAAGCACTCCATGCTGACTTAGCTGTCTCACTGTGATGTTAGTGACAGAAGGAGGCAGGATAAGGGTGAGCAATTCAAGGACAATCCCTCAAAACATAAATGCCAACTTGGGAAAGGTCAGCTGGAAGAAACTATATACAGAATTGAAACAGGGCTGAGCAGGTAAAGCATACATACATTTTCTGCTTTGCTTGAAAAGAGCGGAGCTCTAAATCACATTTTTAGATATAAGTCTTTACCAGACATAAAAAAAAAGGTTTTTGTACAAATTCCTCCACTACACCCTTTCTTCTGCGTGTGTGTGTATATATATATGTGTGTGTGCATTTTTTTGGGTTTTTTTGGGTGGAGGGGGGAAAGAGGGACATGAGAATTTTTTTAACCTTGTAAGTACCATTTGCTGAATTTAGACCAGAAACACACACCTAATGCATCCCAAGGGCAAGCTGAAGGTTGAACCAGAACACCTCAACACATGCCCTTTTCCTCCTCAGCTCCCTCAGCATGCACCAAACTTGTACTGTACCCAAAATCAGTGCCTGAACAAACTTGTCACCAAAGACAGAGGGTGGACATTGGCTTGCCTCATGGCAGTGTGACACAGGTCTGCAGGGGCAAGATACAGAGCTACATCCCTTCCTCATCACCACATCATGCAGGATGACCCAGTCAGTGGCTACTGGAAGCCACATTCTTTAGCAGATTTACCAGCAGCCCCAGCCAAATACCAAATCTTTTGTGCTGGCCTGTTCTGAAATTTTTCCTGGCAGCTTCTCTCTGTTTAATTTGTCCTCTATAGGAAATTTGTCCTCTTCCACCACCAAGGAGGAAAATCTTACACAATAATGAAAAGTGGAAATTCTTGAAATCTCTTTCAGTCATCTACTTCTACTAAAAAAAATGTTGCTTCAGATTTCTGAACAGTTGCCTGGTGCCATTCAGCAAGCAGCCTACACATAAAAGCACTTGTCATCTCGTTCAAGGGACTCATTGGGAATCTGCCTTTTGCCTCACCTCAGGTCAAATCAAGTCTTTGGTTTGATCTGAAGATTCTGAGTATGAAAGATCTGAGTATTCTTTCTCTTTGAAACTTTGTAGAATTTGTTTGTTATCCTAAAAATGCCAGTCACAGCCAATAGATATATATGTATTTTACGAGTATTTTGAAACTGAGGGAAAATACAATTTCATAGAGAAATTTCTGTACTGTATAGCACAGAGTACATGGAAACAAAAGTACCAGAACACTCTTTTATGATGCCAGATATATTGAAGGCAAGAACAATACTCTCCTTACTTAGTATTTACAGGCCACTCACACAACAATCCTCAATCATATATCCATCCTTCAGGAACCTAGGTATTCAGTGTATAACATGAACATAACGTTGAAATGTTTTCATCTTTTACTTGGGTAAGTCACTGGCTTTTCTCCTATTAGCAGTCCCCATGGTAACTAACATTAGTGAAGGAGGGAGAAATCCAATGCCAGAGGAACCTGATATTTTCACATAAATGGGCAAATGAGATGAAGAGGAGACAGAGAGGTTTCATTCAGTGCTGTTTGGGAGAGACAGCATAGCTCACTGCCATTGAGTATCAGTTTGTCAAGAGAATTTAGCAGGGGAGAAAGCCTGGTCTCATAGCTGCACAGCCAGGCAAGAAGCTGGCACAAGGTCACATCCTGCACACACTCAGTGGAACTTTGCCTGAAGGAGCCTCCAGTTCCATTCCCACTCCCCAGGGTGCAGCACCCTGTTACAGTCAGGTTTTGTGGCTCTTGGATATTGCCTTAGCCCTAGTCTTAAAATGAAACAGATCATGTTATGCAAGTATGATTTACAAGTAAACTATAATAATTTCTTTAGAATATAAGACACTTGTGTAATATGTTTCTACTACCAGTCCTATTGCAAACGCAGCATTGGTGACGGCCCTCACTGCAGAGCCTAGTTATTCCTACCAGAAAGCAAATCTCCATCTTGGGTCCTTGAAGCAAGCAAGGAAAAACACTGTGTAGAAGCAGACAGGTTTTGACTTGCTGTACCAACTTCAGGGTCTGCAAGAAGTTGGAGAAGGTTATCACACAGATACTTTTATCCCAAACTACTCACTGTTTTTTTAGGAGCAGCCAGCTACCATAATTAAGCTGACAGCCTACTGCTAACACTTAATTCTAGTAACACTACTGTCTAGAAACATATTCTGCACTAACTTCAGCTAGAAGTCTGGAATACAGATTGTCTTGCAAAATCTGGAATAACTCAACACTTATTGTAGAGGGAACTACAGCATCGTTTATTTAGTAGTCATTTACTTAATATATAGCTTACATTACTTCAGTGCAGATATTTAAGTCTAAAGCAGTATTCTTGTGATGAAAAAAATAAAACACTGAACAGCACACTGAACATTTTTCAACATGGTTAGAAAATGTAGCACTAAATTTAATACAGAGACATGTGAAATATAGGAAATTAAACAGGAAAAGGTAAAAGCTCCTAACAAGGTGTTACAGGCACTGTATCATTTCTTGTGGACTAAGCTGGCAGAAGTTGCTGCAGAGGTTTGAGCACACCTCACCCATTCATGTGTCTGAATGTGATGAAATAGGTACAGAATATATAACTTGTTCCTGTATTTGGCTGTGCTATCTCTTCTGAAGGGGAAGCATTCAGTGCATCCCAAGGTCAACACACAGCAAGTTCTGGATATGCAGCAGTCCTCTAGCAAAATCACTGTCTGTCCTTGTTTCTTATATATCCACCTGCATACACACGCGCACACACCCCCTCTCCCCATCCCTCTTGGATCCCAGCACTGGCTTGCTGCTCTGCACTCTTCCAGAATGGGCTGAGTCCCATATCCTGCACCAGCCCCCTGCTCTCTCCATATTGAAATCCAAACATTTGTGCCTGGTTCTTTTCTCACATAGGCAGAAGCAAGGCTTGCATGGGAGCAGATTTGGTTAAATCACACAGAATGGCATTCTTAGCAGGAGGGATTATTGCCTGGAATTGTAATGGGTCACCCAGAAGAGAGCATCACAAACTGCCAGTCCAGTGGTTTTATGAATGCAATTCACAATGTCCCCCAACTCCTTGCTTTATCTAAAGCATGCTGTAAAACACTGCTGTATACTTCAATGCACATACTGAAAGAAGAGGTCCATTTCTTTCTTCCAGCGCTGTCTGAACAGCATGAGATTCTTGAGGACTAAAACAATTCATTCACAGAAGCATTGTAATGGGTGCTAATCAAAGCAAAACCCCAGAATGGAGACACTTGCTTGTCTAAAATCATTGAATGAGCATCTTGTTATAACATGAATGGCCTGGGTTATTTTCCCTCTCAAATAAAAAAAAAAAATAATAAAAAAAAGAAACAGGAGACATCCGTGCTAAAGACCTTACAGAATTATTTCTTAAGTCAATTTAAATTATATTTAATAAGGAATGTAAGAGAGGGAAATGTTTTGACATGCCTCTTGTATGGTAAAGTTAAAATAGCATCTATAAAAGAAGACCCTTCCATTGAGAAACAAGGTTGTGTAGAGGGAAATATTTTGTGTTTAAATGATGCTGTTAAAAGTGTGGGGAGGTCTTTTTTATTTTTAGAATGTAAGGAACTAAACTCCCTGTTTAAAGAACTAAGCAACACAATTTTCATTTCCCCAAGCTCAGACGTTTTGATGCCAGCTGTGATCTCTATAAGAATCTCAGCCTCAGAATTCACGTCATGCTATTTTACTATCCCAAGTTGCTCTAACTTAATTTCTGCTGTCTCTGGTTGCCATCCTCCTCTCTCAACCCCCAAGACAGAAACAGTCAGAAGAGCCAATTCATGGAAAACAAGTAATCAAAACTCTCCCACTCTCTACAGGAGTTCACACCAATTTGGCTTCTGTACTCCCATCTTGATGATAATCAACATGCTCACTCCATCTTGGCTTCACCAGCACAAACCTCGGTGTTTGTGCTCTCTGTACAACCTGTTTTCAGCACACTTTGCGGTGCAAGGATATGAGTCCTTTCCTTTGGCAGCTGTTTAGTTTGCCTTTGGATAAGGAATACAATTGTTTTGCTTTTATTAAGGAAACTAAAGGTCACTACCCATCAAGGTCTATTATCTGTCATACTTTGCTTTACTGAGGAATCTTAATAGATAAGCACTGATTCCTCCCTGATTACTGAAATCATTGATCAAACCTAGCAATAAGTAAGGCATCAATGTTAATGCTTACTCCAAAACAACAGCATCTGCTGAGCGGGTCACACCCCTGATGAACATTACCACTGCAGCGTGAAGACTAAACAGATGTACCCATACATCTACAGCAGAGCCCTTTCTCCAGTCAAAGCCACTCTGCTGAATCTTATGTAGGCCTGCCTTCAGTGTAGCTGTACAACAAATGGACTGAGCAGAGACTGAAACCCCTCCCCAGCCCATGTGCCCCTTCACAAAAAGCTGCCTTACTGGGACAACAGTGGCCAGTCTGACCAGCCACTCTAAACCCAAGGGCAAAGGCTGCCTGCAGTAGCCCTGGAGGGATTTACTGGTGAATTTAACATTCAGGACAGAGATAATGTATTTTTACAGCCTTCAGCAGTTTGAAAAATTTTTCTGGTTATTCTATGCCCAGCCGTCTTCTCACTCTCCCCTGAGCTGCTGCCCTTGTGCAGGATGCTGCAGAGAGCACGGCGCTTACTTCCTCCTGCAAACAAGCCAAATCTCATAGGCATAGCCCGTTCACTTCCAGAAGTGGGAACCCTGACAGAAAGGAAAAGCAAATATTTTAAGACTCTGATCTTTTAATTTGCCTTTCTGCAAGCTTGTTTTGTCTTCTATAAGCTTCATCAGCACAGAAGTACAGCTGCAGCTGGCTATTCCCAAGGCTGCTGAGGTGACCAGCACCTCAGATATTCTCATCCACACTCTGCACACATGTCACAACTCATCCAGGAACATAGCTGGGGTGGCTGAGGCACAGATCTGTTTTCTGCCTGCTGCAGGGTACAGATTGCCTGTGCTTCCTGCTCATAGAAGTCTCATTCCTGTTTTATCCTTTATTTAGAAACACCCTATTTGAGTTGTGAGACACCTTCCTATAGCTTTTTGAGAGTCTACATAAAAAACGTGGCTCCAACACAGGTTCCCTGTGTCTCACAAATTAATAGGTGAGGTTTTTTCAGAAGCAGAACTAAATGGCTGAACATATTTGGAAGCAATTTTTCCACACAAAACTTCCAGGTCATGGTGAAAGGAATAGATGCTTCATCATACTATCTCACAACATGAAGCCTTGTGGAAAGTTTAATACTTCCCAAAAGAAGACAGAAACATGTTGACTCACTGCTCTGTCTTCTAATAAGAGAGACAGAAAGAATGGGTGGGCACATGCTTGTCAAAGACAAAAAATTACAGTGGGAGTAAAACAATGCACACAGGAGACCAGACAGCAGCCTTTTACCTGTTTGACTCCTTCTGCTCAGACAGACACCTAAATTAGTCCCAGTTACCAACAATGTAAAGCTGTCTCCAAATTCACTAAGTAATTACATTAAGTCCTCCTTTACTTAGCCCAGGCAAGGGAGGGAAATAGTGTGCTTAAAGAAGGAACAGGACTGTGCAGTACAGGGAACAAGAAATGCCTTCCTAATAAACTTACTGGCTTTGGAGAACAGAATACAACAGATGGAAGTAGAAGAGATGAAGAATAAAATATTTAAAGGGCAGAATAAAAAAAAAGCCAAGGGATATTCAGTAAACAAACACTGGAAGGTATTTCTAATTCCTTAACTATTTGCTGAGATTTTCATTGAGCACTGAAGCAGTTGTGCTCTTCAGTGATTGTGTCAAGTATCAGGTTGCTGTTGCAGACTAGGAATAAAAGTGTCATGCAAACAATTTCTAAGATTTTGAATCAGGTATAACAGATGAGCAGAAAAGTATCAGCGGCACTATTCAAAGAACTTATCATATCAAAGAGAACACAAAATAGACCACAGAGGAAGGGAGCGCAGTTCAGAAAAGGTTTTTAATCTAAAATTAAGAAGTCAGAACAATTTAGGATGGGAAGAAAATGAAGTCTCAGAATAATTTTGTCCCACAGCAGGATCACCTTGTACCTCAATCTTTTCCAGGACAGATTTGGCTAACTTGCCCTAATCACATGTAGTGATGAGGCCTCACCAACACTGCCACTCTGGAATCTATCCTAATGCTTTGCTTTTAGAAAGATTTTCCTGTGTCTTGTTTGAATCATCAGCCTGCCCTAGAGCAAATATTGACTGCTTCCATTTATTAACTACCCATGGGTAGTACCTTAAAGTTGTTCCTATTGAACTGTCTCACTTTATTTCCCAGCAATTCCTTCAAGTTATCAAAATCCTTTGGGATCCTAAAAGGAGGAAAAAACCCAATATATACTACCCAAATCTCCACTTGATCCATCCTATCACCTTGACTACAAACCTTTGACGTCACCTGAGAAAATGGGTACTGCATAAATTTTGATTCTACATCTCAACAATTTCATTTTGACCATTTTTCTGTAGTTTACTTATAAGGACATGTGGAAGAGTGTCAAATGCCAGCTCCTGCTGATTCTTTCTTACCTGCCAATGGGTTGCTATTTTTGAAAAAAAAACAAAAACAAAACCAAACCAAACTGGTTTAACACTTTGTTCTTGACAAATGCATAATGGTAATCTTTATTTTGTTATCTCAAGGGTGCCTACAAAATATCACATAATTTTTTGTTTCAGAATTTAACAGAGAACTGAAGTGACATGTTAAAAACAACTCACCTGCTTCCCCTTTTTTTAATTATCAGTATCACACTTGTGATTTTCTCATTGTCCAGGACCCTGACTGTTCTGTCACTACTTCTTCTCATCCAGAGGATCAGAGACCGTATCATTTCATGATATTTATTTATGCCCTCTAGCATAAACTTTTCAACTCTTCCTTCTAGTAAGAAATAAATCTTTTAGTACTTTTCTTCTTCCCAGTTGCTTTTACCACCTAGTATCACAACTTTCCACCCAGTACACTAAAAATTGGCTGAACCATCTGCATTCCGTCATGTTTATTTTCAGCAAATGTCTGTGTAATTAAACCCCCATTAACAACACATGCTGCTCCGAAGGATTCTGAAAGTTCATTTTTGCTGGGACATCTCTGCCAATCCTTAACATCAAGCAAATTACATTTGGTGATTTTTCAGTTTGGGGAAACTAGATGTAAGTTCTCAGGGATCAGATATAGTTTTTCCTCTGTCCAGTGTTTAACAAAATTGGAGAAAGGAAGAATAAACATTTATCTTCATAATGAGCAGGTAGACTCCAAAAGGAGAAAGACTGCCATGCCATGGCAGTAACCCACAGCAGCCCTTCACTTTGCACAGTGCCCTGCATCATTGTTTGAAAGATTTACAAGGGTTTAAATCTTGTGTCTGAGAGCACAAGAATCATCCTGTTGGGTTAGAGCAATAGTCCATCTAGGCTGGCATTCTGAAAAATCCAAACTACAGTGTGCCAACTAGAGCTTCTTTATCCATGTTCTTTGATGCACATACAAAACTTGAGCAGAGCAGCAAGGCAGGATCTCACTGCAGTGACAGAGAATTCACAAGCCAGCTCTGTCCATCCACATTTTCAGTGGCTTTCTTTTTTCCAACACTAACTGGCCAAGGCTGGAAATCAGACTCACTGTACATTCCTTGTTCCTCTCTAGCCCCATGTCATAGGTAGGAATTACAGGGAACATCTGCCAGTCTGCTGCCACAGCAGGTACTTGTAACAAGGTGTCACCAGGCAGAAGAGCAGTAACTTCAGCTTGGAGATCCTTCAGAAGTCCAGACTAGACTCCATCGAGTCCTAGGAACTTCTTCATTTACCTGCCTAGTCAAGCCTCATCTGGGTCCTGTGACCTTCCTGCTGTGAAAAAAAAATCACTGGGTGTAGGAATTTCCCCAGCAGCAAAGACACGTGAGGTTCTTGGATATGAAGCACTGAGAGCACCTTTGGCCAGCAAGCTGTCCCATTGATCCCATGTCTGGTTTCCCAATTCCTATGCATTTGAAGAACTTGTCACTAACAGCTCAAGCATCATTAGCAAGGCTCTCTTCAAGTTTTAGGGGTTTTCTGTCTTTTCTCCTAATTACCTATTTATCTGTCATATTTTATGGACTCTTCCTTCGGGCAGTTTTCCCATTTTTTTAATATCAATCCACTCTTTGTGATAGCCTCAACTTCTTTATTAAGTCTTGAAGGGATTTTACGGGATTTATGTTTTCTTTCTAATTGCAATGCAAAGTTTACCTCAACTTCTAATACTGTAATTTTTAGAAGCCTCAATTTTCTCACTTCCTAGACTAGTGTTTTCAAGGTTATTTTCTTTTTTGACAAATTGCCTCATTTCCACAGAGCACCCTGTTTGGAAATTGAATATTCATGTTCTGAATTCACATTTCTTGCTTTTGCTGAAATCTAATCACGTTGAGACAGCTACCTCCTGAAGTAGGTCTCATGAACCACTTGTATCCAAACAGAGATCAGTATCTTCTCCTGCAAGTTGTTCTACACAGCAGGAAACACCGCATGCTAAAATTTTTTACCTCCACACCTTTCCCTGACAAGGCACCCCTCCAGTCTATAGAAGAACAGCCCAACTGCCCAGTTTGCTCTCTGTTTTGTAAGTGCAGCTCACCTCACACTGCCCAGTCCTGTTATGATGATCAGTCTCTGTCCTTAATCAGATGCTTGTCAGTACAATCCCACCATTAACTAGGGGTTCCATTGCGTGCCTCTTTTCCTTGGAACATTTTTATGCTGTTACACTTCATATTATCCTACAAATACAATGTCACTCCCCCACCAATATGTCCTGCTTTCTTTTTCTGTAAGATTGGTAGCCTGGCAACACTATATCCCACTGATCCTACTCCTCCCAACATGTCCCTGGGATGACTGTTCTGCCAGGGTTCCCCTTTGAGTCCAGGAATGCTCATTCCCCCAATCCTCATTTTTAAACACTAAGTGCTGCTGTAAAAGCATGGGTTTATTTTTCCCTAGCACTGTCACCGAGCATTGCTGGCCAAGAGGGACCACAGGCAGCCTCATTCCCTTGCTTATTCCAATCTGCTTATTTCCCTCCCAGCCTTTTCAGAGGCACAGCCTGACCTCATTTAACCATGGTGTAGCCTGCACAGGTCCCTCTTGTCCCAGAAGTGTCCTTATTTCCTAAAGCACTTTAATCCCACCTTTCTTCCCCATTACCTCCTCTGTGGAGGCTCTTTGCCGATGGGAATTGCAAGACATGCATCCTGCCAGAAGGTCAAGGTTCATCCATCCACATGGTCCTCATTTTGACTCTGGAACAGATAGATACTACCAGGAGAGGATGGGACCAGTTGTCCAGTCTAAATATCATAGATTCATAGAATGATTTGAGTTGGCAAAGGCTTTAAAAATCATGCATTTCCAAGTCCCCCATCATGGGCAGTGACACCTTCTACTAGACTAGGTTGCTCAGAGGCACATCCAACCTTCCTTTGGATACTTTCAGGGATGGGGCATCCACAGCTTCTCTCCAGTCCCCCTAAGATGCTGTGTTTACTGCACCCTGCTCCTCCTGCTCCTCTGTAGGGAATGGACTATGCACAGAGTCTGTGTCACATCTGCTGATACTGCAAGGCACTTAAACAGCACGAGATGGCTGCTGTTCAGGCAACTGAACTGAGCTGTTTAGGAATACAAGATTTGCCCTGGAACAGCAGGGAAGGGATCCCAGACTGGAAACAGAGAGATGCTTTGGCACAGCTAGTTACAGTAGACAATAGATGGTACTGAGAAAAGTAAGGAAGAATAAGGAAGAATGAAAGCTACTTTTTCCAGAGCAGAGATATTCAATCAATTTGATTCTAGATGCAGCTGCTATTAAAAAAAAGAAAAAAAAGAAAAAAAGAAAAAAAAGAAAAAAGATAAAAAAGAAAAAAAAAAGAAAAAAAAAAAAAAAAAAAGAAAAAAAAAAAAAAAAAAAAAAAAAAAAAAAAAAAAAAAAAAAAAAAAAAAAAAAAAAAAAAAAAAAAAAAAAGAAAAAAAAAAGAAAAAAAAAAGAAAAAAAAGTTCTATAATAGCAGTGAAAATGGAAGTAGCAGTGCAAAAGCAGCCAGAGGTTCTGGGCCTGATACTTTCTTCTGGGTTCCACAAGTGTACACATCATGGCAGAATCAGCTTTTCTAAGCAGGGAAGCAGTGAAGGGCAGACAAAAAGTTCCTAAAAATCTAGGTGAATCCTAAAATGATCCAGGGTTGTACATCATAATTCTGATCATTGTTTTCCAGAAGTTTTGGTATCCCTGAGATCAAGGATGTTATCTACTACATTTTGTCATTAGTCACAAGTTCTCTGAAGTTAGATTTGTAGCACTTTTGCTTGCACTGCATGTTATTTTAAGCACAAAATAAGGGATCTCAAACAAAATACCAGCAATAACTATCTCTAACGTCATAATTAGGTTCTTCAAACCTATAACTTTCAGTATACCGATTGAGGGCATTGTAGGAGAACTTCTCTGCTTTGGGAGGCATTCAACATCTACACAAAAGCATCAAAAGAAAGCAATCTTGCTGCTGAACAGGTAATCAAATTTGCTTTGCTTTTTCACACTGCTACCATGTCTGCAGTTCCCTTTCAAATACAATATGAATTTGAAAATGCAACATGTTTCCCCTGTACAAAAGTGTTCTACATGACCAAGGACACTGTCTAGTACATTGTGCCATGCCCTCATATATTGTGCAACTCCTTTTCCTTTAAACCACTGAGCATGTGTTTTCCTTTGGACCCTGGATCCAAGGCAGCAGCAGCAATGGACAGGACAGGTCATGCTGTGATTTCTCCCAGAATTTCATGAAGTATTCCCTTTAGATTTCAGTTGTTTCAAACATCATTCACTGGTGTCTTTTATGCATGTCTTAACGAACAGCATGTACTTACTGCTTGTGAAATACTCCCTTTATGGGATACTTGGTGCTATACATTGCAAAATATAGGACAACTAAAAGTAAAAGTGATGTAATGCCACAGAGTAAAAGGGCAATCCATACTTAACCTTGGATTAATAAAAATGAACTCAAATATGGACTAAATACATAAGTACTTCGGATTTGGACATGACTGAGCTCACAGGTTCTCCAGGGCCAACTACAAATTGCACAGTCACCCCTGGCAAGTTGATGGGGCTATGAAGCAGTGACTCACTGGACATTTTACTGACTTAAATTATATTCCTAGCTCTCAAGCATCTTAATAAAGTAGTGCACAAGGAGACTTTTAGTTCTTGTGCATTACTTAGTTCTCTTTGGCACTATTTTCCAGTGTCAGTCATTTGCCTTCTGTGAAATTATTCCTGATCAACAGCAATTAAATAAGAAACCAGCCAAGGGTAAGCTCAGTACTGTGTGAGAACAAATGTAGCAGAGGAATTTCAACAAATGAACTCTAGTTCCTCTCTCCTCTCGAGAGGAGGCTGCAGCAGTAGTTATCCAATTTAAACAACACATATTCAGCCACAGACCAGAACTATTCGAGAATTCTAGGAAATAACATTTTTGTCTTAAGCCAACACCCAAAGAAGTAATCATGTATTTTTCATTTTTCCTTCATTTCACAGACATGTTTTTAATTAGAAAGGACAAAGAAATCCCAGGTACTGCAAAAAACCCAACAAATTAGTGCTAGCAGCAACCTTCCCCCCACATCTTTGTTGAACTAAAACCATGACACTTGGCCAGGAAGATCTCATGTTCATTGTCCTCCATCCTGAGAGAAGTTGAGCCTAGTGCCTTGGAAAAACTGCAGTTTGAGTCATTAACATTCAGCCTACACAAATCCTCTCTATCCTAATGCCTGGGCATTGTGCTCCCTTCACAGCATCCCAGCAGCTACTGCGCAGTGCAGCAGCTCAGTGCTCAGCACTGGCCACACCCCTCGCAAAAAGTAGCTGTGTTTAAATGGCAGATAAAGCAATTATTTAATATAAAATCTTCAGCACAAAAAAAGCATTTTTACTTTTCAGAACCAAGATGCATGGGTCAGAAGTAATCAAATGCAAAACTGTCTAGCTAAAATTCAGATGGGTTGGATAGGTTTTTTCTTTCTGTTACACAAACCAAAATAAACCTATTTTAGCACATAGAGACATTTTCTTAACATTTTTAAACGCTGAATATCTTTGTTTCCAATCCAAAACCTAAATAAACCATACTTGCAAGCCAAAAAGTTTTATATATATATATATTAAAACCACAAAGTAAAAAAGGAGTGTTGAGAGTTTTTTCCCAGCAAGTTACAAGAAATGTGGTAGCCAGGAACTGCACAATGTGAGATTAGAAAACTATATGAGGTGATGAAATTATGTATACAAAACTTCATTTTGCACAGCTCCACCAGGGATAAAAGTGCTACTTCAGTGAAAGATATTATTAGAATTTGTAATGCTTTTGCCACAGAAATAGCTGTCATGTCACCAGGATTATGGGTGGACAAATAAGAAAAGCAGATGATACATGAAAGCAGGAGAGATGGAAGCATTTTTCAGAATTAGACAGCAATGACAAGGGAAATGAAAATGACATGTAAGGTCTAATTGGAATTCCTTTAGTCACTTGGAAAGGATATTAAAAAGCCTTTCTCAAAGCACTCTTATCAACATTTTCTTCAGGAATTAGTGTAGAGCATAATTTAGCTGGTGCATAAGCATATTAATTTTTCATTCTGTGAGCAGGTGGCAGAAAGTTTGCACATATTAAAGCCATCCTGTGAGTCCTTGTTTGGGCCACAGCAGAGAACACAGCTGGGGAGCAGCAGGCAGCCCCCTGTGCCCAGCTCCTGGAACACTGTCCTGTCACAGCCCTCAGCCTCAGGTCATCCACAGCCTTAATTTTGCCACACAAGCTCACCAGCAAGAAGCTGCAGGAACACATCTGAGATAGGGAAGCTGAACTATGGGACTAGAAAGGGACATGACACAACCAGGGTACTTGATTTTATTTGTGCTTCTTCATACTGTTCAACAAACCATGCAGAAGGCACTCAAAAGAAGTATTTAAGATACAATCACGTGTCTACCGTCCTTGAACACCACCCCAGTCCCCATATGCTTACCTTCACTTCCAATACAAACCTACCTTGGAAGCAGTGCTCAACACAACAGTAAGGGAGGCTGAAAATAAATGACCCATAGTGAGCAGGAGCTGGCTTTTCCAACCCAGTAAGAAGTCTCACCTAAAGCCCACATGCTGTCCAGCTGCTCTGGGAGACAGCAAGGCTCACAGGTTATGTCTATTGGGGAAGGTACTCTCAGAGCAACCAGAGAAAACACGCAAGACATTCAGTGTCCTTCTGCCACTCAACAGCTGGGCAAGGTCCAGCTCTCATGGACAGGAAAAGCTGCTAATTTTTCTCAGCCTTCCCTGTGCAGTGCACTTGGGGGTCAGTCTTGCCCAATCACTTCTCCCCCAGGACTGGCTCAAGCACCTGAAGTGCTCTGCTTGTAGCACATATTTGCCATTAATCCTCCCAACCCAGGCTGGCAACTTAATTGTCCTTTTATCTCAACATCCTGCATCAACTGCCAACATCACAGCTCCAGTGAAAAACAGACAATGTGAACAGATACCAGAAAAAAAACCTGACCTTGCAAGATTCATTACTTCTTCACAAGTTTGGCCAAGACACAGTGATCTACATAGGACTTATTGCACTGGGACTGAGCACTGAAACTGCTCAACAGTCACTGCATCACGAAGAGGCCCTGACCAACCTATTTTGATGTTTAAAATGCTGTTTTTAGAAATTGGTTAGATTAAATGAGTATTCCTTCCACCATGCTAGTCAACTCTATTCTTCCAAGAACTCCTTACTGCACCTTATTGAAGATTCATATTTTTTTCAGATAATCTTGAGCTATAACCTCATCCCAATATCAATTTTCACTTGTGCTGCCCTTACTGTGTTTAACAGGGATCCTTCATGCAACCTTTGGGGTGAGATGAACTAGAATAGGGGCTACTGAATTCTCCCCACAGGAGTTGTTGGAGGGCTCATGTTGCTCCTCCACACACTGCAAAATTGGCTTCTTTTGACCGAGAAACAAGTCCTTGATATCAAAAGAAAATTTACATGACGTACTAGGAGATGAATCTTCTCCTTTATTAGCCCTCCCCATTCTTTCTCTGAGACAAGGGAATGACATAAAGGCTGTGAACATTCATCATCTGGTCTCCAAGAAAAAGCCTGGGAAACATACCTAGTGAAGTCAGAGCAGAAGGTGCTATTTTATCAAAAACTAGTATGTTCTGTTTTGTTCCCTAACATGTTTATAACTCTTAAAATTTCATATGTTGGTTTTATTTAACCATCACAGAGTATTGATCATTACCACTGTGTAAGGTGTTTGATGCAATCCCAGATCAAGTTCCAGATTTATATCTCCTTGTTTCCTCAGCTCTTATCAGGGCTATTATTTCATGTGTGGAGTCATAACTGCTTTGCTCTTACATGCATCCCTGAACATTCATTTATGCTGAATGTCATATGCAATTTCTCTTTTTTTGTTTGCTCAGTCACCCACTATTACAAGGTTCTTCTACATGTCTTCACAGCTGGTTCTGCTTCTTACTAATTTGAACAATTTAATGCCATCAGCAAATGTTGGCAGCTCACAGCTAACCCCTTTACCAGGTCACACAGAAATCTGCTGAACTGCACAGGCCCCACAAGCTCCTCTGGTGATTTTTCTCCAATCCAAAAACTGCACAGTTTCTTCTGCCCTGGTTCCTGACCTTAAACCTGAATAAGGATTTTCCCTTCTGTGAGT
This sequence comes from Toxostoma redivivum, assembly GCA_013397375.1. Taxonomy (NCBI): domain Eukaryota; kingdom Metazoa; phylum Chordata; class Aves; order Passeriformes; family Mimidae; genus Toxostoma; species Toxostoma redivivum. The sequence goes on along the minus strand of VXBI01000285.1, from coordinate 682,809 downwards.
TGGCCAAGAGTGATATTCCAGGAGGCAGCAAGTGAATATCCTCTACTCTGTGCTACTTCAGCTTGTTTGACTAGGCTCTGTCTCTCTGACCCACTCTGAATTCCTGTAACATTTCTATCCCACAGACAGAAGATATACAGGTACATTTCCTATTTGCCTACATCCATTTGTCACATGCCAAGGGCCTGCTGAGTTAAAAGGGGGTCTACAAATACACCAGTGCTGTTTTTATCAAGATGCTGTTCTCCTGGTTTCAGGGCAAACTAGACCCTGGTGTGCAAGAATGCTGCAGAGATTTTTCCTCCTTAAACCTGCCAGGCACCAGCCAGAACATGGGTGATTGAAATATGAGAGAAAAAGACATTACTTCTGTCAGTTGTTTTTGTTTACTGAATGGGTTTTATTATGTGACATCTTTTTTTCCACAGGACTCTTCCATTTATTTAATACACAGAATTGTTGGGGTTTACTGCGCAGTTGTTTTGGTTTCACCTGTATTTTTCTGCATGAGGTATGACTTAATCTCTGCTCTGGAGAAATAATTAGTTGCTTCCTCCAGTGTTTTTCAAGACTGTCATCCTATCAGATCTCCAAGCATGTCAGAAACATTCAGATGTCAAAAGGGGAAAAATATGTGCAAACCCTGCCAGAGTTTAGACATGTAACTGACTGCTGCCCCTTGGAAGAAAAGCACAATTGAGAGCCAAACCTGGTTTGCTTCTTCTACCATCTGCAACACCAGGGAAGATATTTTGCCCATGGCATATGCTTCCTGACAGCAGAGTAAGGGTCAAAGAGGAAAATCTCAGGTTGTCATCACAGATTTAGAAGTAAAGGCTGCTTTGGTGGACAGTGTTTTGGGTCCTCTACCATGACCCAAAACCTGGCCCTTTTTGCCTTTCAAATCTAAAATACAGAGATACTAAATCTTCTCAAATGAAAAGTCACCATACCTTTTACCAGCATAGTCATAGCAATGCTTTCCACCACAGCTTCAGAGCAACTAAGGAGATGCTGGCTGGAAGGCAGTCCAGTCCCCATTCACAGCAGGTCTGTTTGCAAAGCCACATCAAGTCAGTCACAACTTTGTCTATCTCAGCCCCTAAAACCTTCAAAACCCCTCTGGGTAGCTTTACTATGCAGTACATATCTCCTTTTACCTTGGCTCCAACCCAAGCACGCCATGGTGCAGTCTGTGATCATTGCCCCTTGATATACTGGGGATGGATTTGGGTCCTGCATTCTTTTTAGCTATTTTTCAAGTACTTGAGCACTTCAGCCTTTTCTGTGTCAAATATGGATGCCTTCTCTCTCTGTTAGCAGATCCATATTTACCCTGAATTTCTTTTAGTAGCTATCATATCTGCAGGATTCCTTCTCTGTTACCCTTACAAGCCTGCCTCAAGTCTTTGTTCCAGCTGGGCTTTTGTCTTCTTGATTTCATCCTTAGGCATGCAGGGGATGCTTTTATACTCTATTGTCTGTCCCCACTTCCATCATCTTCATGATCCCAAGTCTCGTCCCAGTTGTCTTGAAATGTCCCAGTTGTCTTGAAATGCTGTTTTTCAGACACATTCAGCCTGGGGCAGACAGCTGGTATGAAAAATTACAGCCCAGTCATACAGCCCAGTAATCAAAATAAGCCTCTTACAATGAGCAGGGTCAGGAAATTTCAATAATTAGTAACTCTAGCCCTCCCACTTGTAATTATTTACTGTCAGCTATTGCAGGCAGTACTCACTATGCTCTGGCCATATAATCCTTTTAAGTAAGCCTGAAGTGTATTTGTATTACTCAAATAAATATAGCAGCAATCTATCCTAGCAAATGAGTGCTAGTGCTTGCTCTATTTAATGTTATTGTATTATCTTCTGCTCTTTCTGCAGCCCTGGACATTTAAAATTTATTTCTAATATTTATATCTTCTTTTCTGTCAGCCACACCTCATTTTATGCTTTCTAGTCCTTGCCAAGATTTTTAATATATCTGATGTCGCTTGTACTCTGTTCCACGTTTTTTCATTTCATCTCATGCTGTTCCCTGCCACTCACCTGCTTCTCCCCTGTACCTTTCTCACACAATCAGTTCCTATCTTCATCTTTCTTCTCAGACACAGCTCTTCTGGCTTGACACAAGATCTTGTTCATAAAATTTTATTCCAGAGCAATCCAGTGTCACACATTACCTTCCCTCCTGCTGTGGGCAGAGGCCAAGCTCAAGTGCAGTGTTTCCCTAGGACACATTTGCTCTCCCTCTTGCCCTCTGTGCTAACCTCATCCTTGATCCTTATGGCTGACAGCTGTCCTGGGCAGCCTGTGTTTGGCAGTCCAGACCCAGGTGCAGAGATGTCCTCAGTCCACCCACAGAGCCAACAACCAAGCTCTGGTAGAGCTATTCCTGCCCCTTGGCTTCAGTGGAACAGAGAGGAGATGCTCTAAACAGGGCTGTCTCTGCATCCAGGCCTGAGCTGGGTGTTGAGTTTGGTTTTTTCCTCCTTCCCAGCAGGGACCCAAGATCACTGTTTTACATTCTACAAAAGTCATTGGCCTTTCTTGGAAGACTGAGATCAGTAACTCATACCAACTCCTCCCACCCAAGTGCTGTAAAGCCACACAGCCAGCTGCCCCTTGCTGTTTCTGGATGCCACCAGCAAGAGTGAGAGGGGCACAATGCCGAGCTCCTTTGGCAGCAGCCAGGAAGAATAACATAAACAGCAAACTTGGAGGCAAAGCCCCCTGCCCTGTACTTTCTGCATTATTTTGGGCAAGTCCAGTTGCTTCACAACCCCTAATGAGAACAGAGCTTTCCTGAATCTACTTAGTCTCACATTGGCCTATGAGATATAGACCCTGAGAATATACAGAGCACCATGAATATTGATAAGATAAACACAAATTTGGAATAAGAAATTAAGAAAGCTGCCAGAGAATGTTTTCTATTTTCTTTGCCTGGGGGAAGCACGATCACTATCCATTCGCTTTGGCAACATCCACCCATGCAGAAGGGAAAATAGAGGGAAGCTGGCAGAGTAGAGAGCTCCAGTATAGGTCTACAAGGACATACCACAGCGAGATTTGCCCACAGCAGATGCATCTTTATAAAGGAAAGTGCCTGGTTCCCATTGTGGCTGACCAAAAGATACACCCAGGATATGCCAAGCAGCTGAATCTACAGGATCATCATTCTAGGAGCACCGTCCATTTAACTGAGCAGTCAGCCCCACAAAAAATCCAGATCAGCCAGATGGTCTCTTGTCACTGTGCAGACCACTTGGTATGAGGCAAATGGCCTCTGCACACTTGTCTTCTGAAGTGTTACCTAATTTGTTTTAACTATTTAAAAATTGAGTGCATCCTCAACACTTTAGCTACTCCTGCTTGTTTGCGTCATTCTGTTAGTAAGTACTAAATATTTAAAAAGGTCTTACAAGGTACCTTCTAACAGCAGGTTCAGCTGTTGCTGTGCTGCACATAAATAATTTAACCCCCTGTGGAATAAAAATGAAACCTGGAATGGTGCAGTGGTATAACTTTATATTACACCTCTGTGTGCTGGCAGATGGGAGACTATAGCAAGGGGCTTCAGAGGCTGCAGCAAGACTGATCAACATGTAAGGACTTCTCTGTTCCCAGCTCCTTATTCTGCCTCTCACAGCTTCTGCCCCTGAGACCCCAAAAATGAGCTGCCTCCTTTCCCCTTCAGCTCTCCCCCTTCCCTATTTGCTCCATGCACCTGGGAAGGTGCTTGTCACTACAGTAACACAGCAGAAGTCAGCAGTCCTGCCGCCTCCAGGTAAGCGATGCTTTATCATGGCACCAACAGGCTGACAGGCAAGGGAAGTGCTGGAATCTCCCTCTGCCCAGAAGGGGTAAGAAACAGCATTACTGCAGAGAACAAGCTGTACTTTGGCTCTCTCCACTCTTGTAGAAAATGTGTTTTCTTTCAGAGGGACTCTCACAAATGTTTCAACTTTTATTGCTGATAACAGCCTTGCTTGCTCCTCCAGCAGCTCTCCTTTCAGGGGCATCCTCACAGTTGCTGGTACATATCACCAGAGCCTTTGCAAGGGAACGAGATTTTCCAGACAGTTTTGCCAGCAGAGCAGAGGCTCCACCAAGCCCCACAGCAGCAGACCAAGCCGCCCTGTGAGCCTCCACTGGGGACCAGGGCAGGCATGCAAAAAGTAGCTTTGTACCTGTAATTATTTGACCCATCAGCTTGCCTGAGCATGTTCAATGATGTTTTCACAGACAAGCGGACTAGGAGAGCATTGAGCCATCAAGGAAAAAAAATTCAGATAAGTCATTTTGTGTACCCCCAACTAAGGAGAAGGGTGCTGAGACTCTGTTAAATACAGCTCTGAGTATTTGAACAAGACAACAAAGTTGAATTTTGTCAAATTCAAGTTTCTGGCTACAAGCTTATGTTTTTGGTTTTTTGGGGGGTTTTCTGTTGTTGTTGTTTTTGCTTTTTTTTTATGTACAAGTGCTTAAGACTATAATGAGGGGAAGGGAAGTAAACAAAAAGCAAGTAAATTAATACAGATTTAAGTGCAAACACCAACTTTGCCTGAAGTAACCTGGCATCGGGAGGCACTGCTGCGTAACAATGCTACAGACAACGCAGGCAGAACTTTAAAAATAGTAACATGGGAATTATTAGCACACCAGCTCGCTATTCCCCTTCAGCTCCGTAACTCAAGAAGGCTCTGCTTCTGTTAAGCAAAATGCAAGGCATGTCCCGTGGGTAGCATTAGCCTTGTAAGCACAGCACTTCCCACAATGTTAAAAATAACCTTTCTTGTCTCTATGCACCGGACTCTGGGGTTGGTTTTGCTTTCTGCTTTAGAATATCAACACAATTTCCAGGCAAGCTAAGAAAATCTACTTCATCAAGGTGAAAGTGAGATGCCTGTGATGTGAGTTTGGTGACTTAGATATCCTGTTTATTGGAGTCAATCAATCAAGACAGTGAAGTGTTTCATGCCACCATAATGCTTTGTGGCCTCAGCTGCATTTATCCTGACAATACCCCTGTGACACAACCAGCCCTGGACCACTAGTGCAAGGGGGGGTTGATGTACAGAAGCAACTTTCATAAGGCCACACAGAAGACTGCTGGCAGAACAGCATGCCCAAATCACAGTTTGAGGAGATAATATACTTTATCAACTGCTTTTTTTAATTTTTTTTTTTTATTGCAGCCAAAGCTCATTTGTATTGCAAGTTCCTCTCTGCCAAAAGGGAAATCCCCAGAATATCACCCAGGTGCATCAGAGCAGTAATAGCTTGGGAGATCCCTCTAATTTCTCACAGGAGAATGCTGTTCAGCTGTTTGGCTGTAACCACCAGCCCTTAGCTTGGCCAGAGACCTGTGCATCTTCCTCACAGTGCTGCACAGCACTGAGATGCTACAGCTGAACAGAGACCTGGGGATAGGAGCAGGGCAAGGCAGGAGGCAGTTCAGTCACCTCCCCTGTGGGCAAAGAAGAGCTACCAAAGCAGGAGGGGTCAGGGTATGACTGAGGGATGGCAAGGACAGCCACCAGAGCCTGAAGGCTAAAGGAACAAACAGTGGAGGGCCCCTTGGGGGCAAGCACAGCAAAGAGCAATCTGAGACTTTATAACAGGTCAGGAATATTGTACTTTACTTTTCTACTGAGCTGGATCAAGCCCTGGTCCAGCGCATGCTACCAACATCTGAAAGCAAGTATGTCAAGGCAGCGATACCTAACCAGAGAAGCCAGTTAAAATAAAAGAGCAATACATTAATCTAAAACCAGACTAAGCACCCAAGAAACCTCGCATATGCTACTTCCTTCCCAGAGTGTCTGTAGGGTTTTAATAGTGCATTTGGATAATCGAATTCTTTTCAGGTTGCTCACTGGGCTGGAAACCTTGCAGTCAGGCACTCAGATCTTTTCTTACCCACCAGCTGGGTCAGAAAGAGCACCACAAGGTTTTCTGCAATCTCCCAGCCAAGCAAAAACAGTGAGGCTACAAAACAAAGAGATAATGGCTTCATACACAAACACTTTAACAACACTCAGGGTCCAACGTTTCTTATTTCATACAAGTCCATTAAAGCCAGCTCACGCAGCAACTCATCTATTGCACTTGTCAGCAAATGCTGTTTGAAGCTGACCTTCACTCAGACCACAGCAACCCAAGATCCAATAACAATTCCACTTCCTCCAAGCCTGTCCTGAGCTCAGAAATTCACCATTTGGCTTGAGGATTTCAAGCTCTGTTTGCTGACAGTGAACATTGCATACCCAAGCCTGACTCTTTATTCTGAGCTAGTTACCAGCAACTGCCTTTGTTTGGTTCATTGATTTATTCCCTTCCTTAGGCTGCTCCAGATAACCTTGCTCTGCTCCACACACCAGGACAACCATTCGCAGCAGCAAAAAATATTCCTGTGTCCTGAACTGAGGCAGGCACCCACACCAAAACACCTCTCCTCACTTCAAATAGCAGAAAGTGCTGCATACACACCAGGGACAAAGGAGGAAGCAGTGGTCAGTGTAAAATGAATATTTTACATAACGGTACCTACTGAATTTTTAAGAGTTCTTGGGGTAACAGAAGGTGGTTTGAGAGGGTGTGTTTTTTTAAATTTAACCCAAGATTTGTATGAAGGGAAAAGGCCTTTGGCCTGCCCTACAAATCAGATGTTAGCATTATGCTGTCAGAATATGGCAGTTTATTTAACCATAAAGCCTACCTTCTTATATTTTTCCTCTTTGAATGCTATAGCACCAAGCAGTCACAGACCTTCTTACCTAGGCATATGCTATTTGTTCATCCACCAATATTCCAAAGGTTTTCAAGAATGGCCAGCAAGCTGGGAGCCTCAAATTCATAGTGCTCCAGGTGTGAAACATTGTGAAGAGTATTACTCTAAAAATAAAGGTCCATTTGAAGTGGTCCATGTGCAACACCAATAAATCAAGGCACTTCAAATCAGTAGTTATTATGAATGCCTCAGCCTTTGGCCTTAACAAGGTTGCAGCAGAATGAGCAGTGTGTGTTGCTAGTAAAAGAAAATCCTCAGTCTGCATAAGGTTCAAGCTTGACTATTTAGATTACAAGAACCTTGTATTTGCCCATAGAGTATTCTTCTATTCTTCAGTATCTCTAACGTTCTGCAGGGATTAAGATTATTTTCCCCATTAATAATAATAAATACCTTAATCCTATTTAAACCTTTGAAATATACCCAAACAACAACAGTGCCACAGCAGGAGTCACACTTGTTACATCTGCCACAGCTCCTTCTTCACAAGTGATCTTACACTACACAGTTCAATTTTTTCAGAGTTATTTAAAAAACACTACATTATTTATGACTCCTGCCAGTGAGTCATAACTGAGAGATGATGAGGGACAGAAAAAGATAGAGGAATGTGAGCAAAGCTCCTCAGCATTAATTTAGGTGTTTACCTTAAGGAGTAAAACCTCATTAATCCTCAGAAATTAAAGAGGTCAGTGTGCTGTCTCTGATGTGTTCAGCCTAGACAGGGCCTTTGCTACCAGGAGGCAGGTCCAGCTGGAAGGGAAACATGTTAGAAAGCCACTGAATCAGCCAAGAGATTCCCTGCAGATTTGCTTCATTTTTCCAAGTCACTGCCAGCCAGCTTCCTGTAGTTTCCTCCTGAATGCTTTTGACATGCCAGCTGCTGAAAGGACCAACTCCACTCCTTTAGGGAACTAGAAATCAAGGAATAAGGAAGGGAAAATACTGATATATCATTAGATGTCTGTCCTGAGAAGCACTACTGCTGAAGTTTATGAGGGGAACCAGGATTTCCTTTCCTTCTTCAAAGAGATTGATCACAACCTGTTTTGACAATGTGATCTAATATTAGATGTTCACGTATTTGTTTTCCTAAAGGCAGCAGACTGTCTTACACAAAGCTTTTGGCACATTGACTGTCCAGGCTTTGTGAAGAGGAGAGGAAATGCTGCTCCTTGCTCCTGACACTGTTGCACTGGTGGCAGGCCCACCTGACATCTGTAGGAGGGAGCATCACCCCAGCCCAGGCTTTCAGCCACGGGACTTGCTGACACCACTTTAGGTGCGAACATGTGAGAATCTGTGTGTTTTACCTGAGTCCCAACTGGAGCCAGCAGGCAGGTTGTGCTCACTGGAGTCTTTCCCTTAGCAGTGATGGATAGCACACTGTCATGATCCATGTAGGGATAATGCAAGCAGTAGGAATTAACTTCCAGTTTCATGGCAGTGAGTTAATGCAAAATGTTGTCTTATACCCTCTTGTGGAAAACATTTCTCCAAGATCTGCAATGCAGGAGACAGATGACAAAATGGTAAACAGTAAGATATTTTTAGGTTGGAACAGGATGGATGGACAAATCTCAGTCTTGACCAGGTCAGTGGGCACCAGAATAATAGATGAAGTAAAGAACTAAATTCCATTTAATTAATGCCAACAAATAGGGGGGAAAGTATTTTGTGGTCTTTAAACAAGAGCTTGGTCATTTGCTATGTCTAATAACTTCAAGTCTTTCATGCACTGTTGTGGCACTGACCTCTGGCTCAACTTCGAGCTTCTGACACGGACAAACCAGTGGGATCACCTGCCATTCCATGCAGTCCTGATCTTTCTCTGGGAACCCTGCACGACCCTAACGGGGGAGGGTTCCCGTGAATTGTTTAATTTTAATAACTCCCAACAGCACTCACACAAATCTTGTAAGATAATCTCTGTCCAAAGCTATATAGAGAAAGTAACCCCTAGTTATCTGTTTCCCCTCAGCACCACTGCAGTCCCAGACCATGAGGGAAAGATCTGTGGTTAACTGAACCACACACCTAATCTGTAACTTATAGAAAAAGGATATAATGAAATGTTTCAGTTTGCTCCCCATATGGAGCTCCCAACAAACACAGCTCAGAAAGCTGTGTATCCACCTCCCAAATGCCTTTACGCAGCTCTAATGGCTTCTGCCAAGTTTTGAGCATCAACTACTATTCATTTATTAGAGTTGTTTGCTCTCAGTAAGTGACCCGTTTAAAAACGTAAAGAACTCAAAAGACTTTTGATTTGCAGGGAGCCCAGAATTTGACAGCCTTCTTCTGTCCCCAAAGGGCAAAATTTGGAAGTATAATTGCTTGGGGTGTTAGCTAGGCTCCACTGCAGCTCACTTTCAATCTAAGCACATATTAAAAGTGAGCTCACTTCTCTCTGTCCTCTAATATTTATACCAAAAAGAGAGACATGGTTGCTTCTAGTACTCACTGAACAGCTGCTTTTTTCCACCAGGGTTTCTGTGTACTGCAGTAAAGCAGGGATGAAGTGATATGTAAAAGCACCCATCACCAACCTACTTTAAAGGAAGGTTGCCTTCCAGCTGATGAAATGAGTAGCCTGCATTGAAATGGATAAAGAGTAAACTACATCTAATGCCAAGTGACACTGGCATGTTTTAATTTTATATAGCTTTTCTGCCTCATAGGGTTTTGTGCATGAGCAGGCTTGAGCTTCTACCAGCACAGGGAGGGCTCCATGGGCTACATGAGATGCATCAAAAAGGGTACTGTAGCAGATCAAGAATAAGGTCAGCTCCAGCACCTACAGACATTATTTCTCTGACTTTAATGCTTTTATGACAAGCCCAGCATCTTTCTGAGAATTTCTGTTCCTGAAATTGCTGGAGATGGGAAAAGACGTTTCAGTCCCCCATCAACAGTATGAACAAATCACAAATGGTTCCTGAGAAAGCAACTCAAGGAACAATCGAAGCATTATAAAAGATTCAGGACTCCACAGCCTCAGAGTGCCTATTTTACTTGTCTTATAGTTCTTGAGCATTTGAGATGAGCAAGGTTCAGACAGTGAGGGGACTTTGAAAGAAGTAAAAGGTCAGAATATTCCATGTCTGCTGCTTGATCTGGGGTCCCTGTCCCCCTAAATATTTTACAGTTGCCCCACAATTTCTAATTAACAAGACTCAGTGGTTGGATACAAAGGACAGCCCCAAACTTATATTTTTAAAAAGCCAACCTCAAAAATTAGTTCCATCTGAGATTTCTGAACCAAATCCCAGAATTTTAATTGCTTTGTTTTGAGTGCTTAAACAACTAAAATAAACACACTCACCTAGGGAAGAATCTGCTTGTATGAAGAGAAGATGTGAAATTCAGGAGTGGGCTGGGCATGATAGCCTAACTGTCTCCAGCAAAGAAAGCACAGCAATACTGTGGGTTAGTCTGATTTATTTGATTTCTCTTGAATCCCTGCCTAGTTATCTTTGCTGGTGCTGCAGATGTGGCATAATTTTCACATACCTGAATTTCTGTTGCAAAAGGATGAGAGCAGAAGAGAAGAATTCTGAGGGAGGGTGAAAAGTTGTTAGAACAGATACTAAATGCTACTATAAATAAAAACTGTAAGAAATACAAGTACTAAATAAATTAGGAAGCAGCTAACAAGCTTAGAACTGAAAAAAAAAATCACACTAATTTCAGGAAGCACTCCAGTTTTTTAGATTTCAAAGTTAACTAAGAAAGGAAAATTAAATTAAACAATTATCACTTCACTCAACCCTGGCATTCAAACTTTTAATTTTGAGTAGTTGACATATATTTTTAAACACATTGTCCTTGTGCCAAGCACAAAAAAATCCAGCCTCAGAGCGATTAAGTACTGAGCTGAATGTACAACTTCATAGATGAAGAAATAATCAATACTTTAAGTATCAGCTCATGGCCAAGGCACATCAGAGGACAAAAGAAAGAGCAGACGCTTGAGGTAAATTATTAAAATTCTAATGATTTACCATTATAAAACAAACACTACTGTGGTACATTGTTGATATGAAAGCAGAAATACCTTTGAGACAACTCTAAAGAGGGGAATCTTACAAATAAATTATAGCCTTTTTCTAATATTGGATCATTTTTGCCTGGTTCTAAGTCTAAACCAGCACCAGAAAAATTCCCCAAAGGTGCTAAAGCTTTTCTTATGACTGTGAAACCTGTATTAAAAAGTTAACTGGAGTTTAGGAGGCATGAATTAAATTAGTTCAGTGAAAAGAACATTGAACAGCTTCATTTTCTCACAAAACCAGACACTGCCAGTTGGTAACAGTGTATTTACAGCTATACCTATTTGAAAGGCCTGCTTTTTAGGTATATATATCAGAGGAACAAATTTATTGGTATGTGTGGGTTGGTAATAAACTATTGCACCTCCCAAATGAAAACATGCTCTTTCCTAATTTAATGCCTGAAAAACTGCAGTATTCCTTAGTGGCAGTGGCAGCAGAGACTGTACACATCACAGTCACTGCAAAATGGATAAGAGCGATGACACATCCTACCAATACTCTGCCTGAAACACTGCCTTCTTAACAGCCCAAACACTGGATTCAGGATTCACCAATTCAGCTGGTATGCAGTTACACAAATGTGCTCATACTCATATCTGCAGTATTCTTTCAGATACTCACCTCTCCCCAGGGTCCCAGCCTGGACCCAGGACAAAGCCCAGAAGAGCCTAATAGAAGTAGGTTAGTCTCTGACAAGCACTGAGCTCAGGAGACATGGATGTGGGTTTATTTTTTCTTTTCCTAAAGGATACAAGGAATGTGTCCATTTGGTGAGTTTGTGTGTCTGCCACCATTTAGCCCTTGTTTCATTACTTACACTACACTCTCAAGTTTCTAAACTAGAACATTTCTGTGGCACTGCAAATGCATCTACCAGATATTTGGGGGGGAAAATAAAAACTACGTTTATATTTGTTCCTCAGAATGTAAGAGAAACTGATTACTTCTAGGAGCTTTGTTCTCTTCTTATAGTCTGTGGCTGAGTTGCATGTACACACTGATGAAAACTTACTCAAGGAAATAAAGAAATAATGCAAAAAGGGAGTAAACTCCAGCAGTATGAGGCCATAAATCAGAAGACACTAAAATTTACAGCATCTTTTCTAGTCTTTTGGATTGACTTGGTACTGACAGCAGAAATGCCGTGACAGAAATAGCACCATGACACATTTCCATTTCCATTTCGTAGTAAAAGACCCCTAAGAGCAATAATTGAGCTTTGAAACTTGGAGGAATGGGGAAAAACAATGCAGACTGTAGGCAAACACACCATGAGGTACAGGAGACAATGGGCACCAAAAGTGACAGTAATTATTACTTAGGCAGTCTTGAAATTAAGTCTGGAAAGACACAAAAGAAAACATGCAGCTCATTGGGGATGGTTAGTGGCAGAAACTAGGTACAAAATTGTTGCAAGAGCCAAAGCCTTGCTGACACTGATTGTAGGATCCTCCTTTAAGGAGGCAGAAAAGCCTCCTTGTGTTCTCATCCCCTTTCCCCTCTAGAAGGGGTAGTAAAACAAGCCTTTATCCTTGAAGAGGATCAGCTCTTAACGTTTTTTGCCAAGTAATTATGGGATTCAAGTCCAACCCAGTATTATATAGTTAGGCAGACTGAAACCTCTGCTAAGGGCTTCCACAGGATATTTTTGATTTTGATCATAGAAGGTAAAAAGTTTAACTCAGTAAGACAACTGAGTTTACTACCAAACAAAACCTGTTAGCTGCACCTCCAAAAGAATTTTCAGTCTTATACACATTTTTAAGGATATTTTTAAAATAGATCAGTTTCTTTAAACAACTCATGCCAGTTTTTGTTGGAAAAAAGAGAAGTCTGTAAACAGTGTAAGTTCACGGAATTTGGTCATTACTTCCACCAAAAAAGCCCACAAAACAAATAAATCCCTATCAGCTCTAGGTTAGATTATTATAAATATCAATTTCAAAACTTCAGAAACACTCTATTTACACACTGATGAGAGAATCCACCAGTGGGAAAAATAAAATTTACTGCACTAAGCACTTGTCACATTTTCTTTTCTTCACTTCAACTTCTCTCTAGCTTTGAACAGCAACTTTAATTACATTCACAATTACAAATTACAATTTGTTTACTTCCAGGAAAAATACTTGACCATGAATGTTAAGTAAAAAGTAGAAGAGTTAAATACAAAATGTGTAGCTGGTATTAGTAATCCGATTTGATCACTACATAAGCATGTAGTTACTTTGCCATAATACATAGAAATCAGTTTCCTATTAGTTTCCTCTGCTTTAACAAAAATCTAGAACAAACCAAAAAACAAAGCAAACAAAAGAACCCCAAAACAAAACAAAAAACAACCATAGAAAAAAAATAACACCAAACAAACAAAACCCCATGAAGCAGAAGTCTAGAGTTTTAAGGCCTTTGACTACCTTGACTGAAATGGAATAACTGATCCAATGACAACTTACGCAGAAAAGCATCCAATTTCAATTTGGAGATACTAATACATGTCAATCTCACCTATTCCCACAGTAGCAAGCTCAAAAGGCTCATTACCATCAGGGTGCTCTATTTTCTTCAACACTTCAAGTTTCCTTCCTTTATCTTCAAGGTATTTCTCCTCTTCATGCTTTTCTCCAATACATGAAAACATCGACATCTCTCATTTTCTTTCCATACAGAAATATATGCAGTAACACAAGACTCAGATTCTGTTTTCCTAACAGGAAATTTTCTTAGTGATGTTTTTTCCTGGACTTCCCAACATCTGATTTATTTTCTGGCTTCCTCCCTAAATCTCAATACCTTTTAAAAAGTACTGCATGTGGTTACTCAGTACCTGTATACAATCTGTGCACGATGCTAGCAATGACAAATCTTATGCAGCCAATAAGCAATTTTTCCTTTTTTTTCAGCACTTCACCAGAGTTTTAAGTTCAGTTGTTTTTTCAGAATAAGACCTGCATTTTCTTCTAGCTCCCACTCAAATAGGTCTTCTGTTGATGTGGCTGGCAATTTTTTTTTTTTACCTTGGTGCTGCATGTTTACATTAAGACTGTCTTGAATCTGAAAAACCATTTAGAAATAAATTGCTGAGTAATTTCAATTTCACATACACTATTATACCTACCAGCATAAAGTACTAATAATTCTTACTAAGACTCTGTGTCCAAGAGTTTCAAGTGCACAAATGGAGGAGATATTTTTCTCCTGCTTTTCTTGGCCATATTCTCTGAGAATAAAGAAACTCTCCCTTCCGCATTCTGCATTATGTCCCCTGCATGAATGGCAACTTCAGGAGTAAACCCTGCTGGGGGGAAGGAACAAAAAATGAGGCTAGCAGGCAAATGGCTCGTGTCCTTTCTTCTGTGCCACAGGAATGCACCACCCTGTCACTGCAGCCTCATGAGGCACACTAAGTATGATTATACAAGTACTTAGCTTTTCTTTCTAAGCCAACTGTCAGGTCCTGCTGTAAAACGTGCAAAAGCTAATTATGTCATGAAGCAGATTACAGAAACACATGCTCTTGCAGGCAATTTTTAACACTGGGAAGGCACTTCAATTCCAAAACAAAAACCTCCGCTTCACTATGTATTTATAAGAAGGAACTTCAGTTTCTTTCATTAGCCACTTAAAAAGCTCTCATTTCAACAACTTGGCCTTTCTCATGAAAGCTGTCCAGCCAAGACAGTCAAAGAGACTGGGCTGTAAGATTTAATTTCAAGTTATTTCAGTAACAGTGTGCTATTTATATGGTCCTTGAATATTTCCCCAGAGCCAAGAACACCCACACAGTACAAAGACATAAAGCACAATTATATCTTTAGTGAATTGGTCAATTCCACCCTCACTAACACCAAGGCCAAGAGTAGCTCCATTAAGTAAAAATTAGCAAGAATGAGACCCCGTAAGTCCCCAGGAAAATTAGGCCAGCTGCAAACAAAAGCTATTTAGAGCTTGGTTTTGCTCACTGACACTTCTAAGACAGCAAAACCTGTGGTGCTGGAGGAAACTCTTCTCAGAAGTAACTTAGCCCATCTCCATGAGGCAAGAAAACAGTAAATAAACTAAAGACTGTCCCAGTCTTCACCATTTCTAACTGTACCACCAAACCTATTCGTTTTAGAAGGGGTACACTCCTACTTTCCACAGCTACTTCAGTGCAAGATGAATAGGATAAAAGACACAAATATGTCATGAGTACAGTTGGGTGGGCAGCTTTTAGTCAAACAACATGAAAGGAAAAGTATTTGTGGATAGTACTTTTTGCTGTAGGTAATGAGAGAACTGATACAGTTGCCATTAACTGACATCTGATTTGGCACACTGTTATTATAAAGGAAAAAAAGTGATATTTTAAATTGTCAGTGAAGTCACAAAATGCATCTGTGATTGTGAAAATTACTAGAACCCTTATTGTTCAAGCTGTGGGTTGCTTCAGACTCCAGCTGAAAGCTCTGAACATGAGAACTGCCAGCAAGTCAAAAACAGAGATAAACTGCAACTTCAGCAGGATACAAGACTTAAATTTAAAATGCTGCAGGTGAGTCTTTTCTCAGGGGTGTTGAAATTTCTTGAGGTTCCGAAAAGGTGCCTAAAGAAAGAAAGGTAGAACATCTCCTTCTGAAAGATCCCCTTCTGCCACACCCTCACTAGGAAACTGAGAGCCACCCAGTGTAAAACCTTCCCCTACTCCCTCTCTGGTGAACAAAAAAGGTTATCTGAATTTATCAACATTTATCTGAAATAATTTCCAAGCTTTTTTCCCCTCACCCCTTTTTAAATTCCCTAGGGCACAGGGAAGGGAGGCCTCATCTGGAGGAGACTTTCAAAAGTGAAGCAGTGCACCAGGTTACAGGAGTGTGATACTGAGTACATTAAAAGCCAGTTAGGGTCAATACACCTGGGCTCCCATGTCCTTACCACCTTACAGGCTTCTCTTTTTGACAAGCAATTCCATTTACAAACCTACTCAGCCACAGTAGTCTTGTAAAGTGTACATGTAACAAGTCACAAGTTGTTCCATTTATTTGAGTAATTATCTGGTAAATAAAATCATCAGTAAACATTACAAAATTAAATACATTAAAAAAGCTTGCCAGTATACATAAAATTCACAAACATGTACTTCTCTTGAAAAATAAAATATGTTCAGAGCACCCTTGATATAAAATGCCTGACTAATGTCACCTACCAGCAAATGGTAGCTTATCAAACATTCTAGTTAGGACATTTTCCAGAAGGGAGCAGGGATCTCTGTTCTTGCTCTTACAAATAAGAGAGCCCAAGTTCAGAAGTCTCCCACTTCTCAGGGCAGAGCCATAAACAGAGGCTGTATTACTCTTTGCCTACCTTTATAGGAGAGGAATCTGCATTTGATTAAGACCACATCCTTAAATGCAATATAGTACTTGCAACTCATTTTGGTATCACTGCCTTTCCTCCAGCATGAACCAACTTTTAAACAGAATGGACATTTCTCTATATATCACTCCAGGCCCATATTCAGTATAGGTTAGCACAACTCCAAGACACCATGAGGTGGAGAGGAAGTGATCCTGGCAAAGCATTAAAGTCAATCAAATAACTTTTAATTCTACAAATTAAGCCCTTAAAATTCCCAATTTTCATATGCTGCAGTTTAAACAAGGAGATATGATGAGATTTTTCACTGGGCTGCATAAAGGTATTTAGAAAAATGGCAGCATTCATTTTAGCAATCTAAATTGGTACCTTTTGGTAGCAAATTTGCAATAACCACCATTTAAATAATTTACTATAACAAACTTCTCCTTCCATCCATGTGAAACTGTATTCACAACCCACTTTAAAATTTATGTACAGACAAGCACAAGAAACTTGACATCCATGAGTTAAATGTACAACCAACTTAAGAAACGTTATCCAACTAGTTGCAAGGAGAAGTCTCCTAGCTCCGTAAATTTACAAGATCTTCTGGTTCACCACATAGACTTGCTGCCCCTCATCACTAAATCTTGGATTCTTCACTTGCTTCAGTAATCCTCAGGTAAAAGTTGAGCAGCATCCAAATTGTTGATATTTTTGATAAAAAATAATTGACACTTAAAAAAGAACCCTTAAAACACACAAAAAAAATCCTTGAGTCAAAACTGAATAAAAATCAAAAAAGTTGTGGAGAAAGACAATTATTTTAATAAAGGTCTTGTATTCAAAGTCCCATTTCCCTTGCCATGTCTTTTACAGAGTGCTATTACTTTGAGTTATTTATATACTCTTCTTTTGAGGGGGACTGAGTTTCCTCATTCCTCTTATCCGAGTTAGCAGCTCTTTGATAAATTCCTAGGGGAAAAAAAAGAAAATATGAGTAATCTTAATGATCCCATAATACCATAATTGAGGGTTTTTTAAAAAAAAAAAAAACACGAACTATACATTTTTATTTAAGCTTTTCCTGCTAAGTTGGAATTTCTCTGGACTGTCAGGAACCTTATACACATCCTCCCCATCCAGTAGAAGTGTGAACAATGAGCTTTTCCTTGTGATTGTGCTGGCTCAGTCATAACCCATCTTTCAGGTTTTTACTGCACAGGGCCTTATACTAACAATTGAATAAAGCAAAACCTATAGCTGGATACAATGCAAACAGTCAAAGCAGCCTTCCACAACTTAAGCCTGCACAGAAATCAGCATTCTTGCCAAAGAGGTGTTTCTCTTGCCACTCTCCGTGCTGGAAATAGTATTTTGGCTGGCTGCATACTGAGCTGTACAAGAAAGCTGATCTGGCTAAAACACTGAGCTGTTTCTCCTCTTGCCCTGCTACTTTCCAAGCTTGCTCAGCTCTCTGACCAGGCCCACCACCCAGCCCACACTAACACTTGTGTCAGTCCAAGGCAAGGAAGGAACAAGAAGCCAGAGGTAGCACCACTGGTTTATGATGGGTGAAACTGGTTGCAGAGCTAAGTGAATGACACTAATTTGAAAGCAACAAATAAAAACCAAACACCTACCCCCTCTCCCAATAAAACCCCAACCAAAACCAAAAAACTCAGAGCACAACAAACCAATTCACGGACCAGGCCTGTATTCACGGTGATATTTTCCCCAGTTTCAGCAGATTTCCTCCTTTTAAACTGTGTGAGAACAGAAGCTTACAGATTTGCATCATTCCCTGAAATTCTTTTGGTATACAATTCCTTGCAGGTGCATTAAAAGATAAATTACCTCCTTACTGTCACATAGGGAAAACAATGTTTATGCACAGTACTATGTATTCACAGTAGACCTACAAAAAGGTTCTTATGAAATCAGCTAGCTGTAAACATGGAATGTAATTATTTAGTTAGGCTGATGTAAAAAGCTGGGTTGGACAGGGCTTTGAGCCTAGTGGATGGTGTCCCGGCCCTTGGCAGTCAAACTAGATGATCTTTACTGTCCCTTCCAACCTAAACCATTCTATGATTCTATGAAACAACTAAAAGCATGATTTTCTGGATGCTTGAACTTAAAAATTACAGTCAACAAAGTCACTACTTAAATGACAACACAGTACCTTTCAGAAAAGGTCACAATGAAACATGTATTACAAGGTGCTACACTTTGCTTAAGGAAAGTCTGTGTAAATGTGTATTTTAACTTGAGAAATATGTTCAGGTTTTTCTGGTGGGATCATGGTCCCAAAAAACCAATTTCCTTTCCTGATGATGCTGCATGTACTGTTGCACCGTGGTTATTGCTGTATCCACACTACCTGTGGCTGCAATGAACAGCAGCAAAGGCAGAGCAGCTACAAGACAGTGGGGCCTCCACCCTGAACTAAGTCAAGGCCACTTTACATGCATACATCTATGCATGTCAATATCATGCTTCCCATCTGGATAGAGAGCCTAATAAGATGATCAGAAAAACAGGCTTCTTAAGACCCCCAAATCCTCTCCCTCCATCCTCTTGAAGCTGTCTTATTTCACAAAGGCACAAGTCACTGCAACAATATCAACTCTAAACTTGTCACAGTCCAATACTTCACTAAAAAAAAATCAGAAGAAGGGTGAAGACATGCTTACTCTAAAAATTCACAGCTTTCAACAAACTTTGTATTAATTCTTTGTCATCATATCATCACTATAAAGACCCATTAGACAATGCAAAACTATATGGCATGGTGCTGCTTGAAACACAAACCCACTAGGATTTTTTCTATTAAACTTATATAGAGCCCTGCAGTACAATCATTAGAGAAATAAACTCCCTGAAGTGATCTTAGAAGATTTTTACTTGGGATGAACGTCATTTGTATAGCCTCTCAAAAAGTCTTTCCACTAAAACAAAAAAACAAACAAAAAACCCCAAACAAACAAGCAAACAAAAATCCCCACTATAGTCCCATCAGATTAAGACAGCTTTGGAGAAGAATGGGCTGAAGTCCAGTTCTTCCCTTAGAAAAACTTTTTAAATTGTCTGTTCAAGCCACAAATACTCTACAAGAAGACATTGCATCTGGAAACTCTCCAGTAGCTTCACAGAAGTAAAAGCCTTAAGGGAAGGGGCATCTGCAGAGTGTACAGGGACATCTATGGTACTCTGTAGCCATTTGGGATATCCCACCTTGCTGCTCCTCTGCCCATCCTCCCACAACTCAGTAGAGTCTGAAGCACGTTTCCCTTAGATATGAAATGTAGCCAGGGGTCAGCTGCATTTTAATATTACATTATAGCAAAAGCAAGGAATTCCTCCCCTTGTACTTTGAAGAGTTATCATACTGCCTTCTTTTGCAAAACAAGATGTTTTCTTGAAGTTTTCAGGCAAGTTTAACAAAAACCTGGAAACTTCTTGATGCTGCCAAGATAAACCAATCCCCTAAAGGAGATCTGAAGTGACTGAAACTATTCTTAACATGGAGAAGGCATTCATTTGAAGAAGTACATATAATAATTTTAAATTATCCCTCTTTATCCCTCAAGAACAACTTTTTTTTCTTGAAATAAGGGTCTGCAGTACCAAAGAGTAAAACCCAACAAGAGCATTTTGCACGCGGCAGACATTTTGCATAATGCAGTAGCACTTGTTGTGCACTTCCCATGGACACCCAAACCACAACACTGGTTCAACACATTTCTGATTTAGGTATCACTTTGCATCTTACACACATGGAGCTGGCTCTCATTAACACAGTTGTGCTCCAGGGCTTGCGCCTTTCTTGCTTTGCAGTTCCCCGCAAAGGAAAAGCAGCATTCTAGAAAAGATGCACATCTTCCCTCATGAAGGCAGGAAAGGAGACTTCACAGCATTTCAGTAAACCTTCAATTTATAACTAACCAATTCAGGTTTAAGTTTTCTTAAGCCATTGCTCAAAAATTTCAGTGTTGTTCCTTGTGGCCATTTGAGTCAAGAGTTAATATCCACATCTATCTCCATCTCGTACACAAAAATCATTTCACACAAAGCATTTTACTCAAATCCCCTCTAATAAGGTATGCTGAAATTTAGCATCAGGCATTTGAAAGCTGATCATGTACTAATCTATGTTAAAAACACTTCTATAATACAGGTTGAATTATCTACCTATATATACTGATTTAATTCATGGAGTTAAAAAACAAGAATAATTCAGCTAAGGATTCAAGAACTTATTCATTATTCCTTGAAGGGTTATAGCCAGGAATACACAGGCTACATGCACTTCTAATACAAAAAAATCTCATACCAGCACTTTGTGCCTTAGTAAATAAAATTCAAAATAATTTCTTAAAAAGTGCTAAAATGTAAATAAACTTTGTTAAAATTCTTTTTTACAGATTTTCTTCAAGGAGGCACCCTTATTACAAGTATTGAGAATCTTATTAATTTGTAATACTAAATCACTGTTTCTAGAAGATATCTTTCTAATTCTAAAGGCAAATTTTAATGAGAGACAGACTAAATCTATAGTTCATTTGAACTCATCTATATTCAGCCTTAGGCAAAAAATAATAATAAAGGCAAAAAACAAAGGTGAAATGATAATGCAGGAAAGGGGAGAAAATTACCTCTTTACTTTGGTGATGTGACTCATTGTCTTAATGAGGTCATTTGACAGACAATGAATTCCAGGCTTCCTATTCAAGTCTTCCAATTAATTTTGGAGACTAATTAGACTCTGCCTCTCCAGATTTCTCTCGTTCAAACAGTACACATATAGTAGGACTAGTTTTTAAACTAAAATTTAAGAGTTTCTAGTCCTCCTGTTTCACTAGAGCATGACATGAATCCTAAAGTCAGTTTTCCTTCACAGCTTTACTTCCCTGTAGCCAGGTCAAAACCCAAGATTTCCCTAACTGCTTGCTCAAAGCTATTTCTTGGAGAAGGCTTCATTAGTTGAATGCGAAAACTAAAATCAGCCTGGAGAGCAATCCCACAGCTACTTCAGAAAGAACATAAATATAACCCATCTTATTGCCAAACACCTTCTCTTCCACACAGGCTCAAACCCCCCAAAGCCAATTGTACAGAGAGAAGGGAACCACTTTGGAAGAACAGGGCCAGAAGATGCCTTCTGTTAGCAAGAACCAGTGCAGCCCTCAACATACCCTCTCCAGTGAGGCCACAGCACCATCAGTGTCCAGAGCATGAAATTTTTGCACCAATTTAGCTTCTTGGTGAGCTCTGTATAAGGCACTAACTACATACCACAAAGCTTAGCTACAGTAAAGACCTGCAGCCCAATTATTCTCCAATTCGGCAACAGGTAAACAAGCACAGCTTAGTCTCGTTCAAATCACCACCTGCTCTTCCATTCTGATACTGCTATGGGTATTTCTAAGTTGTATCCATGAGTACGCACAGAAATGAAAACATGGAAACTTAATTCCTTCCAATGCTGTAGTACAATACAGAACAGATCTCAGCAGGCACCTAGAAAGTCTTAGTTCACTGAATTCAGTGGTCAAATGGATGAACAAGAAATCATGTTTTACTGGAAATGCATCTGCCTGCATTGCTTTTAAACAAGCATGTTTTCTAACCTTCTTTCTCTACAAATTCTCCTACTTCATTTCACGTAATATGGACACAAATATATTTGCTGTAACTTAATAATTTACCACCCATCAGCTGCCCTGGCTTGCCCAGGTATAAGGCAGCACACTGCACCGAGGCTTGAGGACACGTCTGCAGTGGCTATCGCTTCTTGTGGGTATCCTACACATTGCTGCTGTGCAGCTACATAGGAAAAACAAACAGTAACATTAACTTGAAATAACTCGTAACATATTAGGACCAAAATAAACATATGGTCCTTCAAAAGTTATGGGGCTCTGTTACAGAAGCATTAAGCTTTCTATTCATGCCTGTATACTAAAAACATAGATTATGTCAATACATAAACAAAACAGCTTTTATCTTTAAACACCACAGTGCCTAGCCCACTCTAAAAAGTTGCATCGCAAGCCTATCATTTGCTCCAACTTGGAATTAAACTTTGAGAAGCATACAGTTAAGCAAACACATCTCCACCTTTTTTAAAAGTGTTAAAAGCTACTGTAATAGTCCAACCACTGAAGTAATTGAGTAGTCAGTAACTTAAATCTCTGCCCAAGTTCTCCAGAAGATACACACAACATTTCAACAGTTTGTTTGCAAAAAACATTGCAAATTATTATTAGAAGTTTCCAGAATGTAACTTTCTTTAAGGATGCAACTTCATCTTCTTTTTCTCCCATTTTTCACTAAGTGAAGAATCATACTAACAAAATAGATTTAGTCCTGCCTGAATGGGAGAGATCTCCAGCCCATTCATCTGAAGCTTTGTGTATTTCCAGAAAAAAAAGAAACAAGTAAATAAACTGTAAATCTAATTTATCCAGTTCTCTTCAAGCACTCGTTATCTGCAGACCTTGTGTTGCTCAGCTGCATCTTTTGGAGTCAGTAAGCGTAAAAATTGCCTACTCATTGGATTTCTCTCCCAAAGTAGTTAAAGAGTTTTCTTGTCATTTCTCCTGTCATCACATTGGCAGTCCTGCTAATGGAATCTCTAATTCACATCAGCCACAAATATTTCAAATTTTCCCCAATGCCCAGTCTAAATGAGTGGCCTTGCTGTTACCAATAGCAGAGACAACAGCAATACAGATTTAGTCAGCCTTTTTCAAAATATATGTTTTGAAAAAACCTCATCGATTTCACAATCACAATCGTCTTCCTATCCTAAATAAGAGTCTATTGTGAAATATCTAAACAGCATCATCAAGATTGCAGATTATATTTAAATTTATTATATTCACTGCTAATATTCAGATTCTCCACCATCAGCTGATGACAGAGATCATCAGACAGAACTGCAACAGAAGCTCAACAAAGGTCAGAGTGGGATTTTCCACAAAAAATGTGTGGGGCTGTATGAAGAACTGACTGCTCTGGCACACAGATGATAGAGCAAGAGGATACTACTCCCTGCTCCTCTTCAATTACAAAAGTTGAGATCCAAAATTTGATTATGGCACTGATTTAGTCCTTTAAGTTTGCATACATTATAGGTCTTCACATAAAGGTCTCACATTAAACACTTTTCCATACAAATTAAAACAGCCATAACTGCTACCTAAGAAAAGCTTTTAATATTTTAAAGCACATTCAACAGTCTAGCTGTATTTCCATTAGAAGAAAGGTTTTGTAACAGTTCCTCATAAGTTACTGTCAGCTATTATCTTTGGTCAATTTGTTAAAGAGGTTGGGAACTCTGTCCATCTTTTAAGTGACCTGGATAACTCAGTTTCCTCTGATGAAACGTCAATCCAGGATACATACAAATGTTCTTCAGTGTTTCCATAACCTTTAGTCCAAATGGAAGATTTGGAAATGGATGAGCAAAACTGACTTAAGATATACATTTGCAGGTTTAGAGGGTTTTTTCACAGCTGGGTAAGAGCTTTGAGTTATTAAGCCTTCAGCCTGTACTATTTTTCTTTATATTCTGAATAGCAGGGACATCATATTACATAACTTTTCCTCCATTTAGGGATTACTACCTTTTGCAAATTGTATAACTCTTGATGATAAAACCCCTAGTGCACTTGACAGACTGTATTTCATTGGTCAGGAGAAATTCCATTAGCTCATATCCATTCTCCACAAATCTTCTAAAAACCCTTTCACAAGCCAACTACCTCAATAGTTTTGAATGGTCTGCAAATATAAAAGGATTGCAGATTTTTTA
The DNA here is from genome assembly GCA_013397375.1 of Toxostoma redivivum. Classification (NCBI taxonomy): domain Eukaryota; kingdom Metazoa; phylum Chordata; class Aves; order Passeriformes; family Mimidae; genus Toxostoma; species Toxostoma redivivum. The sequence continues at coordinate 658,797 of VXBI01000285.1, read as the reverse complement.
GACAAGATGTGGATCCTTATATAGCAAGTTTAAGCCAACTAAAAAGCTCCTCTTAGTCCACACATGACAGGATAAAAACCACTATTTTTAAGTGGCCTAAGCTAGCAGTCATGCAGTATTTCTGGGCTCATCATGCCATAGATGAAGAAAAGTCGCTGATGTAAAATAGTCCTGGGACGTGACTCATTTTGGAAACTATCCTCACAGAATCACAGAAACAATTAAGTTGGAAAAGGCCTCTGAGATTTGAGTCCAAACTATGACCAAACACCACACCTTGTCAGCTAGACCATGGTACAAAGTACCTTTCCTTGAACACCTCCATGGTGGTGACTCCACTATCTCTTGGGCAGCCCATTCTAGTATCTATCAACCCTTTTAAGAGAATTTCTTCCTAATGTCTGACCTAAACTCCCCTGCCATAGCTTGAGGCTGTCCTCCTATCACTAGTTCCTGGAAGAAGATGACAACCCCACTTGTTCACAGCCTCCTTTCAGCTAGCTGCAGAGAGTGAGTAGATTAAGTACCCTCTCAACTTGGCTATCTCTAAAGATTGTCAAGATGGATATTCTCCCAAATAAGGTAGCTGCCTCCATCCCATCCACAAAGGCCAGGTCACCAGTTCAGTATTAAAATCTCACCTTGATGCAGGTGAGGGCAGACAATGACATGTGTCCAGGATGTTGTTTCCTGTGAAGTGCCACATCAACTTAATTTACCAGTATTGCACAAATCTTTCCTGTACAACCAAGGTTTCCAGTGGAACACTCACTGATGTCTGTCATGTACCCTTATCAGCTCCCTGAAATTTTTCCTTGAATTGGTTCAGACTTCACAGCACAAAAAAAAATCATTCATATGACATGTCTAATGAAGAAGGAAGAAGGGTAATTATTTGATCTCTGCCTTCTGACAACACAGAGATATGAGTGACTGTTATGAGTTAAGATATGAGTGACTGTTAAACTCTTGGCAAACTGTTCCTCTCACCTAGTCATGACTCCAGCTTTATCTTACTAGCCTGTGACAAGAGCCATGTCAGGTTCCACATGCTGTCTCCATCTTCACACCTATCTTAAGAAGAACCACCAAGGTTCAATGGCACTTGCTTAGAGGAGGCTGGAGAAGGCTGACAGGGTCATCTGTGGTGTAGCATTACTACAGTGAGATAGCTGAAGACTTGGCATTATTGCATCTCCATAATGAGAGATGTGTGCTATCGGCTGTAAGGCAACTAAGATACAACATACAACAAACTCTACAGGTGTTACCAGCTGAGACTTTCTGGGTCAATTCCCCACACTGTCAAAATGTTTGTACCAGCAATTATAATAGCAATTCTGGAGAATTTTCCCAATCTACCCTAGGAATCAATAACAATGGAAAAGCCTTGAAGAAAATATCTCATGGACTATCTCAAGTGCCTATTCAATTGCACTAGCAGTTCTTCCTGATAGGCTATTCTTAAGCCCCACCAGTTTATGTGGCTACAGCTGCAGATATTACAGAAGAAGCAACCTATTTGCAGCCTTGTTTCAAAACCAAACACCTGGCTTCTAGTCATGCACAGCTGAAAGGCCTCTGACAAGAGGAATCCTGTAAGCCAACACCTCTATTAAATACTGTGCAGCAGCCACTTCTGGCAAAAACTGACTCTATAAATGGAACTAACAAACTGACCCATGACCTAGACTTTTGATTTCTACAATGAGTCCAAGGGTTTTTTTACAATATTTACTCTTCCTAGTAAGCACACATTACTGTATGAAGAGCAGCCTATATTAGTACCAGACATTAACAGATACGCAAGTTGAAAGTTGAGCAACTAAATCCTGCTAGTACAGGTTATCCCACAATTTTATTCAAGTCCTTCACACAAACAATTAGCTGAGCTGCATATCTGCATAACAGTTCTCAGAATAAATTTTACTGTCCTAGATAAAATTAAATTACTTCACAGTGCAACATGCAAATATTTTCTGATGAGAATTGTGTTTAGTTTTCTTATAACACGGCAGCTTTAAAAGTCAGTATAGTCAGTAAGGTCATTAGAGAAAAACAATATTGATAGTTCAGCTGGAATGACCAGCAGTTCCTCCACAGGGTACAATCATATTTCTACTGTAGTGAAGTGACAGGTACAAATATTTTCAGGATATAAAGCTCCAAGTCCATCAGCTAGCCATTAATATTCATCTAGTTACTTTATCATAAGAATAAAAATAAAGTTACTTTGGCTTGAACATAACTACAGTTTCCACACGTTAATAGCATTTTAAAAAAGTCTTTTACCTCTGTTGGTTTGTAGCAATCTACAAGAGTTTCCTAGAAGCAAAATATGAAATTGTCAGTATTCATACAGAGTAATAGTGAACATAAACAAGTCATGGTATTAAACCTGCCAAGGGAGGGGAGAAAGAAAAGGAGCAAGAATAGGAATCACCGAATGAAGATGTTACTGAAAACCCAAAGTTATACAAGTCACCTTTGCTCCTTAAGTGGATCAGAATGATTTGTACCAGGAGAGAAATAATGGCTTCTCTCTCCAGGTGGGAAGTTACAAAATCCCTTTCTCCAAGAAAAACTGAGGAGAATCCAAGAACATTTCTCCCAGGAACAGACATGTGAAAGGCAGCTTTCTGTGAGGACATGAGAGTCTTTGCAATGCAGAAATAGAGATGTTAGTTATTCCTAGCAGGGGGCTGCTGTAGCTAGTTTCGGCAGAAGCAGCAAAGCTATTTATGAATGCTGAGCAAACAGCCTGGGGCCATGCCCCACATCTCTGTGGCTGGTCAGGGGACACCAGGAAATAGGTGCTAAAGGCACCAGGGCACTAAAATGAGACGTGCTGAATCGAAGGACCATATTAGTCACCTCCCAGAAGCAAGCTGAGGGCAAGCCATGACTCTGGAACAGTTTTCCTTAGTGCATCTGAAAAGATTATAAATGGAGACACTTCCTATTGGCTTCACATATTGATTTAGAGGTAGATATATATTAAGGCAATGATGTTTCTTTTCTTCTCACCCTCATTCTTCCATTCATTAACTCCTACCTCACACAATATTTAAAGATTTAGAGAGCTGGTTTAAACTGTTTAATTTCAGCAGATAGCTTTTGAACTTCCCTACTAATTCCTGTTCCTGACCATCTTACCCTTTCTTTGAACTTTTTGAGGTGTTTCAATTTCTATCTAGTATAGACAGAAATAACTGCCAGTAGTCTAAGCACAAGGGAAGACTTCTGGTTTGTATACACATGTATACTCACTTCTACTGCTGAAGTAAATCATAGAAACTATCTGGTCATCATAACTGACTCTCAGTCATATAGCTTTTTCCATGTGCTGTTCTTAATTTTCCTCTGTTTTATCTTCTTTATTTTATAAATTTGTACAAATTAGAATGAGGCTAATTTGGCTTAGCATATTTCCCTCTATTACTGGGTCCTTTGAATTCTTATTTACTTGTGTTATCACCTACCTTCCAAAAATTTTTATCTAAAAGAATTTTGATTACCTTTGAACAGTCTGGTAGACTATGCTAGACTAGACCTAGGAATCTCTGCATTCTATGTTTACAGTGGAATCAATCAAACACAAGATATCAATCCACATGCATTACTTCAGGACCTTCTAAGTTAAAATTATAAAATAATATTACCTGTAATTTGAGAGCTCTCTCTTCTTCATTGGCTGCATCAAGAAGGTCATCAATGTCAATTTCTACCTCTGGCATTTCTTCTTCCTGAAATGCAAAAATACCCATTTAGTTTATAGAGCTATCTTTTAACCAACTCCGAAAGCAACCTAGTGATAGCAGACAAACCCATATTCCTGGAGCCAGACAAGGAAATCATTAGGGGATGGTGGTTTGACTCCCTGCTCACAGGCTAGCATCAGGCCAAGCCCCAGCATCACAGGAAGTAACAGCTCTTAAGCAATCCTTTGCTCACAGCCAGGACATGTTACTAACTCATGGCCAGCAGGACAAGTCGTGCTACTCTCACAGTACTGGGCAAGAGGATGAAGAAGAAAAAGTAGAAGGAAGAAGAACTAGATAACAACTGCAGCAAGTCACAAAAATTGTTTTGAAAGCATTTTTGATTGGACTGCTTTTCTTGGTAACACTGTGGAAGATCTCCCTTGTGTAAAGTGGCTTACAAGGATGACATACATGCTCCATCAGAACTCAGATTTTCAGTACCTGCAGTGAAACACAGTCTAAGGCATAGAGAATTTTAGAGAATTTTTCTTAAACCTCCTCCACCCACACACTTGTTCTCTTCGCATCACCAACAGATCAGATGCCTTATTCCCTGAGTCAGAGCAGCAGTCCATACATTTTGAAAGACTCCTGAGCTCCAGAATCCCAATGAGCATTCATCATCCACAGATATCACCATATATTGCCTTTTTAGTTATGCAAAATACATTCTGCTGGCCATTTTATACATTTTCTTATCAAAATTGTTATGCAGCTCCCTGCTGCACATACAAAACTCTGGTCTTAGCCACTCTTCCACACCAAGTCCAGCCTTGACAGCAGCCTCAGTGCCATGGCACACAGCTTCTCTGCTGTCCCTCCTCCATCTAAGCCACCACATGGGCAATGCAAGACTCTCTTCTCCCACAATTACCTTTCAAGATCCTTTAAAGAAGCATTTTAACAAAAATGTGTAGTTCTAGCAAGTTTAAACAATCGTGAAATAATTTAACAGCTCCAATAGCAACTGCCTCAGGTAATACCAAAATTATTCTTCTACTGTGTAAAAGACAGTCCAAACATTAACAATGAAGATAAATTAGCTCAAGTTAATCTAAGCAAAGTTAACAACCAAAGTGGCAAACAACTAGTTGTATCAAACTCCAGCTGAAATGCCAACTGTTCAACATCTCTTTGAGTGTGAGAAGGAAGGACAGAAGTTGGATGATGAATTTCCCCATTCCCCCTCTCTGAAGGAAAGTATGCAGGGACACTATAGCAGTCATGCAGGCAGTTAGACCCAGTGAACAAAAATACAAAAAACATACCCTTTGCCCAATCAGCCTGGTCAGAAAGAAAGCGTGGACATTTGCTGAGATGAAGCAAAGATACCAACTATTGTAACACAATCTGGCAATGTGGGAGTTTCTATCCCAATGCAACAGATTCACTAGCAATTTAAATAAGAGGAAGAGAAATCTTCCATAGGCTATATCATGATTAAAAGTCATCTGAATTGGAAAGGATAAAGAATAATCCATAACAGTGGTATAGTTACTTAGTAGCTTACTATCCCAACTCTATGCTAATTTGCAAATCACACTAAGAACCAGAAATTCCCCACATAGGTAGTAAACCTCCTCAACATTTTAGCTAAGCAGCTCATCCTAAATACTGTTCAGGGTGCCTGGAGTTCCTGCTAATATTGTAAACTTATCAAAACACACATCTATTGAACTGTATAAATAGCAAATGTGCATATGTCTAGATTGAGAAGTGCTGTTCAGCACATTGAATATTTTGTCACATACACATTTTGAACTGTTGTCTCTTGGAGCATCATCCTAGCAAACTGAAACAATGCTGAAAAGCAGCAGTGAGGGCAAATTGCCGAAAAGGTAAATAATGCTTTTTTTGTGATCACACTTCATTGAAGTTGAATGCTCCTGAAAAGCTAGTTTTACTCTGAATGGTACTAGTTGAGTGGAAGAAATCCTTGCTTCTATCCTTCTTCAAATCAACTTTCTCCTGCATCTTCAAGGTTCACAGTGCCATCAATTCCAAGGGAAACTGCACCAGCAGTTCATTGAAACTTCGATATAAGAGATAACACAGCTCCTGTACATCACAGAAAGTGGTAACAAAAAATAAATTACAAATATTTCTGAAACAAGGAACTGTAATTGTATCTGACAAAATGGCATTCAATTAAGTTTCATTTTCTGTAAAAGATCATGTGTATCTTCTTCACTTCACAGCAAATTTGAACTCTAAAACACAACACAAATGGAGGGGGAAGCCCAAAATGGTAACTCTTGCTCTTATTTCTGATTGAATGAACAAACAATCAAAAAACTTTTTCTCCATCTGAACTACTGTGCCTGCATGATCCAAAGAGTTTTATGTTAGGCATGAAAAACATGCCCTTAGGCTGGGAGCCTGACCACTCCATAACAGCTGTGATTAATGACAGAGGGAAGAAAGACAAAGTAATGCCTTCAGTTAGACAGATTTTATTGGTGAGATTAGTCTAGTTATACCAATTACAATTCAGAAGCTAGATGCAAATTGGGCTGGGCTGAGCCTGAAAGGGTCTGTGAATAGCCAAAGGATGGTATTTTAAGGTCTTGTTACTGTCATGAGGCTGTGCAAAAAAACAAACACTGCCACCAGTTCTGCTCCAGTAAGAGGGAGACAAAGTGATGCAAATAGCAGATGATGGGGTGGGGCAAGAAACCACTAGCAGCATGCTGACAGGGAGCAGCCCCCAGAAAAGCTAAAATAGAAGAGGTGTGGGGGTTCTGGGTGAAAACATCTACCAACTGAAACTCTTGGGGGAGATGAGGATGGACACTCTCCTTTTAAGCACCCTCTGCAGTACGCATTGATAATGTAGACTGACTTCTGCTTAATCTTCTGATGAGCTGACTTGTGATTAATCTTTCAAAAGTCAAAAAATATCAAAAGACAACTTCGATGATATTTAATGCAACTTAAATTCAACCTCACTTTGAAAGACAGCCCCATTACTCTTCAGGTTGTATAAATTCTTTGTAAACTACTGGCAAAAGATCTTGGTCACAGACATGTAGTAAGTAATATAGATATAGCAGTTTAAGACATTACAACCTCTCCAGCTGGCAATGGTGAATGAAACAGAATCAGGTGAACATCCATTAGTGAGACCAGAGAAAGGTCTTCAAAACTATCTCCCACAGCAGCCTAAGCCAAAGGGCTGGATTTTGCAGGGGCATCTTGAAGAACACTTGCACACTCCAGTCTGCTGACCCTGAGGACAGCACCTCCAGTACAGCAAAAGCAGGTCTGACATCATTCCAAGTATCCACTAATTACACATTTATTGGAAGCTTTAAAATTTAATGGCAGTAGTTGCCCTATGGATAACTTGCCACTATAAAACTAACTAGCAACTTAACCTATTATCCCACACCCTCAGTGTCATTCACTGTGCATCATCACATTTGCAATGCTGCGAAATAATTAAACAGGCTTGTTTGATTTTTACTTTAGATTTTAAATTTGGGAAATAAAGGAGAAGTTGAAGCCATCATTTGTATAGTAAGTTTGGAAACAGCAGGAAAGGATAACAAGAGAAAAAAGAAGGAAAAGGAAGGAAAGATAACCATACAATTCAGACATATGACAGTTTCAGATTGTATGAATCAGGGATTTCTCTGAGTCCTAGAAGATCACCCGTAAGTGATCAAAACCAAACTAGAAAATAGGACCAGTTTTTCTGGAAATATCCATTCAATATATGAAAATATTTATTTATTTTAGAACACGCATCTGCTGGGCATCTAATAAAGGCAGCTCTAAACCAGTTCACCTGCAGACATGGATGGCACTGCAAGACAAGAGTGCAAGTCTCAGGTTGATAAATAAACAAATCCCATAAATTGACAGACTAGAAATTGTTGGTTGCATATGTAACCTGGTAGGATCATTAATGGATTGCATTTAGTCCAGATAAATTAATAAGACAAAACAGTAATTTTCAGGAAACACACACAAAAAAAGTGCTTCTTGTTTCAAAGCATTCAGTTGTTTTGAGGGACTTATGCATGAGAGCAAAAGTGGATAGAAGTGAAAAAAAAAAAAAAAGTTTAATTGATCAAAAATTATTAATCCAGAATTAAAGAAAGCTCTTTTTTATTTAGAGCCAATCCTAGTTAAGTGCAGAGTCAAAATACACAGCTAAAATAAAGCTATTTATAAGACAAAAAGACTGCTCTGTCTGTTGATTGGTGTGAGGAAGAGATGACTAGAAAAGGATGCTGAGGACAGCAAGAAGATACTTGAAAGTGCCAGGGTTCATGAAATTTGCAGTAAGAACAAGAATCCTCAATGGTTAAACCCAATTACTCAATGACAGCATGTTTTCTCCCATCCTAAAATATTAAGGGCAGTAATGCCATAGCAGATATGATGATCTAATGTTAGACATGAAAAAAAACTAGCTCTCATTTCTTTTGGTCCAAGTGAAGTTCATGCAACAGTGAATATTAGTCTGTACTGCTGATAATCAGTGAACACATTTAGGATGCTGCTCCCAGTATGATACAATCCTCAGCATGCAGTTACATATTACTTTCTCCCCCATCAGACACTTTTCTCATTAGCAACCAGTTACTGAACCTGAAATCTCAAAGGCAATACAGAAACCGAGGCCCCATACTCTGGAGCACATACCATTCAGTCTTGGCTCCAGCTAAGAAGTAGAAAATCCCGTGTTGGACCCAATCTGTTCTAACGAGAGCAGCAGCCTCTTCTGCCAACAGCAAGTCTATCTTCCTCTATCACTCTTGTTTATTGAACAAAAGTTCAGAGACATTCCAGGCAAAGTTACAGGATTTCTCCACTCATTTTGAATCAATAATCCTACTTATTGGATTATTATGAATAATCATAATTTATCTATGGCAGTGTGGCTCTTTAACAGAAACCTTCTCTGTGCTGAGCCTGTCCTCATGTCTGACATCACGTGGATCCAGTTAAATACAGAACAAAGGAGAGTTATTACGTGCACACCTGTCAACAGAATGGTTTATGCAAGCTGCCAGTATCTCACTGGTGCACCAAATGCATCTACATCTACATCACATACTATGAAGGGCTGGATAAAAGTCAAGGACAAGGTGTTTTATCTATATGGTCCAGATCTGACGTACCCTCACCCCGGAGCTAGCAGTCCCTAGGCTTGTGCACACACCACTAGAGGGAGGTAATACTTTGCAAACACAAGGGCCCCTGAAGTTGCTGGTAAAGCACAGAAAGTTCTTTTGAGTCCTAAGTACAGTTCTCGGTCTGGAGAACAATCTTTTATCCTCTGCTCTTGTTCTTAAAAATGCAGTCTCCAGCTTTTACTTTAGTATCTTGTTTCCTGCAAAATCCTACCACCTCTGCTCCTATCTTTTTGGGCATTTGATTCTACATCCATCCTTTGTACCCCTTCTCTGCAACTGAGGGCCAGAAAAAGGACTGCTAGAAGCAGAAAAAGGAGCAACTCAGCTCCCAGGCACCGTGATGAGGGCTCCTTGCCAAGATGAAACTGCAAGAGCCCAGCCCCTTCCAGTTCCCCACAGAGCAAGCTTGTTCACATATGATAATCTTTGAGCTTATTGCCAAACTTTAACAAGTTCAGGCACGTGACAAGCACAAGTGAAAGAGAAGGGGAGTTGCTTGATTAAACTGAAAAGACTTTCATAAACTGGCCACAGGCATCTCCAACGCACAGCTAATATTGTCCCGCCTAAATTTCCAAGATCACACAGAACCAGAGTTTCAAATCAGCTGTTGAAAGTCCTCAAGCAGTGTAGAAAACCACTTTTTTTCTTTCTGATTTTAGTCTCAATGTCAAAAATAACTGAAGTCTTACCTAAAAAGCTTTCCAAGATATTCCAGCTGTGGCAGGCACAGACTATGAACCTCTTCAGCTCAGATTATTTCAATTTGGACAAGTTCAACATTTTTTGTGTGTTTGCCAGTTGTTAAATCAAGAGTAATGCCAAGAAATATGCTTATGGAGCTCTGCATGGAGGACTACAAACCTTGCTGTGAAGCAGAGGGGGAGATTACCTAGGAATTTGCAAAATCTAGCAATATAGAGGATGAAACAAAGCTGAAGAAAAGGTGAGAAAGATGGACAGACACTTAAACACACAGTGATGGTGTTTACATAGGCAGCCACAGCTGGACTGCAGCATGTTCAGCCAGAGTGCACAAACTGCATGGTCCAGAAAATATAGCTGCATTAGGGCAGTTTCCAGACTAAGAGAACAAACCCTGTTGGCAAAACATTTATATTCAAGTGCCATAGTTTATTAACACAGCAATTAGATTTCCAGACCAAAGCTTACCCACATCCACCTGGCTCAGAGAAAAAGAAACAGCTTTAAAAAGCCTGTCTGCATCCGCCAATTTACCCTATGTTGGTTAGTAGATAAGTGGGAAAGAGCCCCAAGCTTCTATTAGGAAGTACACATAATACTACAAGGAAATCTCAACTAGGAAATCTGTTGGAAATTCATGTCTGAACCCAGGGAACAGGGAGCACTCCCAAGCCCAAGATCTAAAACATAACCTAAGAACATTCCAGACCTAGACCAGTAGGAAAGTTAGGTGTATGTTGCTCCCAGCAAGAGACATACTAAAGGAAAAAGCATAGGATCATATGTTAAAAGGATATCACCATACTCCCTGGATAATTGAAAAAGCATACCTATCCCACAGCCTAGTAAGCCTTCTCTCAAAGAGTACTGTTAGGAATCCCTGGCCTCTTCCACAACCATCACCATCTCCATTATCTTTTCCTGTCATACAGTTAGGAGACTAGTTTGAGCAGTATGATCCTTATAGAAAAAAGAAGGGCGTGAAGTTTTGATTTAATCAGTCTACAATGACTGATATAATGACAAATTTAGAGATTTAGAGTCAAACAACAGGGACATGCTCCTCTGTGAACTATGTTACCCGACATGACTTGTCAATCAGTACTTTTGCAAGTTGCCTTGAAAGAGTAAGCCATGAGGGTTACAGATTTGTGAGGTTTGAGTTTGGGTGGTGGGAAGGAGGAAGGAAATCAGAACAGAATGATCTCAAGCAGGACAAACCCTATATAAGGACATCAACCTAGGCAAACTGGAACATTAATCCTATATGTTAATTTTACTTAACAATAGTCAAGAAGAGCTCAAACTTCCTTACTTCGAAAGGATTACAAATAAAAAAACATGGGGTAAAACATTTGAAAATTTCTGGGAATCCCTTAAGTATAAAGGCATTTTAACATCCATATACCTGCCAGCAGTTAGGGACCACTGCAACTTCAGACTTCAAATGAAAGTGAAAAATATATTAACATGGCAACAGAAATACAATACACACAAAACACTTAAATTCTAGTTGTGAACCTCATTAAAGCAATTAACAACTGATATTTTTAATAATCAGGGGAGGATCACCCACTCAAGCCATGTTCTTCCATCTCATTACCCAAGCTGGCTCTTTCTCTTGCCTCAGTCACCGTAAACCATTGTTGTTTGTCTCAAGCTGGCACTGTCATAGACCAGCCTCTCAAGTGACAGTAGAGCAGATGAAACAGACAGATGCTAATCCAATTACAAGTTCCATTCAAAGAGTCGGCCCCTCTAAAGCAGCAAATGTACCCTGAAGTTTTTACTGTAAAATAGCATGCATGTACACAAAAATGGCAACAGCACAATCCTGGTACTCAGGTGATATAAAAGGACACAAGTCTCTTGCGCCCTTATTCCAGGTGGGAAAGCAGGGAGGGATCAGGGTTTTGGGCAGAGATAAGAACATCAACCCCTCAATACAATTCCTGTGAAAGCTCCTTTTATTAGCAAGTCTTTGTGAAAGAGGATAGGGAAAACACATCCAGAGCACAAGTCTTCCCATCCAGCTTCCCTGAATATCTTCACCCTCCCCCAGAACACAAGCCTTTCTGCACTGACATTCAACACAGAGTCAGCTGCTGTCTTTGCAGATACCACTGCAGTTTTGCCTTTCCTTCAATTAGAAGGTTAGAAGGCAGAAAGATGATGGCAGCACACCATGATTTCCCCAGACAAACTTCATACAGTTAGAGGCACGAAATTTAAACCAGCTATTAGGTCCTACATCACAACATGGTCAGTGTAACATTTTAACCTTTATGGAGTGAAGGAAAAATAAGACAGCCAACTATGTCAAAAAAGTCCGCTGAAAGAGGGAAAAGGGGAAGCTAAGCTAAAGCACAGTGAGACAGGTACAAGCACTTACTGAAGTTTTTCAGTAACTTCAAGGGGAGGCAGGGCCAGTGTCTGAGAACAACTCAATATACAGAAGCTATGCAATTATGGGTTTTCCAAAGTAGAACAATGGAAAATCTGGGCCACTCCCCTGCTACTGTGTTCCACTGCATCATAGGCAGATGCTACCCATCACACCTAAACTGCCTCAGTGCCACACAATTATGCCAACACAAAGCTTCAAATAAAACATGGTACCACTTCCCAAACAATAGAGCAAGCAGTTGAAAAAACATTGATATATCATCTTGAAGGTAGAGCCTTATATTAGCAATTTGCAACAGATGAAGCATCCTAATTTCCACAAGCTTTGGATCTAGCTACGCCCAGGAGTGGTAGCATGGGATTTTCAAACAGGAATTAGAGGCTCTCTTTAATCAGTACAGGAAAACTAGACATTGAAATTCACCTTACATTAATGCATCAATGTAACATCAATAACTGTCAGAGTTGCCTTTTTTTATATAGACCATATGAAAATGGTGACATGGTGACCTCAGTCAAATACTCTAGAGTGTCTCTGCAGAAGAAATCTTGGTTCCTTTCTTTCCTTTCCATCCTGCTTGCTAGCAGGGACACAAAGCTGCAATTGAAAGAACAATGTGTTAGGAGAAAAACTAAGTTTTATTGCACTTTGAACTCTGCCAACTCAGTTGAGGCCATGCTTGCCTAGAAGATACACTGCCTACTGCTGGTCAGCACACCCATCAAGTTTTCTTGCTGGAAGGAAGGCTTTCTGTGCTCTTTCAGAAGACCATACCTCTTTATTTAGATGCCTGGGCTGGCTGCCACATTTCACTGGCTGCATTCTCCCATCAGCAGCAGGGAGATAACTCATACAGCACTACATGCAGCCTGCAACTCCATGAACAGCACTGGAGGCCTGTGCAGGTGCCTTGGCCAAGAAAGATAAATAACAGATCCTTTTACTTTAAATAACAGATCCTTTTACTTTTCCATACTTCTGTTCAAGATTTTTTCCCCTCTCAGTTTTATTTTATTTATTTATTCATTATTATATGGAAGCTAAGGAAGTAATTTGCAAAGAATCTACAGGAGTAATTTTTCCACTAATTAACTGCTAAATAGAATTTTGTAAAGGAAAAACAAATGCACACACACACACTACTTAGGGTTCTTTATAATGAAATCGGTTTCTTGGTATCCTGTGTTTTAACAAGTTTTCAAAAGACCCTATTATGTAGGTGACTGAAAATACTTATCCTGGGCCCTGGACTTGCTATTTTTAGTTTGGTATTTATCTGTTGCTTGAATGGGTGACTGAAACACTAGTCAGGGGTCACACACTTGCAGTACTGACTCTGGTCTGTCCATACACAGTAGTTCTTGTATGAGCAGCTGTTTAAGAAGCACTTGCTCAGAACTCCTGCCATAAAGCATCCCACACTGAGTAACCAAAATTGGCTCTGAATTGGAATGGAACAGCTTATAGGGATCCCTAGCTGGCCAAAAAATACAGTTTGGCAAGCCTTGCTTGGTTCATGGCCCCATCAGTCATTGAAATACTACATCCATCAGTTTATTTGGGAAGTGGAAGTTAAGAGTCAGATACAACTTGTTATTTTCTCGTCTTTTACCATGTATTTGACAACTTTAGCAAAAATTATGACAGTCCTTAAAAATCAGATGGTCTTGAGGCAACTGCCCAGTACAACAGAAAGATGGCCACTTCTCTTTAACATGCAGAATGCCTCTTTGTCCTTTCCTCTCCTGGCTGAAATTCTTGCCTAGTCTCCAAGGAAGAGTCATTATGATGCCAATGCAGATGCTTCTATTGAGTTAGAAAAAGCGAGCTTTGCCCAACATTTCTCTGCAGACAAAATAGGCCAAGCCAGTAAGAAACATAAAAGGAAAGCTCAATTTCGTGACAACTTCACAGTTTAATGTCTTATCTGAAAATTCTGTATCACTAAAAGATAGAGAAAACAGGTAAGCACTGGAACATAAAGCTGAACGTGTAAGTTCAGACTATATTGTATGTCATTGTAATGTTGTATTAATTCCTTTCAAAATAGGGATTTTCAATGGAATTATTCAGATCTCTTTCTTGCAATGAAGTGTTATCTTCCCAGCTGGTTTGTTAACTGGGATTTCCATCATGCAGCACCACCCTTCCTTCACACATTTCACAACCTGACATCTGTGCTCATAGGTTCTGTGTCATGTCATTTTTATCTTGTTTAGTCAATATCTAATTGCCAGCAAGCTTTGAACCACTCTCTTTCTTTCCAAAATCCTTTTATTATATCCAAATGCAGTATGCTTGAAAGGAATTTAAGTTTTAGCTATCATTTTAGGATACCTCCATTTAAAAGCTCTCAGAAGTCTATCAAATGCCTTGCCATTCATTTGGTTTCAAGTATACACATTCACACTTTCCTGAGAATCTCCAAAAAATGGGTTGTAAGGATACACTCTAATTTCCACATCAAGAGCACATCCTTGCCACCACAGCACAAATGCAAGAGAAGAATTCATTGTGAAGAAGTCCAAAGCCTAAGTAAAACAAAAGCTTCCAGCAAACCCTTCTAACTCCCAGCCCCTCCCACATTCCTGTACCCATTCCACTATGAAGCCCCCTATGGGCACATTTACTTACCCCAAGAGAAGTTAACCTTAGTTCACTGCCAAAGAATTGCACTCTGAACAGCCAGCAAGCCTTATAAACTGTGCTGCCATCTTGAAAATGCAGACTGAGCAAGTGTCCCTTGGCAGAGCCTGTAGATGATCTGCAACAACTGTTTTAAGAACAGATATCAGCCTTACTGCCTTCCAAGAAAGTCCATAGCACCAGGAACTCCCATTTCAGCTCCCTCGACCCCTTAACAGTACACTTTTTCAACTGAACTCTCAGTTTGCTGTGGTCAGCCTAAAATTTGTTCTCTTCTGCTTCAACTTCACTTCAAGATTTATCTTCCTTAAGCAGATGTCAAATATATGTGGAAATATTTGCCTCCATTTTTCAGAGACACAAACATGCAAAGTCAGGACTTGTCAGCAATCTCTAATTATATGCATTGCTGGAAATTGTCACAGGCTGAAGAAAAAGTGCGTTTTTCTTCCAAGTCGCATTCCAAAAGAAGTAAGTTATGATGATATGCATATATTTTAATTTTTTTTAAAGAAATAAAAGCTTTGTAGTTCCATAACCATAGCCTGAGAAGTAATTTAAGGCATACAGATGGAGAAAAGTATAATGTAAGGCAAGATATTTGTTGTTTTGGCTCTGTATAAAAGTAGAAAAATGAAGTAATTCCTGAAGCTTCTAATTTACTTACAGCTTTACTTTTTAAATGCTAAAGAGCCTATCATCTTCCACAACATACTCTCTTGCCAGCAGCAAACACGTGACAGACTTTTTCATATTGGATAATGAAAAATTGTGGTGAGATATGTGATCAAGACAGTGTTAGCAAGACTAAAACATAATGGGGCCAAAGCACTGAGGTGTCCCTCTGCTCAGATACACAAACAGGCAGTATTTTCCAGCACAACCATAAAAATTCCAGATGCTCATGCAGCAGCTGCTAGTCCTCACAAATCACTGTAGCAGAAAGATGATGCAGGCAAACAAAGCAAATCCAGGACTGATGAGGGCCCTTAAAATAGATGAATTTACAGACTGGCAATAGCAAAAACAGAGAAATTGCAATTGGTCTGAACTGAAGAGAGAGAACTCCAACAGCTGCTAAAGGGTGAGCACTTATTCCCCCCCCACCCCCCGCTTTCTTCTTAGCAGTACCTCTCCCATGTATGTGCTAAAGATAACAACTGCCTAAACTGTTTCTTATGACTGAATTACAGCTCCAGGAAACCACTTCGTTTTTAAAGCTGTATCAAGCCTAGCCTTTCATTTCCAGGGTTGGAGTCCTAGCAGAGGGACTATAACCCTTGTGTTATCAAGTTAACAGAAGAGTGAAAGATTACTCTTAAGTATCTTAATTAACATATAGGGGGGATAAGGAAAAAAAAAAAGAAGAGAAAAAACAAGAAAAAGAAAAATATGTGAGGAGGAGAAAAAGATTTTAAGAGGAATGTAATTTTCTCAAGTATACCTTAAATGCCGGAAGGCGCCACCTTCAATTATCAGGAATACCAAAGATTCCCAGAAAGTAGAGAACTCACATATATACTCAAGATCTCATTTCTTGAATAGCTTTCCCATTCTGTAGGGCAATGCACACACCAAGACCACTTGGGTGTAGTCTTGCAAATCCTAGAAGTCCCTAATACAATCAGAGCAATGCTTCTTGTTAGCAGTATTTCCAGAGGCCAAAACACAGGTGTGTCATCAGAGGCTTTGTCTGCAGCCAAATAGACACAGCTTTTCAGACAGAACCCAAATGAGTACAGCAGTCTTTCAGTTTTCTCCTGAAGTTCCTTCCATACTATGCAAACTCTTTCCAGCAGCTTACATATATTAAAAATAGAGCCAAACAGTAGCTTCATTGAGACTGATGTTGCACTGAATTGCAATACTATTTAACGTTATACCATCCAAGAGCATACTATATACACAGTGCACACACATACATATACACTAACCCTTCAGGACCATGTTAACAGATCACAAATATACATCTGCATCCACATATGCATGAACAGTTACCCATTGTTACAGAAAATCATCAGAAGAAAGAGAACGTACACAAATTTCTGCTATGAAAGTGTAGCTAGCAATGCCTTGAAGAAGCACGGCTTGTCATAGCGCAGCAGAACATATTAACAAGCCATCTGTTCATTATAACAAGCTCAACAGGATTCATCTTCTAGATGCAGAGATGCTACCTACAGCATGTCCCTTGATCAAACAGACAGTTGTTGGATATTGCCAAAGTCTTACCACATCCTTTCCAGAGAGTATGTTACACATCTCTGCCACCAGCACAGTCTGGATTTAAAATCTGCTTTCCCAAGGGCTTGTGCCTTTGAGCAGAATTAGTCACACTAACAAGCAGCCCACAATCAGGTTCCTCCAGCTAGGTACATGAAGACAGAACCAGTGCTATTTGCTTAAAGCTCTCAACTTTTCCTCTCACCTTGGAGAAAGATGCATTGTATTTCCAGGAACACAAACACTGAAGAACATTAAATCTGTTCTCAGAGGAGTTACTGGCTCTCTAAAAAGAGACAAGAATGGTATTTCTCTCTAGTCTTAGGCAAGCAAGATGACTGGTCTTTCAGTCTCTCCCCCCACCCCCCATTTCTATGTTTCTCCCATCAAACAGAAAAATTATGAAACAGCTGTTGCTTTGCCAGCTTTGTGAGAGGCAAAGAACAGCAGTCAGAAGTAGCAGCAGGGGAACAAGACTGTAATATACTCCGGATCCCATCTGTTGAGAGTGGGTTAACAGAAGACAGAGGGCAAGGAGACAAATAGGGACTCCAACACACAGCCAAACATCTCCTTCCTCACCAGCTATCCTATGGTCTTCAGCTCAGTACCCAGCAAATGCAGCAAGAACAAGGACAAAACTCTTCAAGTTAAATGTACAACATCAATCAAATTAGTATCTTGATAGTGTTCACAGGCAAGTTGTTTAATTAATACACTGTGCTGCCAGTATTTTGGCTTAGTTGTTACTCTGCCATGTGGCAAACTAGACAAAGCAGATGGTCAATAAGCTCTGTTAAACTGTCAGGGCCAGCTATTATGAAGAGACACAAAACAGCTCTCTGCTAGTTCCAAAAATTTTAAGCTAAATCTCAGCAACCTCAGCTCAGTTTTTCCTCCTAGAAGAGCTGGCATCAGTAGAGTCAAGGTTAAACTAGTAACCTTCCCAAGGCTCCAATCTTAAAATTCAGAGTATGCCAGGCACCATGCTAAGAGACACTCAAGTTCGTTAAAAGCCTCAAAAATGTGAAAACAGACACTATCATCTGCCCTACACCAAGAAACCTTGTGGTCTGCATCTTAAAAAAAAAAAAAAAAAGTGTAGCAAGTAAATCAGGAGAGCTGGGATTGAAATTGAATATCAACTCCTCAGCCTTTGAATTCCAAACAGGAAAACCAACACAGCATAAGTCTTATTAAAAGGAGTGCTTAACAAGTCAAATTTCAAAATACATTCTTCTCTTCACTAAAAATGTTGTTGTCATACAAACTCTGGAACAATCTCAGACACTTTACCTCACATGTACCTCCAGACAGTACTTTGATCCTCACAACAAAGACAGATACTCCAAACAAATAACCAAACAGAGTTGAAGTCTGGTTCAGCAAAGAGCACAAACTTTGCCACATTAGAGGATGTGGTTACTGGTAGTATGTACAGCTACATCTTGTTTTGTTCTGCTAAAATCTACCACTTTGTACTACAGTAGCCTCTGCCTACTCACTGTGTAGGAGCCTTTTTCTGAGCCATCTCCAGAGCTAAGTGTTTTACCATTTCCAAAAGATTCCATCATGCTTTGCTCACAGTGCCACAAGGAACCCAGGCTATGCCTATGTGTACTGCTTCCTGGCCAGATAGTGACCAAAAACACCACATATCTTTCTTTAGCACTACACCTAGCTACAGGAGCTAAAATTTGCTTAGGATTAAAACGTTTTGGACCCAAATCTCTGAAAATCCCCCATGAGGAGAGGTTAAGCGCTTAAACATGTCTTTCAAGCCCCAGAACACATAAAAGTACATTAGAAAAATACTGTGATTAGAAGCTACAATGCAGTTTTTTACTTAACAGACAAACTGGGAACTGTACTATACAGTCTTGAGATGATATCTAGTGAGCTGATCCCCCTGTCTCCGTGAGCTCATGAAAGGCAAGTGTTGAAGAGTCCTTCTAGAAAGCCACCTTTGTGCTCACAAACAAAGTATTATTAGTTAAGTCTGCCACCCAGAATCTTTTCAGGGTCCGAAATGGTGCTCATCTTTAATACCCTATTTTGAGGCCAGCCACCTCAGAAGAGAGCTGGAAACTACCAACTGCTTTTGGATGGATCAAAAACCATCTCACTTGGGTACATTGCAGTCACCATCACTAGACATTCTTCAGGCAGTACTAAATCTCATTTGCGACTAAGTGCCTGTCACAATAGGGCTCTAATAATGGTGACTTTGTCTTGCAAAAGGACCTGCAACAACTGCCAAAACTTTTTTAATAAGTTTTTTTGCATCATTCAAAAGCTGCTGACAAGAGCAATTAAGGAGTAAAGAGACAGACTAGCTTTGTTTTTCTAAATTACCTCATGATTTGTGTAATATTTCAAAATTTCTAGATCTTGAACTCAGCCAATGCAATATATTTACATCAAAGAGCTAGAACAACTTGAGCAAGCTAACATGTGTTTCCTTCTTCTGGACAGTACTAGCTAGTTTCTAGCCTCTGGCACATTGTCAAGGAACCACTCAAGGAATTCACCTGGATTCACACTTCAGCTGCTCATTCCTAAGTCTCACTTTCCTTTAGCTATCTTGCTTCTTGGAAACACCTGGAAGTTAGCCTTCTTCATTCTTCACCTTCCCTGCCATCAAATACACTCATCACATGACAGCTAGAATTCATACACACAAAGCCACTTAACATGCAAAGAGTCATATATAACTCAGGAGCAGACATCTTCCAGAATGAAAATTTCATCTGGTCAAAATAATTTATGTTGGCCAATATTTTAAAGCTAAGCTACACATTCTTTAATTTTAATTTTTTTTTAACCAACGCCCAGGGCTCACAAGCTGGTATTTCTCTCACCTGACTTTCTATGTCTACCATAGAAATAGTATTGTGCCCCATTCCTGGGAGTATTCAAGGCTAGGTTGGATGGCACTTTGAACAACCTAGTCTAGTGGATGGTGTCACTGCCCACAGCAGGGAGGTTAGAACTGGAAGCTCTCTAAGGTCCCTTCCAATCCATTCAATGATTCTGTGAGCAACCATCCATCTACAGTAAACAACATGAGACTGGTAAGGAAGCATCAAGCACAACAGCACAGAGGTCTGTCTCCCAGTAGATGAATCTTACCAATAGTATCTCTTATATAACTACATGGAAGACCTACATCCTGTTATAGGATTAGGTGAAGTTCACTGCTGCTATTTTTGATCCTGAAGGCAACATACAGCATCATGGTAGTACAGGAAATCTGGAGACAGTGCTTTCCTTCAGATCTTGATAAAGTTAACCAGCATACCATTATAAAGGTTGGGTCAGAACATGGGACTAAGAACAGACTGTCTTAAATGACCCTAGCTTTTCTCAAGTCAAACATTCAACTCGGACAGACTTTAATTAATTTACTCAACATAGCGTAGTAGTCTTTTTTGTAGGAAACTATTTTCTACTTCCAGATACGAAGGAACTAATACAATCTGAGCATCCTTTCTGCTCCAGTTCTTAAATACAGTTTGGCTTTTTATCACTAGCACATCTTAGACAAAGAGCTGGCTATTTTGCATTCTTTTCACATTACTCCACCTTTGAAATAAAAGATAGGATTGGAAATGCAGGAGAAGAAAATTTCAAGCAGTTAAACACCACAACTTAAGATAAAATGGTAGGTGTAAAGGACAGCAGTGTTCTGACACTGTATTTAGTATGTATTCTGAAAACCAGAGATTCAAGTGGCAGTGAAGTACATAAAAACAACACAGCATCATTACCCTACAGGGCATAGTTGAAGAACTAATTCCAAGGAATCCAAAATAAAGTCCTTCAGTAGATCTCCTTCTGATTTGGCCCACATCTACAAAACACCTGTATATAAACCCAATACCTACAGCAGCCTATTTCCACTCTAAGGACAAAATGATAGCCATAAGCAATTGCATGGCTTCCACAAACATTGAGTCTGACCTTACAGTCATGTTTACAGAACTGCTGCCATCAAAAGGAATCCAGAAGCACTCCTGTGCATTTTTAAAGTATCAGTTGTGTACTAGTCTATGTTTGATACAGAATAGCCAGTTCAAAGGAACTATGAATTCGAAGCATAATACTGTGTTAAACAAACAATAAGGTTATTTTTAACTGGCTACTTTTTTTTACAAATATACAAAATCTTAAGGTTTGAAGACCTTGTAGAGATCAGCCTGGACACAAATATGTAAATGAGAAAGACTCCTATAATCTTTGCTCCTTCAGATTCTCACAGGCTTTTCTATCTCCACCCACAGATTTTCTCAAATGGGAGATATTTCAGGAACACCAGAAATTATAATCAAGTCTCTAGACATGAAACTGCATGAATACGCACGGAGAATCAGGTGGAAGGAAGGGAATAAGATCAAAGTCAGGCACTCCCTTTCCCTCCCTGGGAAAAAAAGATAAGAGAGGAAGCTCCATGCTGCTACTGTCTCATGTTTCGTTGTTTTCCACTTTAAAAGATTTCAGTTGTCAAAGTAGTTTTCAGCACAAACTATATCCAATACATCCCAAAAGAGTTGACTTCCACAAGATTTCTTGTAGATGAAAGCTGGTACTCCCAGTGTACTATCCAGGATCACTGAGGTTTGGGGAAGTGATGCAGTGCATCTTCAGGAGGATCATTTTGTTCTGTTGTTTCTTTGTGATTTGCTTTTTTCACACTGTGGCACACCAAAGAGCAATGAAATGGCACATCAACAAAGCAGATCCAGGGAATGACTGGTAGCTTGACAAAGTTTCACATCAGTGTGGGACTTGTTGTGAGCAGGTAATTTTCTTTAATAAAATATCCACTTTAAAGTGAATAGCCTTCCATAAACAAAACAAACCAACAAAACCAAAAGCAAAAACCACACACCAGAAAAAGCCAAAACAAAACAAAAAGATAAATCTGCCATGATTAGTGTGTCATTATCCAATAAAGGAGCTACTCAAAAGAAGGCTGTGTACCACATCTGTGTTTGAATTCCTCATGTCTGTTCTTACACAGAGCAGAAACAATGACATGGATTGGGAAGCATCAGTGCTAAGGAAGTATGGGTTTCCTGCAATTCATGTCTTGATTCTCAGGTGCCCAAATAAAGCCTTTTCCTTTTCAAGAATACAATAGAAGCTATAACTACTTACCTGTGTGGATTCACTGCCAACTAAAAAAGGATGAAGTTCTTCCCTTTAGTGAAGATACTCAGAAGGTGTGTAAGTTCTGTGCAAATAAGCAGCTTATTTCTACAGTTGTGTTATGATATCATTATCTCTCTGGCCAATTCCAAGCTAGGGTGGTATGAGCATGGCAGAAGACACATCACAAATTTTTCTGCCAAACATTTCTAATGTCATTTGGCTTAATAATGGAAATAAATAAACCTAATGCCTTTAAAATGCAGCCAACCTTGATCTACTTACAATACAAACTCATATAGGACAGAGAAGCAGCTTTCTGGATTTGTATTTGAATGAGTTCAGCAAGCTGTCCTGAGCTTGGAAAATGTGTTTATGCCATTAAAAAAAAAAAGCGCTCCTGCTCAGCTTTTAAGTTCCTTGTAGCACCAATTCAGAAGACTTTTTGCAATGGAAGAGTACCTGTTTAAAACTGGTAGTGGTAAATCAGTGTTCAGATAGCTCCAAACCCTCTTTTCCCTCCACTCAAATCAAAAGCCTGAGCTGTAGAGGACTCCCCATCCATAGTCATGTTTGCATACAACCACTCTCCGTCCAGCCTATATGACCAGATTCCTTTAAAACTCATTTCAGGCATTCTAAAACATGCCAGCATACCACATTAGCCACAAGCTGCAAGCGATGCATATTTCTTTAATATTTTCTCATATCAATGAACAAGGAAACAAAACAAATAAAGAGTAAGCATAATCAAAATGACAGGTGGATTCCAAAAATTACTTCAGGCTACAGCTAATAATAGAATACCCAGTTTCAAATTATAAGTTTGGATGAGTCGACTGACACTCTCAAATTCTAAAGAAACACCAGGTCTTTTCCAAGAGCTGGTCAGGCTGAACGAGCATGCAAAAATACAGGAGGAGAATGACAATTTTTCCCATGCAGTAATTGGTCTGAATTCAAGCTCCTAGATAGGCTTTTTGCTCCAACTAAGCAGAGCTGGGATGCACACATATGGAACCTCCACAGGCAAGCTTTGCTTCAGCAAACCAAATCAAAGCATTTGAAACCTAGCTCAGAGAAGGCAGTGGCTGGCACAGGGACCTACCAGTCAGCACAAAGTGGCATCATCAGATCCTTCCCACTGACCTTCACTTGGTGCCAGTCTTCTTAACCATTCAAATGGCTGATGCAAGCAGAGTTTAAAGTTCACCTCACCACCTTCAGAATGTCTCCTCAACGAGCACATATAAATATGAGAAATTCCTCCAGTGCAGCACACACTTTCTACCCCTGCATGCCTCTGTTTACTGAACTTCACTGTCAAAGACACAGCTTAGGAAATTCTGACTCCTCTGGTGGAGGGCTTAGAAAGCTTGGGCCATTTATGAGATCTCTAACTGCTGGTTCAGAGGCAACATACAGGATTTGAGGAGTGAGAGCTGTTTTCTGAAGATAAAGAAGAAAAAAAAATTGATATGTTTCTAAAGAAGCTACATTTGGACATTGTTTGAAGACCCCACTTTCTCATTACTACCCAAAGCTGCCAAATAGCTACTTTTAATCCTTCTCAAATTCTTCCAAACTCAGATGGTTTGGGAGACAGAAGATGGAGCAACCCCCTCAAACACATCTTCACAGCTTGTAGAAGATAAGTGTAAAAGACATTGTACTCATATTCCTCCCACAGGCAGGTAGCTTAGATAAAGCACAAATGGTTCAGTTCTGCACACATGGTGCCAAACACGAAGTCAGGACACTAATAAAGCCTACATTCATAATAAACAGTGCTGCCATCCATAACACAAGTTCACAGGATACAATCCACTGAACATGGAACGGGTGTAGCAGTCTTTGCCTGGTCATTTCAGCACAGCAAACTACACGCAACCAGGTAGCATTTTGTGACCAGAAAAGAGGCTAACTAAAGCTTTCCAGCTGGCCTGTGGAATAGAGAGTTAAAAGAAGATAGCAGAAACTATTGCCAATCCTGAAATCAAACATACCCAATATACCTTTGTTTAAAATCCCCATTACCTTCAGCTGCAAGGAGGAGATACTTGTGTCAAAAGTACTTCTATATTTATTCCACTTTAAAAATGCTGAAGATGCTTCATATAATGCCTTTGGCATCTACCACTGAATAAAAACAAGCCAAGTCACAAGATACTTTTTAAAACAAAAACATTCAAAACCAAAGTACACAAATTTATACCACTATTTTCCAAAGGGATTAAACAATTATGTAGTTAATTAGAAAAATTAGGACACCAGTTTCACCTTGTTTCTACACAGACCAGAACTCATTTCCTACTGTGGTTTCTGCTGTAGATCTGCGGAACTACTTATGAAAATACACTAAGGAATGCAGGTTAATTTTCAAGTTTCCTCATGCTGCTGTTCTTAACAAACAAACAGAAAGTACACACAATGAAAAAGTAACTACTTTTTATAACTGAAAATCCATGTATGCACTTCAATAGGGAATATTCATATGAAGCCCTGAAACACTTCAGATAGAGCCAAGGAAGAAATAATAGCTGGTTGAGCTTCCAATCTACAAGGTTCCAAATGTACAGAGAAACAAACTACAGTTAAAAATTACCAGTCTCTCAGTAAGAGCAGCTTGGTGGCTTATGATATCTGTACATTCAATCTGGCTTAGGTGAGAAGAGCACTGGGCCAAAGTTTTACATCAAAGCATCTTCACATTGCCCTTGAAGCCAAGGCAATGGTATCTGTCTCATTTAACATTTTTATTAACGAGAAACTATTCTGGCATTCTTGCAGCATTTTGTTTTATATCAAGTCAGATTTGGCCTTTACTCATGCATTGCTTCAAATGAGATCCCACTCACTCACATAAGTAGTCAGTCCACATGGCATTCAGTGCTCCACTCCCAGCTACCCTGGCCTATATGGAGCTACAGGCAAAACCCTCACTGCTTCTTTCTCGTGGGCTAGTTCTCTCCCACCTTTTGATGATTATAGCCCTTTGATTTCAGCCCTAAAGCAAATTCAGTTATTTGATGCTTTCCCACAATATCTTTTTCCCTTCCCCCGCAAAACATGCTCCAAGAACAGACAAGTTCCCACAATTCCCTGGGAAATAAAAAGCTGCTCAGTTTAATGCAGAAAAAACTCCATGGGAATAAGACACCAGAAGTCCTAGCAACAGGCATATGGGACTGAAGTGTCCAAGTACACAGTGATCCATGCTGCTTATGAGTGCACTGTGGATCCCAGGTCAGTGCACCTGCTCTGTATCTGGCTGTATTTTATATGCAAGGCTGTCTTGCACACAAAATGAACTTGACAGCTGAACACCAAATTCATTTGTACACTACAAGCCTGCTATCCTGCAGAAATTTGCAATTCACAAGGAAGTTTGTTTCTGAAGAGAGTGAGGAACTTCACACTTAGGAAACAGGAATTACAAACCGTAAGTGGAGGTGGTCCTACAATTAAACACAGCTTAAACAGATTAATCATTCCAACAACCTTCCAGTAGGATCTTACCATCAAGTATGTGTGTCATAAAGTGATTGTTTCCATCTCTGACATGGAGGAAATACTTAGCTAGCCCTTAGTGCCGAAGCTTTGTTCATTAACCTTTGAACACTTCAGACTGTGCTTCGGAATTAAAGCAATGTAAATGTTTATCTGGGAAAGAGGAAGAATAAAATTCTCTAAGAGTCAATAGAAAACTAACCTCAGTTTTAAAGAACTGTCTTCCAGTTGCTGGACTGTCCTCAATCACACAGGCTCAACATTACATTACCAGGCTTCGTCCTTTTTAATTGCATGCAATTTTTCTTGAGATGTGTTTAATCCTGGCAGTCAAATGGATGATTAGGATTCGAAATGTTCAATTCTTTGGATATGAATAAGATGAAGCAGGGTAAGTTTTTGTTTTCAAAGCTGCCATTAGCCTGCTGATAGTTTTCTTTAAGGCACCATTAACACAGCAGCAGCCAAGGCCAACTTATATTGCTGCAAAGAAACTATTCTCCAGCAAATTTCATCCTTTTTTTCTTACCTACAGGAATCTTTGCAGAAATCTTTTGCAGGTCAGGTAGTACTCTAAACCAGAAAGTAATCAGCTCCTGTACTTGCTTTAATCCTGTGTTACCTACCACTGCACTTGCATGACAGCGATGGGAGGAGATTGAATGGCCAGCTTCTGGAGGAACAGTGGATCAGATATAGTACACATGCCCTTACCTTCTTTTCTCCTTTTAACACCTCCAGCCAGCCCCTACTCCCCAACAGGACTGCATGGCATCCAAGCAGCATTGATGGACTCTGGGCTTAGCCTGCCCCTCTTCTCCCTCCCTGTCTCCTGCTCTGCCTTTTACAGCTATTTCAGCCTCAGCAACAAAGACTCCGTAGCAAGCAAAATATTTCAGCATTTCAAACTGTTTTGATGTGAGGAAATTAAAACAAGAAACACTGTTTCAGAAGTTGACATTTAAATGGTTTTCATGGCTGAACAAAGGCACATCAGAAAACAAGTCTTTACATAAAAACTAAATTAATGGTTCAACACACCTTCTAATCAGGGTCCATATGGCCACTTTGGTTATGATAACAAAGCTGGGACTGCACTGACCTCTTCAAATGCTCAGTCCTGACACATGTTAACATAACACACAGCCCTGCGTTACAGCCTGCTGTAACCTACCTCCAGACCTGGAGCTCTCCCTTCAAGGAAAAACTTCCTCTATTTGCCCCCAACAGCCTTAAGAAACACCCAGGCCCAAAGGCTCCTATAAAAACGTATCCTAAAACAGGCTCTGCCCACAGGCAAGCCAGACCAAGAAGCCAAACGGGAGAACCTGGGCTGCAGGGCCGTCCCCACAGCCCCCATGACAGCTCCTAGAGCCACAAGCCCCTGCCCCAGCCACGTTCCAGCAGGGCCAGCTCCCCACAAGCTCTGCCCAGCCACAGGCCTTGCTGAGCCAGACCCACACCCCAGCCTGCCCTTGGCTCAGCCCAGGGAGACACCCAGGGCGGGGGCTGCACAGTGCCCCTGGCTGCGGGTGGGACAGGCCCTGGCTGCCATTCCCGGCCCCAGGCAATGCCCATGGCACAGACATGACACCAGCCTGCTGGGTGACCTGCAGCAAGGCCCAGGGCACACGCTGCAGTGAGCTGGGCACAGCACTGCCAGACCAGTGCATAAAACAACACTGAAAAGCACATCTTCCACCAAATACCATTCTGCAGTCGTTTTTGGCAGAGGTATCCCCAGCTGAGCTCATGCAAGGAACACCTGCCCAGCACCAGGGAGCCAGATACAGCCAGGCTGCCACTGCTGTTGACCATTGGCCTGTCACAAGTAGAGTCCCTCAGGACTCAGTACTGGGATCAGCCCTGTTTAATATCTTTACTGATGATCTGGATGAGAGGATTTAGTGCACCTTCAGTCAGTTTGCAGAGGACATTAAGTTGGGAAGGAATGTCGATCTGCTGGAGGGATCTGGGCAGGAAGGATTGCTGGGCTGAGGCTTAACAAGGCCAAGTACTGGGTCCTGCACTTGGGTCACAACAGTCCCGTGTAGCACTACAGGCTTGTGGAAGAGTGGTTGGAAAGCTGCTCATCAAAAAAGGACCTGGGGGTGCTGCTCAACAGCAGCTGAACATGAGCCAGCATGTGCTCAGGTAGCCAAGAAGGCCAACAGCATCCTGGCCTGTAGCAGAAATAGCATGGCCAGCAGGACCAGGGAAGTGATCGTTGCCTTGTATTGACCTCTGGAGGGGCCATGCTTCAAATTCATGTTCAGTTTTAGGCCTCTCACTACAAGACAGCAAGATGCTGCAGCATGTCCAAAGAAGGGCAACAGAACTGGTGAAGGGTCTGGAGCACAAGTCTTACAAAGAGCAGCTGAGGGAACTGGGGTTGTTTAGCCCAGAGAAAAGGAGGGTCATGGACAGCTTATTGCTCCCAACAAGCATCTGAAAGGAAGTGTCATCTCTTTTCTCTTTTCCTAAGTAACAGCTGACTAGGCAAGAGCAAATAGCCTCAAATCATGCCAGAGGAGGTTTAGATTGGATATTAGGAAAAATTTCTTCATGGAATGGGGTTGTCATTCATTGAAACAGGCTGCCCAAGGAATTGGCTGAGTCACTATACCTGGAGGTATTTAAAAGACATGTAGATGTCTCACTTAGGGACATAGTTTAGTGGCAGACTTAGCTAGGTTAATGTTAGGACTTAATGATCTTAAATGTCTTTTCCAACCCAAACAATTCTACGATTCCACAACTACCCTCCTTTCCCAAGGGTGTCCAGGCTTTTCTTCCCTCACTGCCAGACAACCTCACCAGCAATACCACGGCTCTGCAGCTGCATTTGTATCAGAAGTCAGCTCCAGCATCACTGCTGCTCTACACTGAGCATTACAAGATTTGAGAGGGGAGAATTTGTATGTCAGAAGAGACAAGAAGTCACACTCCTTTTCTTCCAGCTTCCACTCCATGTCTCATTTCCTCCAATATCTCCAACACAATGTCAGAGTAATGCCAAACAAGAATATCTTTGCATATATTAATTCCTCTCCAGTAACACACAGCCTCCACTTGCTATTACTCTTCCCCTTCTCCTTAGACTACAGCAAGCAAAGACTCCTCATCTACAGTAGCAGAGCTGAAAGCCAACTGCTCTTCGCACAGCTACCCTGCAAGTCAGTCTTTGCTAAGGCACAGATGGCTTCCCTTCTTTTGCCTTGTCTATATATATCAATGCATTTTGTCATCCAGGGCAAGAAACTCCCAGACTAGGCTTTCATGCAACTTTCTTAATGTTGATTTGCTAACTGACCATTTGAAAATCAAAGCCAAAAACAAAACCCACATAAACATGTCTGACTCCTAAAAGCAATAATCATACAACATGAAAAACAAGCCAGTGTGGGAGGACAGAGTCAGACATACTCTAACTTCACTGCTTTTATGCTTAACACTGCAGCTGTGAAAATGAAAAGGGAAGAAATATGCTTTTTCAAGGCATAGCCAGCCAGTCTGCTACAGTGCTTCCAAAATACATCTCTAATTCTCCTGTTCAGTGCTATGGAAATAATTGCATATATTGTTCAGGTTTTCCCTTTTTAAAAAAAAACAAAACAAAACAAAACAAAAAAAATTTAAAGTCAAAAGGATGAGAAAATAGTGGTATTCTGTAATAAAAGCAGATGCCATAATGTGACAGGGTGAACAGGTCACTTCAACAATAATGGAGGAAGACTGCAATTTTCTAACACTAACCATCTGTATTAGAGGTGGAGTACTAAAATTAAGTAAGTGTTTAGCTGAGTTTCGTGAGTAGAAAATCTCCTCTATTAAAAATTTGCCTCATAACATGCCCTTAAGAGGTACAGAGAGCAGAACATCAATTCAAACCTATTATTTCATTTTTGCTGTAGCCAGCACCTCATCCTAGAACTGTCTGAGGAAAAGCCATCTACAAAGACTATTTCATCTCTTGGCAATAGGCTTGGAGTGACAGGGCAACTGTACAGTATACCTGAAGACACTTGCACAGATATGATATACAAGTTACAAAAAACATTGGACAAATGCTTTAGAAGCATTTTAGTACATCATGTGTCTTCAGAGTTAAATGTACAATCTCACTAATTGTAGAAACACCAGAAGTTGTTGATAGCAACCATATTACTTCTCCCTCTAATGCACCTCCAATGGACTCTGTGCCAGTATTGGTACTGGCACTACTTTAAGCATTATTCAAACAAGTCTTCCTAAAATATAAAATTCCAGCTCCTACTTGTCCCAAGAGCAACAACTAGAGCAAGAGAAGCAAACTTATAGCAAACTAATGTCAACCTCATTTGTTTCTACAACCCCCTCTTTCACTACCATGAATATATCTGTGAATCTTTAGTAGAGAAAGACAGAGGGGACAAGTTCAACCAGGGACTTGAGGGCACAAAAAGCAAGCCAGAAGAAAAATTACTTATATTTATGAAACTGGCACAAGCAAGCCAGCAGAACTTGGCCAAAGAGACATACAGCTACACACCTGGATGTAAAGTATACACTAGTGAAAGAAATAACTTGGAAAAACATGGAGACAAGGCAGGCAACCTACTATAAACTTTATACATGCACACTGCCATCTCTACCTTAGTTCTACCTCTCCAGGTCCACACAACTTTCCACTTTCTTCTCCAGTCTCTTCTCACCTGACCTTGATAACCCAGCACTTCCCATTGATTCAGAGCAGTGGATATCCTTCTACTGTCAATCACAGAGACAAACAGAAGCAAGCTCTGGAGGAGAGATGTGTATTTGCTTTCCACTAGTAAAAGGTATGGTGTTAATGACACTTAGACAGCTATGACTTGCTAGGACAAGGGTTTTTTTAAAAAAGTTCCTGACAGCTCCAACTTCTCAAGCACTTACATTTCAGAGCAGTTCTCAAGGCAGGAGAAGTGTCCTTGTGGTATGCATCCTAAAAGGATAAATTACCCTAGAGCCACGGGCAGTGAACGCTGGGATATAGCCAGCAGGTGGGGGTGTGGGCAAGACACATGGCAGAGCAGTTCTCTGGAATTCATGCCATTACTACTAAATGATGAAAAACGACCATCACATGAAATACAAGGGCAAATGCCACAAGATTCTGAATTTTGAGAACCCGCCATCTCATTGTGCTGAAAACTTCGATAATTGAAGTCAATCCCCTGCTACAATGGCTGCAGCTCTATCATCTTTAGCACAACAAAGAAAAAAATTCATTGGTGAGATGACATGATTATAGAGAAAAGATTTTACAACACCAAAATACCTGTTTCTCCAAGAAGGAACTGCCAGTCATAGTAGAGCAAGCCAAGCATTTTGTTTGTCCATAACATTAATTTTTTAAAAAATTAAATCTCTGCTCATTATGCAAAGAACCTTGCACTCTGCAACTTCAGTGTCACTAATAAGCATAGAGAAGAAACTGCTACCCAGTCACAGACTTCATTTAATCTTCTTCAGTACTAACACTGCTATTCTGCTGTTTTCATAACTGAACTGTCAGAACAACTTCAACTTACCCAAATATATCCAGAACATGCCGGTTAAGGAATTGTTGTCTAATTTGTGCATCTCTACAGAAGTCTAAAGGAATCACTAGAGTGTGAAATTGCTAAATGAAGAAGAGGCATTGATCACAGACTATACTGAGCAGAGGAAGAGAAGCATTCAACACTTCCTAATCATACCTATAACATGGATTCAATCTCAACAAGGCATTTGTTGAAAATCAAGTGCTGTCTCCAAAGCAAATGCCTTGTGTTCTCAAAACAAAAATAGGATGTGCTAAGTCTATGCCTGGATGTCACTTCTATTAAAGAAAACACTCCAAAGCAGATAGGAAGGACACATATTTTTTGTCATCATCTACTTTCATATCAAGCAGAAATAGTCTGATATTAGCAAATACATGTTGCACACCAAATCACTGTTACCTAGTTTCTCTTGAAAGGCACAGAGTGTAAGCCACCAGGCTTAAATGCTGCTACCTTGATGACTATGCAAAGGGAATGAGGAATGACTTTCCACACAGTAGTCACAGACATAGCTACCTTCTGCGATTCACAAGAGCAGGTCACTCTCCATCTCTAAGCAACACAGGCACAGCTGACTGCTTCCCTGCAATTTTTATATAATTCTGCCTACAGCAAGAATGCAACAACAACTAGGACCATGCCCCACTAGGGCAAATTTGACAGATTGATCGCTTTGTTCTAAGACAGAAGATGAAAAAAAACCTACGGAATATATATGCCACGAAAAGTTTTCGATCAAACAGGATCAACACCAGGTCCTTTGCAGTCTGGGAATTTAGGCTAAACAGCAGTGCAATTAAGTAGGTTTGCCTCTTGGGGCACTTCAAGGATTAATTACTCCATCAGATTGTTTGAAAGAACACAAGGAAAGAGCACGTGATATAATGAGGCCTTTAAATGGCTCCCCTCATCTCAGTTCCAGCAGCCCTGTAAAAACAATGTTAGTCTCCAGTATTGATTTTCTTTACACTGGGAAGCTGCGTGCAAATTGACTTCTGCAATAAAAGTCATACAGCATAGGTACATCAAGCATCTGACACACTCAGTCTTCTCACCACATTTTTGTCTTACCAGCCAATTAAAGTGTTACTAGTTGGAACAGGAGACAGTTTTAAATCGTTATTTCTTTAGCCAGAAGTACTAGATTCTTTAAGATTTGACACAAGAGACAAGAAGTCTGTTTTCTGGGGTGGGGGGGAAATGTTTTATTCAGTGGTATCAAAACAAGTGCACTCACATCCTGCAGAATCTAGAAGCAGTGTCATCTTTTTGAAGAAATTTACTATGCAAGAGATATAGAGAGTTTCTCATGGTTTGTAAGCCGTTCCTCCAAATGGTTGGTGCCTGGGCATAGCAGTATGCTCTATACAGTGACAACTCTCCCTCCCCCCAGATACTCATTTGGAGCAGCAGGCAGGCCAGGGACTGGCAGTCAATGCATTTTGGCTCTGGTCCACTGGTGTCAAGAAATATCAGCAGGAGTTCTAACATGCTTTAAAGCAGACACTCCTCTTCCCCGGGGGCCAGAGACACCACTTGGCTACACAGGCAACTCCCTGAACTGCAAAACATGGAAAAGTGCCTGAGGGATCTTTAAAATGAATTCGCAAACAACTCCAGATCCAGGAGGTGGCATAATGTGCTGTGACTAACCCACCAAGGATGACAAAAAGAGAAGGGAGCTAAAAACTATATAGGACTCTGTTTGATTCCAGTTCGTCTTCTCAGGGTCAGATTCCCAGAAAAGTATTTTGGCACATAGCCCTGTCTCCTTCAACTTGCTACATTAAATGCACTGCAAACTACTAACCAAGTGTAAGAGCTAACCATTCTAATACTAAATGTAGTCATTATATATTTTAAGGTGAAATCTGATAAGAACTTAAAAAAATGAAGACGGAAAAGTGTTTGGAGACACACTGGGGAGAAAAAAAAAAAAAAAAGGCAGAAATGGTGTTTAGGTGTGGAGTTTTACAGAACTAGTCCTAGAAGCCTTTGTTGCCCCCAGCCTGATGCAAGACAGTCTCCAGATTATACAGTGAAAGACTGATACCTTGCTTCCTCATATCAATGAATTCTCTGGCTATCACAATTACTTCACAACACTAAAGCAAATCTTCTTCCTAAGAGTTTGGGTTTAATAAACAAAAAGTAAGCAAGTTGATTAAATCTTTAGCTAAGCAGACTAGGCAGTACTGCAGCAACAGCCAAAGTAAGAGCTGGAATGTTTCTGGCTGCCAGTGCGCTAGTTACTATCAGCACCCCTTCCCCTCAACAGTTTCTGCACTCAGAAAGGATTCACTTTTCAATATCAAGATAATCCAAATTCTAGGGAGCTTTGTTAATGTTTTAAGAAAGAAGACTAAGCAGTTTTACTTCAACACACCTAAAACAGGAATACAAAACCTGACTATAAACCTAAACTGGCATGATTACTACCAGCATAACAAAAACGAAAAGACAATAGTTTATACCAGAACATCTGGGATTCTTTTCTGACCAAAAAAAATACACTATGTGCTTTTAAAATGTAAAGCAACCAACTCTAAAGGCTCAGGGCACTCTTTGTGCTTAAAGTTAAGTATATCAAAATGTTATATACCAGTCACCTAAAGTAAAACTAATCACTTGTATCATGCTAGAGTTAATTTAGATTTCTACTTCAAAAAAGTTATCATGCAAGTGCTAAAACAAGTTAGGATCTTAAGACACTAATGTATTTTCTAAGGAGTGCTAAATTAATTGCATGAAATATTAGTAAGCATATTTTTCCCAGAGTCTGCAGATGTACTCAAAAGACGACTCTTGTTATAAGGTAGTGAGTGGCCTACAGGAGAATCACTATCTTAATACTTCTGGCCCTCAGATGTGATCATTACTTGAGTCTGATGATGCCCAGAGTAAAAACAGGCAGTAAAGCACATTTACAATCTGTTTAAACTTCACCCTAGAGTGAAAGTCCAAGCAAGCCCATTCCAAGCAAGTATTGGTCTTTTGTCATGTCTTTCTATATGTTTATGGAAGGGATGGGAAAGATCCTAGTGCCCAAACAGTTTAAAATTCATATTTAAATACATGAAATAATGTGGAAAGAAACATCATATAACCAAGTTATTCCATTAAAAAATTATATCAAATGCAAAGAGCTTATCTGCAAGTAAGAAGGCAGACCATGTGACCTAGGAGATCCTTCCCAGTTCTGTGCTCTGGAAAGTAATCCTATTAAGACAGTCTGGTAAGAGGATTTTCATTAGGCATTGATTGTGCCATCATTTGCACTTATGAAGTCCAACACAGAAGACTGAAGTGTGTGATACTCTTGTTGGCAACATATTTAGAATGGTGAACTCTTCTGAGTCACCACTAGAAGTGTCACCTCTAGACTAGCACCACTTAAACACACTAGCCATTCACTTACTTCCATTAGGCCTCTTAATTAATGCTATCTTCTATACTACTTTTGCTTTACAGGCTCAACAGTATTACACAGAATTAATCATCTACAAGCATTCTAATAATTAAAGACCCATAGTAACATGTTATGATTTTTTTCTCTATATTTAGATCCACTAGATCTATGCTACTGATAAATATCACATGGATTGAAAATATACAAGATGCCTTCTGGGGCTGCGATCTGTGTGTTCCCTGAAAATAGTTTAAGATGCCATGCTGAACTGGTTCCTAGAATACATATCATGCTTCCAGGGTGGGAGGGAGTGGTGGAGTGGGGAGGGGAGGTAACAGTTCTGCTAATGAAATGTGATCCTCAGAATTAAATACTTATCACTTCAAAGAAGATTTTATTTGTTTCAGTGTGTACCTCTGCCCAAACTATTCTTGTTCCATTAAGATCTCTAACAGGCTAAATTTATTCTATCCTTTGAAATACAGTTGTACTGCTGCTGTATGGACTGCATACAGTTAAGATTTTATACCCCTTCTCCAGCACAAATAAGTTCTAGAAAACCTGACTTCCATAATTCCATGTGTCACATGGGAGAGCAGCAAAAGAAGCTGCTAATGTTTTACAACAGGTAGCCAAAAGTTGAAGTGACAAAGATGGATGACTACATCTAACCTACTCAATTTGTGCCGTCAAATATAAGTTTCTGGAGTTAGATGTAAGGCAGGAAAAAATGAGAACCTGGCTTTTGAATACTGCAGGCAAGACACAAGACTGGAAGAATGGATTGATATTGCTGCTCCTGCTTTATCACCTGTAGTGACAAGAGACAAGGGAACCATAACTCAGACTGAATCAGGTTAGAGATGGGATAGCTTTTTTTTTCACCATTGGTATCTCCTGCATTGTCAGAATATTATGTAAAGTACGTATACATTATGTACAGTAGTATGCTCTACAAACCACATAGGTTTTTTTGGTTGTGCTTTAAGTCCTATTACAATGCTTTTAAAGTGGCTGATAGCCTGTTCTAAAGGGAGAATTGTGAGACTGCAACCAGGAGCTCAGCCAGTCTTTGCAAGGTATGAATCAAAAGAGAAAGAGTTTAGAGTGGTAATGAGAGTAAACTATCACACTATTTGTTCTAGTTGAAGTAAGACTTAATTCCACAATTTTTTTATTTATACATAAGACCTATTTAGAAATATTTCCTATGCCTTATAAGAGGAGTCAAACATTCCATGAAATAGGTATTTTCCTCATTTAAACAGGGTTATTTTTGTTTCAGGCATTTGCTTCGACAGCACAGGTTAGATCAGCTAATGCAAAGCACAGAGAATAAGGAGAGAGATCTCACTCTGTCATAACACAGGGTTACAAGGCACCAACAGTGCTCAAGTCAGTCCTGCACCTTCAACAAAGCACAATATAACCTGCTCTCAGCTATCTTTGGATGGATCATCCATGTCGTAGTTTAATTGTGCTGCAAGTACAGACACATCCAAGCTACAATCAAGTTCAAAAGCAGTATCATGAATTTTTATGATAAGCCTGAATAGTAAAAAGGAGTAGATTAATGACCAGTTCCCTCTCTTCCCCTTCAGGTGTACATTCACTGCATAATTTGTAGCAGAGTTTATAATTCATTTTTTTATCCACAGTTTTTCCATTGTATCCACATTTTTCCAACCATCCCGTCCTCTCCTTTGTTACCCTGGATAATCAAGTATCAGCTCTATATAAAACAATTTGCCTAAAGGCACAAGAGTCTTTGTAGCCACAAAGATTGGAAGCTACTGTTAATAAGAAGTACAATTATAAAATCTTAAGTGATGTAAGCAATCAATTATTTATTCACTTTGTTACAAAACAACCACACCTACTGCTTCAGCAAAGAGACTAGTTGAATCTTGAACAGAAAGAAAAAGGACAAAAAATTGCTATGGAATAGCTGCTGAAAGATAATCCGTGTTCTAAAGCTTTAAATTGGAAGTCAAGAATATTGCTGCTGATTCAGATAAAACAATGAACCATGACCAGTGTAGAAATGACATCTAGACTAAACAAAAGATCAAATAGAAGAAAAATCATTTTCTTGGAATCATAGAAAGGTTTGGGTTGGAAGGGAACTTAAAGCTCATCTCGTTCTAATCCCCCTGCCATGGGCAAGGACATCTTCCACTAGGCCAGTCGCATCCAACTTCAACTTAAATACTTCAAGGAATGGGAAGTTCACAACTTCTCTAGGCAATCTGTTCTAGTGCCTCACTACAATCACAAGAAGAATTTCTTCCTAATACCTTATTTAAGCTTGCCCTGTCAGTTTAAGGCCACTCCTCCTTGTCCTCTCAGTCATGCCCCTCTCTAAGTCTCCCTGAAGCCTTCTCTTCTCCAGGCTGAACAATCCCAACTCCTGGCCTTCACAGGAGAGGTGCTCCAGCCCCCAGTCATCTTTGTGGTCCTCCTCTGGACTCACTCCAACAGGTCCATGTCCTTCTTATGCTAGGGGCCCCAGAGCTGGATGCAGTACTACAGGTGGAGTCTCACAAGAGTGAAGTAAATGCTGAAGAACTGTCGCCCTTGATCTGCTGGCCATGCTGCTTTTAATGTGGCCCAGGATGCAATTGGCTTTCAGGGCTGCAAGTGCATATCACCAGCTCACGTTGAGCCTCTTGTCAACAAACACCCCCAAATTTTCTGTTCAGGGATGCTTTCAATCAGTTTTCCACTCCACTTGTATTTGTGGTTAGGACTCCCTTGACTCATGCGCAGAACCTTGAATTTGACTGTGAT
This sequence comes from Toxostoma redivivum, assembly GCA_013397375.1. Taxonomy (NCBI): domain Eukaryota; kingdom Metazoa; phylum Chordata; class Aves; order Passeriformes; family Mimidae; genus Toxostoma; species Toxostoma redivivum. The sequence goes on along the minus strand of VXBI01000285.1, from coordinate 621,478 downwards.
AAACTTCTCTCCTTGAATTCCTTTGCACTGCTGTACACATTCTGCATGCAAAAAAAAGGCAAGTTCAGTAGTTGAAAAGTGGTACATTTCCTACTAGAGTAGGTTCTTCAGAACTTAAGATCTTAAGAAGTTCATTTAGAAACAAGAGGCTCTGGCTTCATAACCATCAGGTGCTTGCTACCTTCACAGATCCTTAAGCCCACCCCTCTGAAAAGAGCTGCATGCATTTTACAAGGTTTGTTTTAAAACAACATGCATTTCTTAGGCTTCCCATTTTCTGGTCTTGGGATTCAAATACCTTTCTGTGGTTGCTACATGATAGAATGTGGGCAGAGACTTTTACAGGTCTCTGATCACAGCAATTCTTCAACTGACACAAGTGTATTGCACAGTACCCCTGCCCTCAAGAGAGGGCACCAAAGTTTGTGCTGTACAACATGGAGATCTTGTAAGTGCTGTCCAAAATAAATTTCTAAGCAGTTCGGTGGACCTACTTTACTGCATCTAAACTGTAACGCTCAATCTCCCAAAGAAATAAATTCTTTCTTCTACTTACTTGCATCTTTTTAAAGAAGTGACACTCTCTAGCTCTCAGATCCTTCTCAGCCTTTTTCCACTTCTAATCCATTGAGAAAGGAATCCACATGCAATTACCACTTCTGAGAATTTAGTGCAAGTTAGAAGAAGTCTATTCAAAGAGTGAGACGGTAGACAAAAGTTTGTTTCTGTAGTGTTTTATTCAATGGATTTTCTTACCAAATGCTTTTCTGAGAAATGAATAAGGAATTTCAAACATTATCTCACTAGGGCCTGAGGCATAAATAGTACCTGATCATATCATCAGGTCCACATCACCACATGGCAGCCTCAGCAGCATGCTGACCAGGCTATTTTGGAAAAGACAGTATGTGTGGATGGAAATGCTAGCATATCCCAGCAGCTTCAGGAAGACAGACAAAGGGGGTGTTCTCCAGCTCTGTAGTCTCTGAGCAACCAGGCGAAGGGAGCTCTTGATCAATGCAGGACTGAGTTAAATTGGTCCCATCCCTCCCATACTCCACTGCCAACATGAAATCCCCTAACCATTTCAGTGCTTCATGCCTCTCTTGTCATTGCAGTTTCTGTACCAGAAGATGGAAGAAAATCTTACACATAACAATTCTCAGTCTAACATGGATTTGTACTCTTAAAGAAAATGCCTGAAGGGCCTTTATGGACAGCTCTTCCAACCATACTTTACTGAACAGTGAATTTTTAAATACAATCTCAGGGTATTTCTATTCCTGGAATGGAAAAATAATAAGCTTGGACAATAAGACTCTGGTACTTCCAGACCAACATCATATCTCCTGCCAAGCACTGACTTCTATACATGACTAGACATATTCTAATAAAATAGTTGATTACTCAGCTAAGCTCAGCAATATCTTAGAAGGCATATCTTAGAGTGCAAAGTCTAGGGACTCATTTGATTTGCACATGCAAATCTCTACATTAAAAAATACTCAGCAACAAACCCATAGCACAAGCAAAATCTTTCTTCATTATTCTGCAAAAATCTGTGTGCCATTTATAGCAAATGCTAGATAGACAGGAGCACAGAAGTTCACCTGCAAAATTTAATAGTTTCTGGGGACAAATCTAGTGGTTTCTTTTTCTTATACTATGTCATACAAGTTTGGCAGGTGCACACAACATAGATGATACATCTGGAAAACTGGTCTGTCACCACTTTCATGCTGAACTACAAGTTGCAAACCGTCAGGGAATAAATAGTGATGATGTAAGTTGTTCTGTGCAGCATTATTTTGCAATTCTTAACCAACAGACTTAGCCCAAAACACAAAGCATCTGTGGAGAAACTATTTTTAGTAGCAAGATACCTAATAAAGGTCAACGGTGAAACCAGTTCAAGTCCTGCAATTAAGGCATTGCACTTTCAATATACTAACCTGCAACTGTAACCTCAGTTTCAGCATTCACAGAAACCAGAACGAGCAAGTTATAAAACTTTTTTTTTTTTTTAATGAAGCAGTCCCAGAAGCAAACAGCCAGACCAATACTCACCTGAAGCACCTGACCTGAGTACTTTAGCCTGACAGGTTCTGGTGCCAAACAAATCCTGCTTAAGTCTCTCTGGTCCCATTAAAGTTTTCTACCTTGATAACCTTTACCATTCAGGTGAAGGGTCTTTTATCCCAAAAGTCTGCATCATGTGGAAGCAACCTTTCTAAAGCTAATCTCTGTGTCATATAACTGAGGTCTGCATTAAAAATAGTCTCAAATAGCTCCTTCTAAGACACATCCCCAACACCATTACATTGCTCAGCATCCAATTTTTAAAACTAAAAATGTACCAGTAAAGACAAGATCCACTAGAAAAAGAACACAAACAAACCTTTCTCACTATTTCCCAACCTCATTTCCTAAACTTTGTCGCCATGCCAAGACAGGCTTATAGCTGATTTAACTTGCAGGTACTTGAGAGACTATGAGTACATGTTTGGTTTTGAATAAAGGGAGTCTTTCTGCAAGTATCCACTTACTGATGAATCTCAGCATAATAGCAAGCATTATTTAAATGGGAAATAGTGAGCAGGTATTATACTTAAGCATTCCAACAAAGAGATATGCAAGTCTTCTTACAGACTTTCAGTTAACCACATTGCAAGCACCCTCTACTTATTTCTGCTCTTCCCAGAAATGAAGTGCACTGCTCCTTAGAAATCGAGTTCTGAATCAGAATAGCAATGAAACACTGACATTGGTTAGCTCTTCCAGGATTAAAATTTCAGTGGCTATTTCTGACAACCTGGAAGATTTTAGAACATCACAGAACTTGAATGTCATTGCATTGGGAAGTTACTGTAGATCTTTCATAGAAGTTGAAGTAAGCAATTCCCAATCCTCTCCCAACCTGCCCTCAGACAGGGTTATTAACTGTCTGCATAGGTGATTAAATTTCAGCCTGAGAGCTACATCTCTAAGCCTGGAAGTAATTCAAGCAGATTCAAGCAAAGCATCTTGCATTAAATTGCTATTGTCTTTAATCACTACACTCATCATACATCTTCAACTTTATTCTGATAGCATATTAATAGCTTGACCTTTTCACTACCATCATCTGTGCTGACTCTGGATAGCATTCATGCAAAATAGCAAAGAGCAGTAGATGACTTAAACATTTTTCCCTTGGCCTTCAAATCTGAAAACATTTTGTTCTATTATGTTAAACCACTTTTCCCCCTAAAAGTCACCTCAGAAACCAAATCATCAAACAAGTTGTTTTTATGCAGCTATATATGGTCTCCACCTTAATGGAGACCTTCCAAAGCAGATCTCATTCTACTTTATTTGGAAGCAACAATTATAATAAAGAATAGAATGAACTATTTTCCTCCAACAAGCCTGCGATTTGAATACTGTGAAGAGCAGCAACAATTCAATTGGGCTTTGCTTTGGTCATAGAACATAGCACATCCCTTCTTATGAACAGAACAAGCTCACCTGTATGTCAAAAGCACTGGTGCTTTTGAACAGCGAGAGTCAAACAAGAGGACAGATCCAGCAGGCCAGACACTAGCTACGTTATCAGCTTGCACAGAATCATCAGTTCACACAAAAAACTGTAAACACTTCCAGCCTCAGAAAAATCCTCACAGCCTACAGGCTATGTGGCCAAACAAGTCCTGAGACTAGAGAGGCAGGTCACACCAAGACAAAGACCAAGAACTGCTTGTTTTTATTATTTTTAAACAGAGTTTCCATTTGTATCTTTCTTTCCCACAGCTCATGGATGTGAACAGTTAAGGAGATTTAATTTGACACATGCATCATTTTTTATGTGTCATTCTAACAAATTCGGCAATAAATCACTTTTGAGATTAAAGGAGCTCCTTTAAACATTTGTATTATGTGTGTGCTAGATATTCCATCCAGGTTATTTATGTTTTCACATCCACACCTCAAGAACTGTCAAGCTCTTGTTTTCCTAGCTCCAGCATGCTCAGGAGCAAGATGTTGGCTCCTGGACATGCTAGCTGCAAAATTCACATCCGGCTTCAACAAATCTCACTTCAGAAGTCTCGAACAAAAGTGAATTAGACCACTGATGGGAAAAGTATGTGCGAACCTCAGTTTAGGCTTAACGTTTTGATCCTTTATAAGAGTAAATACCCGAGGTGGAAGGGAGATACTGTTCACTGGGGATTAGAAGGTCTACATTTTTAATGAAGCTTTGACAAAACGAAGTACTGGTACTTCCTTTACTTACAACATCGTTACCTCCACAAGACAATAGTTGTCATTCCTTTGAACAATCTTGAAACATCCTCCTGCTCATCTGTCCTCTACAATAGAGAATTCATTCTGGCAACACTTGCTCTTTGCCCAGAGTAACAGAAAAACAGATTTGATACGTACAAATCAGGTACATACAAGCCCCCAGTGTTTTCGATTCTCGCCCTAATGATATCCGAATTGCTCACTGAGATTTCCTGGCCGGTATCTACCCCTCTCCTGTAGGTCGGGGTTACGCAAAGCCACGATCCAGAGGGGAGCGTACCCGCACCGAAGTCTTTCCTCTACAACAGCCGCCTCCGCACAGCCCCCGCGCAGGTCCCGCTCCCTCCTCCTGCTCGCCCCGTGGCCAGCACACCGCTCTGCTCTCCGACCCGCCGAGCTCCCCGGCGCTGGGCCAGCTCGTGTCTAACGGAGACTGACACCCGCCCAGCCCGGGGAAGGCGCCTCGGAGCCCCGCTCCACCCTGCCCTGGAAGGCTGCGGGGACAGCGGCTCCCGGCCAGCACCGCCACGGGCGAACCTCCTGGCATTCCCAGACCTGCCGCAGCCGCTGGGGATCCCCGGAGGAGAAGGACCCTTCCATGCCCGGCCGTGCGGCAGGCACCGCCCGTCCCCAGAGGGCGGTCCCCTCCTATTCACCTCGAGAGGGCATGGGGGGGACACCCTTTCCATAGGACATGGGGCACCTTTCACCATTCCCTGAACCGGGGCACCACTGAGACGCGGGGCAGTGTCAGGGTGGGGGCGGCGGACCGGGAATGTCATTTGGAGGTGGCAGTGACAGCGCTCCTCTGCCCACCGCTGAAATGCGACTCGGGGCAGGAGGAGGCTGCCGGGGGCGAGCGAGGGGAACGCGGCGACAGCAACCGCGCCGGGAACCCCGTGACCCCAGCCCCGCACCTCGCAGCCGTAGAGCTGCCCCAGCTGCTCCACGATCCACTCCTCCAGCACCAGCCGCTTCCGCAGCTCCTTCCGATCGTATTTCACCGTCACTTTCCCCTGCTGGTGGCGCCGCTGCTGGACCTGCACCACGGCCGCCGCTGCCGACACCGAGTCCTCCCGCGAGGAGCTGCCGGAGGAGCCGCCGCTCCCGCCGCCGCCGCGGGGGCTCTGGAAGAAAACGCGGTTTCCGCCGCCTCCGCCCGCTGCTGCCGCCGCCTCGCTGCCCCCGGTCGCCACCGACAT
>VXBI01000285.1:569044-615970 GCA_013397375.1 Toxostoma redivivum | reverse complement strand
CCGCCCCGCCGCGGCGCCCGTCGACCCGAAAGGCGTCCGCCGCCGCTACCGCCCGGCCGCAGCAGCCGCCGCTTACGCGTGTGCTCCGCCCCCCCGCACCTGCCGCTTAAAGCCTCGCATGGCTCGGCGGCGCAGCGGCCCCGCCGCCGGGGGTGGGCCCGGACCGGCTGGGGCGGGGACAGAGGAGGGGCTGTGTGGCTCGGCTCGGCACCGCACGGGCCGGCTTGGGACAGCGAGGCACGGTCGGACCGGCTCGGGCCGGCACAGCGTGCCCGGCGTCAGCAGCGGGGAGCGGAGTGTGGAGCGTGGAGCATCCCGAGAGTGGCGCGGCGGAGCCTCTGGGCTGCCCTGGGGGCGGGGAGGCGCAGGCGGCCGCTACTCGGCGGAGGCGAAGCGGCTGTGCTAGCGGCAGGGCGCTCCCCGGGACCATACATACGCTCGCTGGGTGGTTTATTACTTTTTTTTTTTTCTATAAGGAAATGCAGTTATGCTCCGTCACGCACACTACGTTTATATACATTGCATACCTGCAGTACTAAAACGCTCAATGCGATCGTTTTCTTCATGGTGCGTGTGGGCGTGCGTGAATGATTTCAGGGTAGTGAACCCCAACAGCAAATATTTCAAGCTATCAACAATCAATATAACAATTAGCTATGTGAAGATGGCTTTCTAAAACACCCAGGTTAGGGTCAGTGCTTTCAGCAGCTCCATGTCTCAGGAGATACTGAGTGAAGTCACTGATGGCCCATCCTGCACACCAAAATGTGCCTATAACAGCAAGTAAGCCGCCAAAATAGCACAGGCGCTGGTTAGGGACGCCAGACCATCCCCAGTAGCAAAGAGGTTCGCCTGAGACAAGGGACAGAAGTCAACCTCTTGCATGTGCAGATCTAGGACTGCAAGTGCTTGGCGTCCCAAGTTTGGGTATGGCTGTGGGAAACATCTCCTGTCCACGCTGCCCTGGGGGTGAATGTCTTAAGTCAGCAAGCAGCAGAGGGGCAGAGGCGAAGGAGGCATGGATAGCTAGCCACATCTGCCTGGGTATGTCTGCTTCAGTCAGATCGTTGCTGCTGTTTGGCATGGCCATGTGGTAGCAGTGACATTTCAGCTTCTGCTCTCGGCATCTGACACACCACTCAGAATGAGGCTAGCAGGAGGCATTTGAGTCTCACCAGGCTATTTAGGTAAAAACACAGATTGTGCTACTAAAGGGATCATAATCTGATAAAATCTTATTACTGGTCTGAAATGCTATGATAGCTTTTAGATTTTCATCTAAAAAAACACTAGATTTTCAAGGCAAAGCATACGGAGTTAAGCTCCTTATCCATGTGTAGAGACCACATGATTTTCAGAGATACTGAGCAATTGCAACTAGGTACCAGTGTAAATCACACTTGAAGCTTGGGCTGCAAGCAGAGCTTGAGAAAAAGTAATATCCCACAAATCTGAGTTTATGCAAGAAATCTGCCCTATTCACAGGGCAGCCATTATGCAAGTGAATATCAACTTCCAGCTGGGTAGTGCTGCTTGCCTGGCTTTTATAACTCTAGGCTTGTGTAAATGCAGTAGGAAAACACCATCATCAACAACTTGTTCTTAGAGAAACCAAAAAGAATACAAAAGAGTTTTTGAAAGAGGGGAGTGGCTGTTTTTAAACTTTTGTGTTTGGAGTGGCCTATAATTTGGGTTTTCAGCTCTGTATATCATGTTGGAAGTCTGGTGCTGACGTACTCAGCCACAAAACTTGAAACTTTCCTGCTCAGAGGAGGAACATTTTCATCTTTATAGACTGGTTGATGTTTACAGTTGCTGAGAAAAAAAAATTGATTCATGTGAAAGAAGGTCAATATTTCTTAAGAGGCTTTTTAAAGTCATATTAAGCATCATACTTGGGATATATGCTATAAGATATAAAGTAGGAATACCCAAACTTTCACCATAAAAGAATGTTTTCTGGAGCCAAAAGAACACTGAGGTGTTCCATGCTGGACCTAAGCTGACTAGAAAATACTGACCTTTTTCTTCTCTGCTGTACCAAATATCAGGTGAACAGATGGCTAAAATATTTTCTTTGAGTATGAGAATCCAGAAGGTCTCAGCTGAAGGACTTTTCTGATACTATCATTAACAGGATATTGTAATCACTACAGACATTTAAAATCTGGTACCCGCTATTCAAATAACACTTCCACATCACTCTGAAAGTAGAAAATGAGATGCTAGTGATTAAAAAGCATGTCCTCAGACGTGTACATTTCAAAGTTACAATTCTAACATAATACACAGTGCTTGGTAAATGTGGGTGGATGAGAAACTGGTAAAACTGCCAGCATTGTCATGAGGCAGTTTTATGTGCCATTGGTGTTTCATTCAGTTTTTAAAGCGAGCGCATTCCTCAGGAAGCCAGGGCAAAAACTGCTGCCAAGAATCTTTTCTGCAATGATTTTGTTTCATTTGAAAGAAAGAACTAGTTGTTTAAAAGTCAAAGTTGAGCAAAAACGTTTAGAGCTGCTAATATCCTGGGAATGAGCGATGCAGTCCAGTGTGGGCACAATCTCTACTTTACTTCTGAGTGGCTGGAGGCATATGAGAGCATTTCTTGGAGAGAGAAGTTTCCTCACAAATACTTCTCCATACCACAACGGAACCATTAATGGTTACACCCATAACAAAGACAAGAGTTAAAGTGGCAAGGGAAAGACAATCCTTCCCAAAACTTCAGCCTTAGTTTTAGACCTACCTTATGGAATTAATTCAGGGCATGAGAGATTAGCCTTCATAGGCAAGGTTCTGTCAGCAGCTGAGTCAAAATCACAGTGTAGCATTGAATCTAAAGCTAATGGTTGATCAATAAAGCCAAAGGGGAGATAAAATACTACACCTCTGAAATATTGTGCTCTTTCAGTGTGATAATGTCTAGATCTCTCTCACAAGAGCATTGTATCAGGTGATAGGATTAGTAAAGAGTAAACATGAAGTAGGAAACACCAAAAGCAGAGGAACACTTGCATAACCTGCACTTCCTTATGTTTCTTTCCCAAAGAGTAGATGTGGGAATCTCTTGTGAATGTAAGCAACATGAAGTTCTATCCACTTCCCATGTATATATTGTCTTAATCTGTTTTCAAAGAAAATAATACAGAACATATGGACTAATTTTTCAGGAGGCTTAAGCAGTGACCCTGAGGGATTCAAGGCCCTGAGCGTTAATTGCCTTTTCACCTTTAGTAACCCTGTATGACAGCACATGTATTCCCTTCCTAAGCAATTGATCCTTCCCATCAGTGCTTCCCACAAATGTCAGCATGGACTCATTTGTGAGGTTCTTCTCCAGGCAAGCTTGCTATTTAGGAAATGAACTTCAGGTTTGTTATCTCCAGTGGTAGTCTGAATACCCATTCTCCTATGCTGTCAAATACTACAATGGCCAAAACCAAGACCTCTTTTGTAATGCTGCTCTCCATAGGTTTTCCTTCCCCAGAGGATGCTTGAAGGAAGGACCCCTGCAGCTTGTCTTCTCCATGGCTTTCCATTGTTTCATAGCAACTTCCCTTATGTTTTTCCATGCTTTTTTCTGAACAACTTTGGAAATAATAGTTGCTGGGCTCTGAAATAAACCAGTATGTGCCATGATATTTCTTTCTCTTAAGCATTTGTTATTTTCATGAGGCATTTGTCTTTCAGAGATTCATGTGAGTTTAGTTCCAGCAGTTTCTGCCTCACATGATGATATATTCATGAAGAAATTAAGAGCTGAGTGGAAGACTCATAGCTGGAGATTTTCAGCAACCTGGAATTGTTTAAAACTGCAAAGTACACACCAAAGTTGGTGATTTATTTCCTTATTGAAATGCACATTTGATTTTACATGTTCTCAGAATCATAAGAGTCATTTCATGCTTGTATTCCTTGGCTTGTTAACAAAATACTCAAGTGTTGCCAGGGAATCTCCTAGGTGTGTAATGATGTCCATTATTTTTGCAAGGCCAGACAGTCTTTGCCTACTGGCAAACCCTACCTTTCAAAAGCTCTGTGTGGCATTTTGTTCATGAGCCATGAGACTTCACTCCAGGGTCACCAGCGAGATTCACTGTTGCAGGGCTCTCTTTTGCATGATTATTGGAAACTTCCAACAACCAGATAGTCTGTCTTGCGCCTGGTGATGGCATCTGAGGAGTCTGGAGACACCATCCTGAGTTAATTGATGTTATTTTTTGGTAAGAAAAGTATTTTATCTGTGAGAAGCCTTGACATCCCATTCAGCTTGGAGGAGGTCTCACCTCTGTGGTGTGGGTACTGGGGTCATGGTTGAACATTGCCTTGTCTGGATCAGTGTTGTCATCCTCCTCAGCAGTAGGCCAAAGCACTTCAGGGGGATACTGCCACACTTCATAAACCACTGCAGAGCTACATTTTTCTTTCATCACAGCAGTACCCCATGTGTGTCAGACCATATATAAGTGTCATTTTTGAGTCTCCTATTTGAATTTAGCCTGGGGCTATGAGCTGTTAATGGGCTCTGTGTCTCTAAGTGATTTCCTACTTTGCATGTCCTAATTAATGCCCCTCCCTCTGACTGATAACTTTCTTGTCTTTCCAGATATATTATGATTTTGTTTTCATTTATAAGTGCTTTTCATCTGTTTGTAATATTGATGTTCCATACTCCAAAGACGCTGTGTTTGTGTCAATCTATCACTCTCGGCACTGCTGACTTTTTGTTCTTGCAGTCATCTTTTTGATGCTTCAAACTCCTACTTTTTTGGTTTGTTTCGCCTTTATTACAAAGCTCACTACAGTCTGGCTCATACAAATGTTTGTTACCAAGGGCTGTTTTGTCCTTTGTTCTTCCTTGTGAAGAGAATAGCAGCTCGTTGCTCAACCTGCTGCTGCTTTACCTCTGGTCAAAACAGTAACTCTAATAATGGCACAAAACAAATATTTGTTATATTGAAGTGTTTTCTCTGGTCCCTTTTGCTTATAATATTATCTGTTTATAGCTTGAGATTGTGATAGTGAAACTTTGGAAGATTTGGATTTCAGGAGGAGAGTGTTTAATGTGCTTAAGTTACATATGCTCAGGTACAATGTAAGCACTACATTGAGGGAAAAAATAGAGGAAAAAATACATTTCTACACAGTCACTCATAATTTCCTACACAATGTACACAACGACAATTTCTTCCTGTCTCAGAGCAGAGATTCAAGTATGGAATGTGACTGTGGCCTCACTTCTTCCCTATGCCAGTAGTGGAAGATTCACAATGCCCTGAATCTGCAGTGGTGGCCATATCTCTGTGGTGGAATTCCTCCAGATTCTTACCTTACCTACCTAATGTAGGACCACATGATACACCTTCGTAGCTGCTCCCAGACAAGAAGGCTCATAAGGACTCCTCTATACCAGCTGTCCATAGGAGCAGTCTCTCCTTCCCCTAGTTCTGCTGATGGCTGCCCAGCCAGTGTCCTCAGAAGGAAGAAACCTGCCCTTCATGCTCCTTGTGACTGCCTGTCTTGGCTGTTTACATGGGATCCAGGATGTTCAGCTCTGGCTCTCCCAGCTGCTCTTGCAGTAGGAAAAGGAGGCAGGGTCCCTTAGAGCAGAGGTCTCTGTGAAAGGGCTCCAGTTGCAAAGGCAGCCTGGGTGCCCACTGATGTGTCTCAGAAAGCAGTCAGAAACTCAGAGAGCTCTCAAGTGGCAGGTAAACAGCACCAAGCATCTCTGGTGCCTGCTGTTCAGGCATGCTAGGAGGCACAGACTGTGCTGTCATGGCACTTTTTGTGGAGGAGAGGTAGCAACTAAAGAAGTGGGTAACCTCTGTTTACTTGCACTTGCCCTCAATAACATCAGCAATTCCTGGTACAAATAGCCTATGATTGTTCACCTGAGCACTACCATCCGAGCTGTCACTTTTATTTAGAAAGATGTGACAGCCATCCTTTTTTCTGGAAGGGATTAGTGGGGAGGTAGGGAATCAATAAAGGCAAAGATTTGAAAAAAAAGCCAACAGCAAAACAGACCAGGAAGCAGGGCTGGACAATTAACATCCCACAGCCTCTAGTAATATTGATTGTTGTTTTGCCCTTGAATCCCACTCTGCTTACATAGAAGTATTAACCCTTTGAATGAATGAAAGCGAATGAAAGTATTTGTATTAGTTCATAAAAAGAGATAAAAATATTAAAAGATAGTATGGGTTAGAGAGCAAGGCATTAGTATCTAGACTGATAGTTGTCAGGATCAGTCATCTCCCAGACTGGTACTGTGACCTCTGCTACACACTCCATTTCACTTGCACTCAAGAAATAATGAAGAATGATAATATGTTATTCTGCATAACTTGGCCACCCTGAAAAGAAGGACATAATGTGGTTTCCCCATTTTTCTTGGCAATTAGTGGTGAGTGGTGGAATTTAGAAAAAAAAGAAAGCTAGACTGAAAGTAGTGACTTAGAAATTTTGATGCCAATAGTCTTGCTTTCCTTCAGGTCTTCTCGCCCCTGCTTCTTAATGCATTCTGCAGAAGAATGTATGCAGAAAGAGCCCAAGATTATCTGAAAACTGGCAGCTAAAACCTGGCTGTTCTTGTTTGTTGTACAAGATAGACATGCTAAACTTCCCAAGTCCTTAGTTACCTCCTTTGGGAAAGCAGGAACTCTACTGGGCTGTTTAGCATAAAAAGAGCCTGTGCCTTCTCTGGCTATAACAAGAGATGCCAAGAGCACATTAAAAACATGAAGTAATGGATGCCATCCCCGTGCATGCTCTTTCAAGCTAAATGCCATTTTGAAGGAGGAGGCATAAACAATCAAGAAGGCTTGCAGGTGAAAGCTATCAGCTAGGGTTTGAATAGAGAACAAAACAAGGAGCAGAAATAGAACAGTACTACTTAGGTGCCTTTCTGAAAGATTTTTAGAAGAGTGCTGAACACACTTTTCAAATTGCTGGATATTCCAAGATGCTACTCAGAATCTAGTAAATTAAAAACAGGGAGGGCACAGGACTGAAGACAGGAGAACAGCATTATATAGAACTGAAACCAAATCAGTTCACCAGTTTTATATGTATATAACAGGATGCAATTCAATAAAAGAAATGCAAACACTCCATATTCATCTGGAGTAGTCAGCTACACAAATACACAATTGGAAATTGTGAATTTGGCAGCAGTTCTACCAACAAGGACCAACAAGGGATCATGCTGTGCTGAAAAAAGCTGCATTGCAGATGAGTATATAAAGAAATATGTCATGCATATGAGACACAAGGTAACTTGACTGTGCAAGATTCTGTGGGTAAGGGCTCTTAATTCTGACTTGTTAAGACTGTGAGATCTCAGAAGAGATTGGACCAATTTGGAAGAAATTTAAAAGAAGCAACTGGAATGACTGGACATCTAAAAGACATACCCCTTTTGTAATATCCTACAGGGAAAGACTAAAGGAAATAGATTATTTTTTTTATAAAATGCAGATGTGTCAATAAAGATGGGGGAAATAATGTGCTCTGGATCTCATGTGGTGAGTGCAGGGAATAATGAGCCTAAACTGGTGAAATAGATTTTGATTGAATGCACTGAAAAATTTCTAACAGTAGGGACAGAGAAATGACAAAACATGCTGCCTAGGGAGACTGTGTAATCCACATCTTCAGAGGTTTTTCAGAAAGAAAAAGGCAAATATTTATTGTTTACTTATTTCTCTACAGAGCTTATCCAGCCTGAAGGTAACGAGATGAACCAGGAGTCTCTAAGGCTACACCTATCCCCCTCAGCTCTCAAGGGTCAGGAGAAGGCTCAAGCACTGCAGTATACCCAGCTACTCACAAAGTCACCAGGGTTGTCCTCATTAGAGCTCAGCCCTGCCCTGGTCACTGACCTGAGGAAGTAATCTCCAAAGACTGTCTCCAACATCCATGAATGTTGGACAATGCTTTCATACATGGGGGGAAAGTATTCCTCTGTACCATGGTATTTACCCTCAGGGAGAAAGAAGAGGTCATGACCCCATTTCTTGTAAAGACATGCATAAAAGTGCCCTCCAGTCCTAATTTTTCTGGGTATTTCTGTACCAAGCTATTTTTAACAAGGAGAATCCAAAAGCCCTCTCTAATTTAAGTGAATTAAATGAATAAGCTTTTATGTGTACAACAACAAGCTCTGGGGCATTCATGCAATTTTGTTGCACTTAGTAGCTCTGTATAAATAACATAGGAAAAGAAACATTCTATGTGCATGCATAAGATGCTCATAAATAAAAAATAGTTATAATAATTCATTGCAGTACTACTAAGATGAAAGTCCTTTTATCCTAAATACTTTCACAAATCTGTAGCAAGAGAGATTCCCTGTCCCAAACAGTGCACAGGTTAAAAAAATCATGGTCATGTAAGAACATTTTCTTAAGTAATTTATAGTATAAAGCACAATTTAGCATTTCCTCCCCCTCGTAGGCTTAAGTAATTTTCCAGGAAGTTCAGCTAGTAAGCTTTATACAATGACATGACTGCTCCAAAACTTCCTTTTCTTGTACAAACATACATATTGGATAATCTCTTAAATGCCTGTCCAGATTGTCTCCATTTAACAAGCTTCAAAGAATTGGGTAGCTCAGAGATGATTTGGGGGCTTTTACCTATTTTGTCCTGTGTTTAACATTCTAATTGTAATGGGAGGAGAGTGAAATGCTGTCAGCATTCTGTAAAAACTAGTTACTCTGTTTCAACAGTAGTAAACTTTAAAGCTATTTCATCATTCTGGCTTTGCATGTTTCTAAGCACCACTGAGAGTCTGGGTATCAGCACTCCATAAAACTGTTTCCTAAACTGAAATTCAGAGAAGTGTTGCAAAATGAACCCATATATTTCTCACAGTAGAGAAATTACCATCTGAAAAAGGTCAGGGTTATTTTCTTTTCCTTTTAAACCCCCACAAGAAAAACACCACAGGCATCAGCTAGTTAGTAACCTCTTAGTGCACTGACCTGGTTGATGCTCGCAGGAGGGTTAGTCAATATATTAGCCTTAGATAGGGTACCATTAGTAATTTATGCATGAATTTTATTACATAGTTCAAGTTTCGTATGCCCCACAGCCTGCAAATGCTCCTCCATCACACACTGCTACATAAAATGTAAGTTATGAGAAAAAAATATTATTAATTCTACTTAAATTTTGGTCCTATGCAATGCAAAAGGCACAGTATTGAGGTATGTTTGTAATATTTTGCACTTTAAAATTGCAAAAAAAGCATGTTTCTACTTTTAAATATGGCATCCTAATTAATGTTAAATTAATCATTTAGGACATTTCTAATGATTATTATTCCTATGCCCCTCTCTATTGATTCTGAAAAACTCGCTAGATTGACCTCCAAAAAAACCCTTGGCATTTGAAGAAATGATATACAGATGTGTGCTAGCTTCTGTGGCTGAGTACATTAGTAATTCATCTCTACAGAACAGACAATTAAATGTCCCTGGTATGTTGTAAATGGGAAAAGATTGCAATCTGCCATGGATCATCCTGAGAATGGGAGCTTAATGAATCAAAGAAAAACCAGTCAGAAATTGAATTTGATAAGATACACCTGGCTAAGTTATGTGCTTTTTGATGATGAGGCTGTATCTAAAGCAGCTGTTCTAGAAAATGGAAGGTGAGTTTGAAAAAACTAGAGGCAGAGCATATGAAAAAGATTGAACCAATGATAGTTGCTTTGTGACATGGTCCTTCAACTCAGACACCCTGTTGTTGAATTATCTACCTGCAACTATTTTTTGATATATAAGTGCACTTCACACTAGTATTTTTTCTAGCAACAGTACATTTATATTCATCCATCTAAATAATTCCTGCTATGATGCATAGTCCAGCTCTGTAGCACTAGGAAATGAGCCAGTTACAGGTAAAGTTAAAAAATCCCCTTTGACTGCCTTCCCCTTTCAGAGCTGAATCCCAAGCACATGGTTAGGCAGCTACATTTTCTACACAGTACAAGAGGCATCTCAGAAAGGAAGCCAAACAAACCTCTTGCTTTTGCAGAAGTTGCCTAAATTGAGCCTGAAGCAGTGAGCCTCCTTCAGAATTGCCTCCACTGATTGTGAATGAGAGCTAGGAACAGCTTAGCAATGTGGCTAAGCTTTGCAGCATTTTATTGGGGTTTGTTTAGCCTGCTTCTCATAGTGTGACTTTGGCAGAAGCTGTGGGGGCTGCCCTGGCAGGCACCAGAGGAGCCTTCTGGGAAGAGGCACTTTTTTAGGGTGACTGAAGCAATTCTGTAGTCAACTTCTTCATCTTTCTATGCAAGTCTTTTGACTATGAAGTTGCTCTTTAGGCAGTGGAAAACAAACACCTCTCCTTAGCAATTAGTAAGCTTGTCACACCCTAAAAAACTTCTGTCAGCAATTATAATGAAAATACTAATAAACAGTCTTTCTATGAGTTTTTAAGTGAAGTGTTTCACTCTTTCATGGATGGAGCCAGTGTCTCCCGCTAGGCTTTCTCAGTTCTCTTCCCTCAGATTTGGGGCCATAGGATTTTGGCCTACTGTCTGTTTGTGAAAAAGAAAAAAAAAATTAAAAATCATAATATCATAATTTTAAAAAAAGAGATACTTTAATTAAAAGATACCTGCCTGGCTTCATCTCTAGTCTGATATACCTGATAGCAGATGCTGCACATCCCTGCATCCTTCAAAAGAAGATGGCAGAGTGCTTGTGTAAGTTATATTTTTAGGGATCTCTTTCTAAAAAAGGTGAAAATTAAAAAACAGATGTTCCTTGTTTGCTGAAGGGAAATGGAGGAATTATTCTGAATTTACTCTGAATTGATAGTCCTCTGTATTGTACCACGCCTGGATGGATATATTATACTGTACAATATTGTTGTTTTTATAAGAGATAGGGTATTAATGGCAGTAATGATTTTTTCCATTAAGCAATTCAGAAATTACTGTGTGTTTGTTTAATTTTTTTTACCCAACTGATCTGCATCTTTCCTGTATTACCTGTGGGATTTGTTAGTCCTGAATCCTTTTGGTTCATAGACTAACATGACATGACATGTTTCTTTTTATGTCAAAACATTTACAGTGTACTTATAAAAATTAATAGAAAGTTTAAAATAAGCCTCTCTCATAGCATGTTTAGATTGTTTATTTTTCATTTTCTTATGAGTACTGTCAATAAATTTAGTTCTTCTTAGCAGAGCACTCTATATTTTTTATAAAGTCAGATGAAGTTTTTTTCCCTTACTGTTCCCATTAGCCACAACAAATCTTTCTCTTGCTGCCTGTGCATGTTCTGACTGTCATTTCAACACTGACTCATCGCTGAGAAAAGATTAAGACTTTGACTCGACAGGTTATAATCCTCTGCCTGTGCCAGGAATGCAGTGCTCTGCTATCTTACAACTGCCAGCCCGTGCCTAAGGAGGCATGATGGCCCCATCTGATGTAATTCAGCTTGTCCTGATTAGATAGGGGGAAAAATACACACATACCTAATTGAAGCAAGGGAATTATTTTATTGGATTACTAATGCACTTGGAAAATCTATGATAACATTTATTAAATAAGCGTTCGTTCCCACGTGTAACGTGGCTCACTTCATTACACAAGATGAAGGTTGGAAACTGCATCCTGTGAAGTAGTTGGAGTTTGTCCCCATTGCTGAACAGGCAGCATTTTTCATGTTCTTTCCAAATCATCCTTATGGTTCACAACAATCTTCTCTCTCTCTCTACTGCTTTATTTTATTGCACAAATGCTAAGAACGGCACTTGTTCCAAAGAGCATTAACAGAGCTTTAATATATATTTCAGTATATTGCACACATTGAAGAAAATTTACCTTTAATAAAATGTAGCAATGCAGTTACATGCAACACAGCTCATGAATTTTCTTATATGCTCAGTTTCCTACCATCTGCTTTGCACACAGTACTCGGGCTTGTAGAGCAGCTTCCAGGATTTTGGCATTTTTTTTGCAGATGCCATGCTTCTTCCCTATTACAATGCCAAGATTTTCGTTAATCTGAAAAGCAGCATACACAGGTTATACTCTAGCTGACAAAGATGGAACAGTGTAATTGAAGAATAATTATTTCCATAGGAAACAGCCTGAAATGCCTGGTAGGACTACATCATATCAAGCTGGCAGATACTCATTCTCAATTTATATTTAATTGTCATTAATTGCCATACTGAGTTTATATAGCCATCTAATTTAGAAAAATGACAGAAAAGTCCTGAAGAGCATTACAAAAGCATCATTTTCCTTAATACATTTTAGGGTTTGGAACTGTGTTTTGCTTCCCAGAAGGCATAGCAGGGAGAAAGACAAAAGTAGATTTATGTCACTCAGGTAAGAGGAGGACCTTGCCTGGTGTCAGGGAAAGGCTGCTTTATCCATCACCTCTTTTACCTGGAGAATGGGGCAAAAAGTTTGAGCTAAAAGCAAGTGAAAGCAAACAAAACAATCCAGAAGTATAAATAGGCCCTGAAATTCATTAATTTATCCAAAAGCAGTTCTGTTTATAACTAATTCCTGACTCATTTCTGGCAACATCCAACAGGTCTTGCTCTCCCAGCACAGATGGAGGAAGGTTCACAGCAGAGCTGTGCTGGGGCAGGTTTAGGGCAGGCCATGTCAGTCTCCTCTGTAGAGCCATGTGGCAACTTTGGATGTGCAAATCACTGCTACTTCCCTGTGATGCTAGACCCACGCCCACTGCACTCTGGCATGCCTGGAGGATGCAGGGACTTAGGCAGGTCACAGCATGGCTGGCAGAAGCCTTCCCACTGCCCATTCTTCAGCTATCCATTCTAACCCTGCTCCTCCTTTCCATGCTCAGTTTGAAGCCTCAGGGTGAAAGGCAGTCCCCCTGCAGTCAACAGCAAAACTCCACCTGTGCAGAAGAAATTCAGCTGCTGCTTGGAGCTACAAAGTGGCAAGGTTCAGCCTTAGTGTCTGTGGGAAAAAGACTGAGCAAATACACAATTTTTGAGATGTGTGAACCCAAGCACAATGTCAAGATGTTCTGACACAATTTCAAAAGCCAAATGCATTCAAATATAGCAATTTGTGTCTCAGCCAAAAATAGCATTAAAGCCACCAATATGTACTTCAATAGCTGCAGTTCTGTCCCATGCTTTACTGGGGATATCCTGTATGTTTGATGCCTGGTCAGGAGCACGCACTGTGTAGAGTCAAAGCAGCTACCTAGACCAAGCACCAGTAAAACCCTTGAAATCATCATTCTTTCCTGAACACTGAAGACTGACTGAAATCTATAGCTGAAACCTCAGTTCAAAGACAGCTTTAGGGGAAGCTCACCAGAATTGCTCTGTTGTGGCAGTACTGTCTCTCAGCAAGTTGGTCACTCATGCCTTCCCTTGACACAATCTCTGATGACCACAGGAAACAGATGTTCTGATTTCTATAATACTTTTTCACTTCTCAGGTGCACTTCATTTGCTCTTATTATTAATGGAACAGGTTTGATTTGGAGCAAATTTGACTTCTATAGCCAGCTAGGTAGAAGAAGTATCAGATCTTGATTGTTGTTGTGAGGTTTTTACCCCCATTATTTTAGCGGGGAACCATTTCACATACGTAGGGCTTTTCTTACATTTACTGGGCACCAGAAATCAATCAGAGTGCAGGAAAAAAATCTTGAAGGTTCATCAATATTTCAGGCACCATCAACAACACATTCAATTTTATTTGCAGCTTTGAAACAGAGCAAGCCCAGTTCAGTGGAACTGAAACCTTGAGCAGGTGACATTGCCAGATGTTCCACCTGCCCCTTGCTGCCACCCAGTCCAGCAGTCCCATGTGGAATGCCATCCATGTGACCAGAGCACTGCAGAGCAACAGTAATTTCACATGATTTACTTGTTTCTCCCACAGTTCATGTTGCAAAGGGCCCTAACAGGGAGGGAGTAGACAATTTTTTGCCTCTCTCTGAGACTTTGGACCAAAACTCTTACCCTTCTGCCATCACCCTGCTTACAGATGGCACTGACCATTGGGGGAGCAAAAATTCAGAGTCTTTACTGGGAATCCCTCCTTTCCTCAGGGCTGGCTCTTAGGCTAATGGTGTATTTTTTGCCTCAAGGATGACAACACATTATCCAAAAAAATTAACCTAATTTCCAAAAAACACAAAGGCAGCAGTAAGTCAGGCATAACAGACCTGAAGAGATTTGGAAATACATGAAAATTTATTTCTTTGCATAAGTGCTACAGCTTTCAGTTCTTTCTTTATTCTTTTTGGTTAATTTATTTGCAAGATTATTGCAGCTTTATCTTCGCTTGATAAATAGTGGGAATTTCTGTGGCTTGGACTACAGCAACATTTTGAGGGCCTCTAACAGGACCTGACCCCAACAGGATCTTGCTTGTTCTCATATTTTCTTTTCTGCAGAAGTTTAATTTTCTGAAACTTAGCTCCTAGCTTCTCTCTTTTCTGTGTGAATATTTCGTTTAAGGCTCAACAGTTTTCTACCTGTTGAAAGTGTACCAAATTGACTAATGGAACAAGTGTCATGATTCTAGAAAAGTATTTCCAAAGCATGTATATTCTTGTTTGACTCAGTGTTTCTCTCAGTGGGAGAGTTACTGTGTTTAGAAGAACATGTTATGTACCAGTTAGTCATGTATCTTGGTGATTACATATAGCTTTTTAAAGGAACATCATGCCTTTTGTGCAGTTTTAACTTGCTTTTATGTACTTTTTTGGCAGCTTGCTCCTTCTACTTTTTTTTAATCCCCCAAACCGCACCATTGTTTTCAAGAGTCTTAGAAAATTAGATATGAATGTTTTGATTTTATTCTTCCTGCTCAAAAATTATGCACTTCTCTATTTTTCTTTCCTCATATTTCAATGTGATTAATGTACAGAAACAAAAAATAAATCTTGCAATTACTGAAAATGCAGTTCAGGGGTACAGTTTCCAGAGATCAAAAAAAGAACAACCCACAAAGAAATGGAGGTTTGATTTTTACTTCTTGGCAGGCAAGGCAACATGTGGAATGAACAACATGTACTTAGGATCTAGCTGAAATGGTAAGCCACAGCCTTCAAGAAGAAGCTGTGTGGACGTGTTCTGCCCAGTGCAATCCCAGAGAGGAATCCTTCCCAGTGTGACTGCAGGGAAACCCAGGATTCTGCCATTTTCCATGGGGGTGGGCAGGGATGCACACTGCTCCCTCACCTCCTACATGTGTGGTGTGAGTTTCTGTGCCTGCAGCTCCCCGGGGAGCCTTCCTGGCAGCTGTGCGAGGTGGGCTCAGCAGCAGCCCCGGTCCCTGGATCCCACCAGCCCCCCTCGCCCGGGCACTGCTGTCCCGAAAGCTGCAGATGCTGGAAAAGATCTCCTCTCTCTGCTCTGTTTTGCCCTCCTTGGGATGAACAAGAATCCTGTGCTGTGAGCAAGCTGCCCAGAAAGGCAGGCAGGCTTGGAAAAGGAGACGGAGGCTTTGTCTTTAACACTTCCTAAGGAAAAGAAAAGATGTTTTCTTTACTTTGGAGTAAATAATGGGCATGTGATAAATCAACATGAGAGAATGGGTATGGCAGTTTGCAGTCTTTTACTGCAAGAAAAACTCAGTGGGGAAAAGCACTAAACTCTGCCTCTTCCTCTTGTCTCCAAACACCCTTTCAGGTTAAACTCATTTATTCTGTACTAAATTTGCAAGGTATTATCTACACAGTCGTTTTGGGTTTTTTAATCTCTGGAGCTTTAATTCATGTGAGGTACCCCAAGGTACACCATTTTTAACAAAAACAAAAAAAAAAATCACGAACACACACAAACCCAAACAAATAAAAGCAAAAGAACCCAAACCAAACAAACCATAAAGCCTGTGTTGGACTGGATGTTGCTCATTTTAAACTCTTCCATCCCAGATTACTCTTGTTTTCTTCAAACAGCTGCAGGCCTGAAAGCACTTCCCTCCTTCAAATTATGAAAGAATGAGACATTAGTGGTATACAGCTCTTGTGTAAGTCAGAGTGAGGGAAAAACTAGAGTTAGACACAGGGCAAGAGTAGAAAGAAATTGTAGGAGATGTTCCTTGAGTGACAGAGAAAACTGTGGGGGTGTGGAGAAGGCCTAAACTTCTCCATTTGCAGTAGCACTAGGGAGAACACCAGTGGACAAAGGCAATTATAAGAGAGAACAAAGAGCAAGACTCACCAGGGACTCCCAAATGTATTTTACCTGACACCTATTACATGACACAGTTACACAGATTTCTGAGGGTTAACACCACACCCTGAAATTCCCTTTTAATACCAGCGCAGATAAAATCAACAGTACTCCATCATTCTTTCCATCCCCCCTGGGAAGAGAGTATGAAATCTGTCCAGGCTGGCATCCATGCAGCCAAAGGCTCATTCTCCCTTCCACATCCCCAGGCTCATCATGAACACACCTCCCTAATGCTCTAGAATTGGCTTAATTTGATCTTGACAAAATAAAGTAAGCACAAAACCACTAAAGTTATCATAGAGAGTGACTTTCTAAATCACGTTTAACTTCATGCCATGCCAGGAGATAATCCCCAGCTAAATCCAGCCTCAACTGAAAAGAAATATGCAACTAATTCAGCTCACTATACTTTAGATCTCAACAGCAGAGTAACTAAAACTACTAACCACTCTTTTAAAATGTCCTCTTTTCGCAGGCTATTTTAGCATGTGATGATGTGGATGACCACCCTTAAAATCAATTTCAACTTCCATCACAGATGATATTAAATTTAAAAAATATATCTCTTTCAGAAGTCTCTCTTCTACCAAAGGGTTTAGATGATCTGCCTGTTCCACCACTTTCCCAGTTTGTTCAAGCTGAGCATACAGAGGTGGAAACCAGTTTTGTCTTCATTGCAGAACAACAAGATGTAAGGGTATTCAAGTGACAGAAGCTGTGATTAAATTGTTATAAAATAAATTCACATTTAGATGTAAGATCAGATCCTGAGTAAGTGTAAAATCATTATAACCCTGTTGAATTAATTGAATCTCTGCTCATTTTCATCATCTGAGACTGACTAGAGCTAAACTTTTCTGAGTAATCTTAAGTTCTCTATTACTAGCATAATTAGTAATTTGCTTTTCCAAGCATCTTGCAGTGTTTCTATCCATTCATTTATGTGGTGTTCCTCATCAATGTTTTTTGTAGCTTGAACATGAAGCAGGGATCCTGAACCAATTCTTGCTGAATCAGGGCTCAATGCACATACTACCAATCACTTTTCTCACAAGGGTGCTTAAAATAGCATCTTCAGCCCATTGTAGCTCACTGGGAAATCTGTCAGCAAATTTCACATTTCTATTATTACAACACCAATTTTAGAACTAGAAAAAAAAAATCGTAGCAATGATAAAGCTCCAGGTGGAGACGGGTCAGTAGTGCAAATACTTTCATAATGAAGTGCCAGAATTTCAGAGTGAATTCACTTCTAGCATGTTCATATTATCTCGAATTGGCTTTCCACAAACATTTGGTCGATTAAAATGTTGACTGACAGCAGTATTTACACTTCATTTCTTACAAAGCTGTACATGCAAGTATTCATGGCTAATGAGTTTACATTAGCGTGAGCAATTGCTCTTGCTAGAAATGCTCACACATTTCTGAGTTTAGGACAGCAGGTAAATCCCTCCACATTGTGGGCAGTATCAAACTGTGTGCTTCCATTTCAAAGATTTTCTCCAGGCACAGTTTAAATTCATCTGTTGACATGCAGCACCCCAGAACTGAACCTGTAAGGAGACTGGGGGAGGTGGAGACTGGGTGCCATATGACTAATTGACTAGTAAGCTTAAATAGCTGACACCATGCTATTGCCCAGAAACTTTATAAAAACTTAAACACAAGTGGTTAAAAATTTCTAATAATAAGTCTTGAGAGAAATCACAAGTGCTTGTATATGTGCTATGATTAGGGAGCATTATTTATTCCATTATTATACCATTATTTAGTCACTTCTTTCACATATTACTTTAAAAGCAATCCAGTCTAGCACTGGGTTTTTTTTCTTTTTAGACCAGACTGCAGGCACCCTGGTTAATATCAGAAGATAAAGGACTTCTGACTTGTTCCTAAAAGAGAAAAATGCAAAAAATTCCTCAACATCTATGAGACTAGACATCTATTAGTAAAGAATTAGGTAACTCTAATGCCTTGACTAGTCACTGTTTTGAAGGTATCATAGAATCATTAGGATTGGAAGGAACATCTAGGTCCAACCACCCTGCCATGGATAGGGATGCCACCCACTAGAACAGGTTTCTCAGGGCCCCATCCAACCTGGCCTTGAACCCTTCCAGGATGGGGCATCCACTTGGCAACCTGTGCCCATGCCTCACCATCCTCTGAGTAAAGAATTTCTTCCTGACATCTTTTCTAAATCTCTTCTCTTCTAGTTTAAAAACCTTCCCCCTTGTCCTGTCACTATCTACCCATGTAAGAAGTCACTCTCCCTCCCTTTTTATAAGCCCCCAGTATGAACAGGAAGGCTGCAATGAGGTTCTTCCAGAGCCTTCCCTTCTCTAGGCTGAACAATGCACACACACACATCCTGGTATAGTTTTTTGGGCTCTGTAGCCCTGTTCCAACCACCTTCTGAAGGGTGTCTTAGAGTCTCTCCCAGCACAGCACAACACTGAGGTGGTCAGAGTGGTGCTGCTGAGCTGACTCACTCTTCAGAAGACAGCCAGAGACCAGACACTGTCTGAAGAAATTTCAAGTAATGTGGAGAACTGGCTGACTTCAGTTGGAAACCGAAGTAAAAAATAAAATGAGACTACAATAATTTGCTGTGCCTGTGAAATTTGAAGGCTTAACCATGCATTGCAGATACGTCATTATGAAATATGACTTCATGGTTCTTCATGGATGTGTTCCTTGGCGACCAAACATCACTCTGTATAGGTTGTTTCACATTTGGTTGACTTTGAGCAAACCTATAAAATGTATAACTGTTATGACAGTCCATGTAAGAAACACAGATCATGAACAATGTATTTATCCTGGGCTTTTCTGAATTTCAAGTAAAAAGACAAAAAAAAGCAGGGTTTTTTTTGCAGAAAGATTTTTGGTGTAATTTTGGGTTCCAATCATAGGGATAGGCATCAGGACAAAGATTTTTACATCATAATTTTGGGGTCCTAATAATAAATATGCATAATTTTTTTTTAATGCAGTGGTAATTAGGAACCTGAAGAATGCATACTGCTATAAAACAGAGTCCTGTAGGTCATAAAAAAACTTCCCTTACCCATATGCTTGTTCAAAGAAAATTTAATTCATAGTCTCTAGGTATTGCTTTGAAAAACTGATGTCAATAAGGGTGCAAGATCTGAAGATAGGAAGGATTCAGAAAGACAAAATAATAAAAAACCCCAGTATAACAATTCTGCCTTGACTCTGAAGAGTCTGCTAATAAGCAAAATAATTGCTAACTGCTGGCTGGATGGTGCTGACTTGTGCTGTTCCTGCTTCATCTGCCACCATATTATTATTATTTTGCCTCAAGCATTGCTGTGAAGCTCACTTTAGCTAATGATCATGCAACTAACAGTCTGTCAACCTTAGTATCTATGGAAAACAAAATGGAATTTGTCCCTACACTATTAGCTATGCTTTCTAAACACACTTCCTTTGGCCATATGTATTGAACATTACATTTAATGCCTGTACTATATGCCTACTGGATATGTGAAATAAAGAAAAATTTTATAGGGCAGTACATAGACGTCCACGTAAACTTCTTTGGCACACCCTTGAAATACAAAACCAGATCAACTTAGATTGTTGCTCAGTTTTTGGAGTAAATGCAAGAGATGAGAAGCAGCAGGTCAATAGACTGGCAGCCAATAATAATGCCAATTTATTGAAAGACTAGGTTTTTGCCTGAAGTCATCTAATTACATGTATTGTAACCACAATGGGGTTTAACAAAAGGGCAATTAAAGCTTCCCTTTTGAGGAGGTAAAAAAGTCTAACTCCAGGGTGAATCAAATGGGAGGAGAGTCAGCTGGGGTAAAATCAGCAAGGGTTCCTGATCTGTGAGTCCCTTAAACATGGTAGTGATTAATATTTTTAGTGATTGCCACTCTAACCACCTCTGCCCCCAGAGCAATGGATGCTGAGCTGAGTAAGGAGAAAAGCTGGCTGCCTTCCCTTCCCAGAGTGAGCTGGGAAGGCTCAGAAGCCCGAGTCCTCACTCTGCTCTGCTGCATTTGCTACAATGCTGTTGAGATGACCCCTTGCTTATGGCAGTGAAGTAATCTGTGAACTGCCAGGAAAGCGTGAGAGAAGGAAACTGGGAAAAGCAAGCAGTGGGCTCCTTTCAGGCAAGTCATTGTTGAGTCAGAGTCTGTCCCTCTAGACTATGTTTCCCTGTTCCACAAATAGCTTTGCATCAAAAAAAACCAGGAAAAGTGAAATGACTATTATCTTGTTTTCACCACCGTTTTTCCATTTCTGAACACAATCATCACTTTCTCTCTCTCCAGTCACTTGTTCAATTGCTCAAATTTCACCTCATTAGCTAAGAAAATGAGAAGTACTGGTTTGAGATTTACAGGTTTTTTTCAAGTGTTTGGTGACAGAGATAGGAATCTTCCCTCCTGATTTGGACTCAGGAAAGCTTTAGGACCTCCTAACATACACCCAAATGAAGTGCTAGGAAGCTTTTGAACCTTTAGGGATCTCCACTTACTCTAAAACGTGGTGCAAGGAGTAAACACTCACTACAAGGCAAGTGTAAGGCTTATAGTCTACAGGTCAGTTCCGCTATTGGTCAGCAACCAAGGCTGAGGTCCTGAGTATTTAGATATTCCCTCTCTGTAGTTAATGAAAATACAGTCAGTTCACTGATTCCTGTTCAAGTTCTGCTTAGAATAATGGATTTAATTCATTCAGTGGAATGTAATCACCCAAAGTGCTCGGAAAGGGTTGAGTACTAAATAGGTAGGCACATTAATACTCCATGTTCTTTAATTAGCTTCATTTCTGCATTATATTTGCCCCAAGGTCTTACAAAACACCTCACACCACATTTTGCTCAGTACCAGTTTTCCAACAAAGCCAGTTTGTACCCTAGAAAGAAGATTCCTACAGAACCTCACTTTACTCTCCTGCATATACTTTTTATATATTTTACATTATGCTCTGTGGGTATGTATTTTACTGACACAACTTCAGAGCTGAATATTTCAGGAACAAAGACAGTCTCTTAGAGACAGGGATGGTGTATATAAGCACCCAACTAGAGTTCTGTGTACAGTTGTTTATATCACATGCTTTAGGAAAGATGCAGATCATCTGGAAAAAGCCCAGGGTAGGCAAGAAGAGGAGTTGTGAGAAAAATGGGGCTGTTTAGTCTAGAAAATGGGGGATGTGAGAAGCCTTTCAATATTTTAAACATTATTGCAAAATAGCCTGAATGAATAAATTCCCATGTGACTGAAGACATGGAAAAAAGCAACCATTTATGCTACAGCATGAGAGATTTCAGATGACCTTCTGGAAAAATGTTTCTAATGGTTAATAGCAGTTCAAGATTGGAGTATCCACTGGGGAAGTAGTGGAGACTAAACTGAAGTAGTAAGGGATACATCCACTGCTTTTATAGAGTCTTGGCATAAGCTTATTAACAGTTTAAATGTGTATCTCACATAAATGAGCAGATGCACAAGCATGTCTTCAGCACAACAAATTGACCATTGCTGAAGCAGGCCAGGCTCTCTTTCCATTTGCTGGTTGTGTGAGGCCAAACTATGGACCTTTCACTCTCTTTCTTAAGTGGAGAAATAATTATTCCAGTAGTCAGGTGGGAAGTGGGTTGCTCAGCTGGTTAGTAAACATTGCTAATTATTCTGTGGTTTTGAAATCTTGAAACTATATATTCCCACTCTACTGGGCATGAGACACCACATCAGAGGCTTGAGGAAATTAAAACAAATAAAAAGCAAGGTTTTGCTTTATAAAGCATACACAAACCCATCAGAGTATTCAGAAGTCCTTCTGGGTTTTCAGAGAAGTTGTCTCGAGTTAGATCTTTATCGTCAAGGTTTCCATAAAAACTGAAATAAGAAAAAAGTTGATTGTAATAACAATTAGGTAGAGCACCTAAGAGTTACGTTATTTGAATGCTCTCCTCAGCCTCAAACCACCAGTGATAACTTCATAGAAGACTGATACAGTCTTTTTATCATTGAAAAGGTTCTTTGTTTGAACAACACATGAGGTTACATATGTCACCTGGAAGTAAAAACATTCAGCATCTCAACACTAGAACTTTCAGAATAGCAAAAGACATAGGAACCAGTCCTGCTACAGTGGAAAGTAGGACAGGGATATTTTGTCAATAAATAAAGGTCCTTGACAAAGCTTAATAGTGTACAAACTTTTTGAAGTATGGAAGGTATTAATTTTAAACAGTAAATGACAAACTAAACACAAGATTGAATATAGGGCCTTGTAAATAACTATATTTTCAACTTTATATTAACGCTATAAAAATAAAATTATTGCTAAATGGTGTCATTCTTGCTTAGTATAAAAATTCAAGTGAATAATATAATATTTTTGCTGGTGGTTAGGTTGTACATGTACACACTTCTACTGTAGTAGGAATTACTGTTTTCATTTCCATCAATTGCAAAGATTATAAATGTTTTCACTTTTTACATCATTTTCTCTGGAAAATTAGCTGGAAGTGATGGACACACACATTTTGACACAACAAAATTTGCCTAAGCTTAGAAAACATCTCCATTATGCAGGAAATAATTTATATTTTTCATATTAGGACAATAATAATATTTTTTAATCCATTTGCATTTTAAAGGAGTGATTTGGACTGTTTAGGAAGAAAGGGAAATTTGAATCTGCACCATATATTTGTCCTTATGGTAAGTGCTTCTTCCAAATATAAACAAAATGGGACTTATAGCAGAATAGAACACTTAGAGCCTATTAGAATCTTACTCTCTATATCATTGGGGTTTTTAAAAATAAAGTTTAAAAAAGGAGCTCCTACTTCAAGTTTCAAATTTAAAGCAAAAAGCACTTAGAGTTAACTATGAGGGCATATAGCATTCTTGACTAATACTGTAAATAAAAGAGTTAAATTTTTTCCTGCTCAGAAGGAAGTAGGTGCATTCTCTCTGACATTCACTAGTTCCTGCTATGATATGACTGACTTATAATCGGTACAATTTGTAGAATAATCAGTATTTCCATTTTTATGACAAAATGATATCTTGTGTGCAAATGAAATCTCTCAAAGCATTTGTATCAGCATGGCAGTAATCAAATTGGTTGGCTGCTCTATATCACAAGTAGGGAGCACATCATAGAAGTAAAGAGGGACCTTCACACATAGGTGGAATCTGCTAGTCAGGGAATAGCCATAGTAACAAGCTTGTGTGAAACGTATTCTGTTTGATTTCCTGCTTCCAGGGACCCACTTAGTTTGGTATACTTAGATGCTCTGCATCTCCACTTGTCAGTCAAGCCACCATCTGCTCCTACTACCTGTAACCCCTTCCAGGTTCCTATATATCCCCACATATCTTTAAATCCCTTCTACTTCAAAGAGTTTGAACAACCTCTGATCCTTTCCCTTCTGCTTTGAGCATGTCCTAGCTCCCCAGTATGTGGGCTGAGAAGTGCTGGCCTGTTAAAAGGTTATGTCTACACCCTATTCTGAAGACAGATGCAAGTTTGCTTCAAGCTGGTGGGAAGCGAGCCAGTTTGGATGCAGAGGCCACGTGACTGCATTATCAGCATAATGCTGAGCTTGATGCAATAAGCCTGACAGAGAAACAGAATATATTAGCTGAGCTTCAGTCAGTGCAGAGCTCAGGCAAAGCAAGCTTACATCTGTCTGCAATCTGTCAGGCAGCTCCATATTGTGCCTGAATCGCATAATTCCCCCTTCAGTCTTAATAGCCCACACACAAACTGAAGCAGGGGCTGAAGGCCATTCTGTTTGCTCTTTACATATGAATTTGCTGATACCAGGCTTCTGTCAGAAATGGCGTACCTGCATGGAGCTCTACTCCACTGTGCTGCCATTTCTATCATAAGAATCAGGTCTACATTTGCCAGAAAGCTTTTACACTCCACATCTATATTTACATTTGTTCAGTTACCAGTAAGAGATTATTTTCTGCGCTGCTACCTGTCTCCACCCACTGAGAATCAGCTTGAGAGCCACACTTATTACAAAAAAAGATTTGCAAATCTCTTTCCATTTTTGGTCTGTCCAAAAGCACAAGAGCTCTGATAAAATAAGACTCACAAAAGCACTACTTGCTTTCAATGGTCCAGCACTGCTTAGGATGAAACCCACAGTTAGCCATTTTGAAATGCATCAATAGAAAATAAAGAGACTGTTAATCCTTAGAACCATATACCCCTGGGAGACCTTACAAGCTACCTTTCCCAAAGTCCACTTTCAATGTTACATCTATTGATCATAAAGACTGGACACTGTTATATGCCCAGCTGCCACATACTCTGGCCATTGAAGGCCTTTCTTTAATAAAACTTGAAGACCCCTGGCTTCGAGTTCTTTGTGCACAAGTGTCTTCTCTTTTTTTTCTCCCCCAAAGGAATCACTGATAAATAAAAATGTCTTCTTCTAGGAAACACAACCCTAATGCCTGAAGCTCCCTGAAGTGACTGCCTAATACTCAGGTTACTGCACTGATCATACGAAAGTCTTGAGCCTTTTTGCATGCTATTCTTGAATATGTCTGTAAATTCCTCTCTCAAATCACAGAAATCATCTTGGAGAAATATTCATTATCCATGCTGTTTTGTTCTGTAGGAAGTGCGGATGTTCTTCAAAAAAGAGTGTCTAGCTTCTCACTGGAGCTATAGAGATTATTAACACTTAAGTAGTATCCAAATTCACTGAAATTAAGAAAATTAAAAGATGCAAGCAGGTTTCCAAGAGCAGGTACCCACTACAAAATCTAGGATACAGGTTTGCCCCTCTCCCCATGCCTCCAGAAACACACAGTGGAAGTTGGCCTGGGCTGGAACAAATCATACAACCATCTTCAGCCAAAAGGAGAGGGCTACAGGACCAGCATGTCCATGGCTCAATGGTACCTGGCTCTCTTTTATGAATCCTGACCTCATTTATCCTTGTAACACAGAATTCATGACCTGTCTTGCAGGCATGTGCATCTGGCTTGACTGAATTTCCACTGTGTCAATCTGCTTCTCAAATCCTTTCAGCCAGCAAAGAACACTGGTGATACTTGAGCAGAAACATGACAAAAGATGACAAAAAATATTCCAGGCCATTTTGCAGTGGGAAATTATTTCATATTGTGTTTTGTTCAGAAAGGTTTGACAAAAAGTCTACCCCAAGAAACTTCTCTGTCTTATGCATCTCACTAGTTAAACACAAATAGTTGAAGCATTAAATAATTGCAAATATTTTTTTTGTATGACAGGTTTGGACATCTGAACACCTGTGTTTTATTGACAAAAAAGTCTGTTCAGTCTAATGCTTGGAGTGATGACAGGCAGCTCCTGACAGAACTGCTCCTGAAGTATCATCCTGTGACTATACTCTAGTGTCTTGCAGTCAGCTTTTCAGGCTGGAGCACTTCTTTTGCACTGTTATCCAAGCTTCACAAGCCCAAGGAGAGCTCTGTGGTATTGCCTACACACTAAATGGGTTATCGAGGATGACTGCTTATCCCTGCAGCTTCTGCAGACTGAGATCACACCTGCATGTGTATCCCCCACAACTCCCCACAGGCACCTACCAAATTTCCCAAGTGTGGAGAGAGACACTGGCATTCACCCGACACAAGCCATGGTGGCATGAGGAGCAGGAAAGGTTCTCCTCCAGGAGCAACAAGGACATGAGGCACACAGGTGCAGCCATAAGCTTTAATGCTCACAGGAATCAACCCGGCACTTTTTGGCCTGGTAAAAAACCTCATCTGTCTTCTGCTTGAGATACAGGCAGCTTCCATGGTCACAATGGCCAGGTGCTACAAAACTGTTCTTCCAGCCCTGCTTGGGATGTGCTGAGACAGCTGCTTGACCAGAAAAGAATCCTGCTTCAGCAGATGCCTGGTCAGGAGCTCTCCATTGGGTTCCATCCCACCCCCAGCTGGGAGCAGCCCCAACCCTGGGCATCTCCCAGGGGATGGGCATAGAGGCAGGTTTGGCTGGGCAGGGCTGTGGGCAGCTGGAGACCAGCCCTGCTGCAGCATGGCTGGGAGAGAGCCCTGGGGGCTGACGTGGGGTGCTGGGCTGTGGGGAGCCCCTGGGGGCTGGCAAGGACAATCAGGGCAGGAGGTGCCCCTGGGGCCCTGTCACCAGATTATTTTTGTCAAATTTCTGTTCTCAGAGGCTTTTCTCTCATCTGGACATATTGATGGTCTTTTGCTCCCTCTCCCTCAGCAGTCCCTGACCTTGCTTGGCTGTAGGAGCTCACTGCGGATCACACTTGCTCACTAGTGGCACTAAAGCAGCCATCTCTTTGAGACACATGTTTGGCTGCCTTATTTCACAGTCCCCCAGCCTGCCTTTGGAGAGACTGTAGCCACAGTGGGGAGGTGCACTGCATCATTCCTGCCTGCAGCTCCAGCAATAGGAATTCCCCACCTTTCCGCCTACAGGCTTCCAGCTTCCTTCTGACTACCTCCCTTGTGAACCACAGACTCTGAATCAGAAAAATCCCCATTCCCTGGTTCAGAAGCAGTAGTCATTGCTCTTTTAGTGTTGCACCCGAGGGACAACTGCGTCTCCCTTTGTACCTGCCGTGGTCTCAGCTACAGCTGTCCCTGAGCTGCCATGACCTAGGAGGTCATTTCATGACTATGCCACAGCTCTCTGCCTCGGCACTGTGCTGTCTCTGCTTTACAGCCCACTTTTCAGCCATCAAGTTTTAGTCCAAATTTTCTAGTACAGGTTACAACAGCTGCTTCCAGATGCTGGCTCATTTACAAGTGGGTTAGCCTCCACCAACCTTACTCACTGTTAACCCTCCCTGACTCATGCTCCAGTTAAGGGAGTTCAATCCTGTCATGCTCTGATGACATTTTATTTTAAGTGAATCAATATTTTGAGTGGAAGGACCTACTTTTAAATTAGACATAAAAAGAGGAGGAGTTAAGGTTCTTCCCAGCTAAAAGGCCAACTTTAATACACCCAGGGATAAAGGAGATGAAGCATATTCAGCCGAGGATCTCAAACAATTGAAAGCATTAAATACTCCATGTTTTTTAAAGTAAAAGATGAAATCAGATATAGAACATCTTTTTGTCAAGAAGAGGGAAAAGAAAAAGCCATTGGAAAGGAATATAGACTTTGCTGAATGAATAGGCATATGAAAAATGTGGTTAGGACTAGACAAGGAAACACAGGGTGGATGGATGGGAATAATCACTAGAGAAAACTGTTTTACAGCATCTGTATCAGAGTTGAAAGGACAGACCTGCCACTCCACAGTTGGTTTAGTCCACAATGAATCTGAACGCTAATGAAATCGTCATTTTGGCAATATCTTGTAACAAGGAGTTCCTATGTGGCAGTTATGTGTTTGCCCTTTAATTTCAGAATTCTCTTTTTTAAAATATATTTTGTTGCTATTAATTTGAATGCCCTTAACACTAAATCACTGCTGCTCTGGCATTCAGTGCAGAACTGCCTTGTGAAATGTCTCACCCAGTAATTGCCTCCACTGCCCTTTCTTCCCAAGGCCATCATTACTGTTTGCCTTGCAGGTCTGCAAATCTGCCAGCAGCTCCCGAGGTTGCCTCCCAACCCTACATTTCAATGACCTCATCTCTGCAGGCCACAGTCTCTCTCACACTTGACATAAACTCAGATCAACAAATCTACCCCCTAAAGCACAGATAATTATTCTCCTCTACTGCCAGGAACCACTAGTACATCCTGGAGAATCAAATATGAAACAAACCTAGATCTTTGCCAACATGTGCAATCTTAGTTTCTGTAGCTTCTGTTGGAGTGTGAATGTCCTTGAGGCTTACTTGTGCAAGAGAAGTTTGTCTCAGGCACCCCTTCATGATCATTGGGAGAGATACAATTTTTTGAGTTATGACAAAAAACAGTCCGTTTGGTTCTGTCTCCATAGAGTCTCACTCAGTTGCTTTTGGATACAAACAAGGTTAAAATTCCTTTCAAAATCATTGTGCTGCATTTTCAGTGGGACAAAGCTTACCTGAAAGTAAAGAACTTATGCTGCAATGAGATAAAAAGAATGTACTCTCATGGAGAAATAAATGGTTAAAGGATAGGACACAAAGGATAAAAGTCCTTGGAAGAAGATCACCAGTGGAGTCCCACTGGGCTGTATTACATGTTGTTATTATTATATATTATATACAGTGTATTCCCACAGGAATACACTGATTGATCTAGTCCTAAGTGACCTGGAAAGTGGGATGAGATAAAGGAACAAAATTTGCTGATAATACTATTCAAAGAAGTAAATTTAGAGCCAACTGCTAAGAGCTGAAGAGGGATATCATAATGCAGAATGTCTTGGAAATAAAAATGCAGTTGAATTCAATATTGATAAATGTAAAGTAATGCACATGGGAGAAAAAGCCCAACTATACATATGCAATGATTGTCACCAAAGTAGCTGTTACTACTGTGGAAAGCAATCTTTATATTGCTGAGGTTATTATGGAGAGGCCCATGAAAATGTCAGCTCAGTGCTCAGTAGCATTTTAAAAAGCAAACCAAATATTGGGAAGGAAATTAAGACCAAATCAGAAAATAGCATGAAGTTGCTGTATAGACTTAACTGTGTGACTGCACTTAAATAGTGTGAGTTCTGTCCCCGTCCTCCCAGCTCAAAGAAATGTGTAGAGGAAAAAACAAAGATGTTGCAAAATCTAGAACAGTTTTGGTGTGAGAAATGGTCAGCAGGATCAGGAACCTTTGTCTGGGAGAAAACCAGGGAGGGCACATCATATATGTCTAAATAATCTCAAGTGCCTGGAAGGAAGCAGATGGAGAAAAAGTGTTCATTGTCTTCCAGTATAGCATGAAATGGAATCAATCAGCAAATCAGCAAATCAAGCAAAAAGAGGTAACTTTTCAAACTACAGTTCAGCTTGTAACTCATTGCCACAGGAGGCTGTGGGCACAAAAAGTCTTTGAAGCTTAAAAGAATCAAATAAAGGGAATCTCTTGAGAATTCCTAGATACAGAGACTCAGAGTTTTCCAAAGACGGAGACCCTGGGAGTGTGAGAGACGGGTCTGGCAGCATGGTTGTGTCCTTACTCTGTTTCTTCATCCCTTTTTCTGCTGTGCATCATTATTGCCCAGTGCTGATGAGCTGTGATGGGTCTGCTACAAAAGTTCTAGTGTTTTATGGTTGTCCCCTTAAAAGATTGCAGTAAGTTCCAAAGCTCACTGTTTTTCCTCCTTGGAAGTGAGTGAGGAAAACTTAGCTCTGATGCCTATTTTATTCTGGAATAAAATATAGTTTTGGTCTAAGTCAGAAGGGAGGTGTAAGCTGTGTGACTTGGATTAATTTGGCATTCAGTGGGTGTGTGAATGATGACATACCCACCAATGGAACAGATGGTCTGGGCAGCAGAAAAAATAACCAGATAGCTATAAAATAAAGCAAGCTCCTTTCAGGCAATTTCTTATTTTCATTTCACCTAAATAAACCTGAAACAATTTCATTGAAAGGACTGAGCTGTTTACCTCTTTCACTTGAGGTATATCTTTTGTCTTTGCTTAATTTGGACACTGGGATTCACTTGATGGAAATTCCTCTTCTTTCTCCAGCTTGAATTTGGGTCCTTATATTATTAAATCTCTTATCAAATCTCTCGTACTGTGTCTATGGACCATTATCTAGACTGAAAGCCAAAAAGCTGAAATCAGTCTTACATTAATTTCTCCTCAGCCCTGTGCATCCTAGGGGTGGCAGATGGGATGAAGAGATCCCAAGGCTGATGAGGCAGGAGTGATACTTATGTCTCTGCAGGCATTGCTTAGCACCATGGGCAAGCAGAAACTCTGAAACCTCCTTAACTTAAGCTAAATCAATCTTGAAGTTGTTGAACTACAGCAAAGGTGTCAGTCAAACAAAAACTACAATCCTACACTGCAGGAAAAATACATCCCTAAGAGATGCATCCACTGTCTCTCCTGTCTTCTCTTCTCTTTCCACACATTTCACATAGCTCTTTGTGCTGTGACTGTACTGGTGTCAGAGGTGGACCACACAGATAATAGCCAGTATTGCACAAGGAATTTATCAGATATATCCCAAAGCAATAAAATTTGTACATGTCCTTAAGTGACAGCAAGATAAACAAAATAAGCAAAGGTGTTCAGATTTTAAAGGTAATACTAAAACTGATAACTCCCCGTCAGAGCTTTATCCCAGAATAATATTTTCCACATTGTAGATACAGTTTTCTCTATTTTCATGTAATCTGATAAACATAGTTTCTGTTATCCTAAGCATGAATGTTTGTCAATACCAACTTTAAATAATAAGAGACTGATTTGGTTGCAGGAAAAGAGAATGAGTCATCCAGCTTAACAAAAAACACTGCATTCTTGTAAATGTATCCTGTATATCTGTATACTTAAACAAGCCTAAAATATGATGATGCTATATTGTTTCCAAGTAGAAACGGTATCCAGATCTCTGTGTGGGTGGATAGATAGTGGGTGGATATAATAAAAACCTCTATGATGTATTGTACATATCCCTCTGTTGTTTTCAAATACCATTCTGAATTATTAATACCTAAAAATGGAATTGTCCAGTTCTGCCCTTATGCATCATTGTTTACTTCAATAAAACTAAATTTAGCAGGAAATGGTGAATATTTAATTGTACAGCATAAATAATGAAGATTCCCAACCATTCTGGAAAGTCTCTTTCAGAGATGGCAAGTGCTTCATTTGATGTTTTATTGCGGTACTCTGCTGCTAAAGTCTTCTGATTCATGACTCAGCCACTTGATATGCTGTGTTGAACTCCTCATTTTCACAAACCAGGGGGAGAAAACAGAAGGGTCTCTGACTTTGTCCTTTGCCCTAACTTTGGCTTACCTTTTACTTTGGGACTCACTAGTGGAAGATGCTGAGTCTTCTGTTCATTGTTTTCTTGACTGGTTTATGCAAGCCAGGCTGCCTTGCTGGTCCCATCTGTGCCTCTCTTTGGGTGCTGCCTGGAAGGAAAGCCGTGTGCCTTTCCATGGGAGAGGCCCAGTGTGTTTTTGCCTGGCACTCCAGACAGTAGAGGTATGGCTGCCTGTACTAAGCACCCTCAAAGCCAGACAAGAATTTCCTCAAGTGGTTTGTAGTGCAGGATCTGCCCGGCTTGTGAAGGCAGGTACTGATGGGAGATGCGCTGACAGAGGCAATGTTTATCTCCTTCTCTGTGTTTTGTCTGCAAAGCTTTTCCCCCTTTTTTTTTTTTTTGGCACTGGCACACATTTGATGCCTCTCCTTCACTCTCTTTGATCTACACCTGAGTGTTTTGCAGTTATGAAAAATCTGTGGTTAAGGCATAATTGGGCTGTTTCCTTACTCCAGATCTCCAGGGAGTCCATGGCCTCTTCCAAAATCCAGATGGGTTTCATAACACTGGATAACTCAAAGAGAATATAAAAATGTGGTTCATCTTGTTGTGGGCCATGCAAATGTGCAGCTGGATGCAGTGGGGCTGTGCTGGGGGCAGCTAGATCTGTTGAAATCACAGAAATATCCTGGGAGAGTAGTAAAGTACCTCCAGCAAGCTCCGCTCTCCCCCACAGCACAGCAGCCTTCTGCTCTTCCCTAACATAAAGGTGTTCTGGGTTGGACAAAGGTTGCATGGCCCTTGTCTGGCCCCAAATGCATCCCTAAAAACATCAGGATCCTTTGACACCTGCTGACACAGGAGCTACACAAATCTAGAGGGGACAGTGCCAGCTGATACCACACAGTCACAGTTTTTAAAATAAAACAGGGAGCTGAAGTTGGCCTCAGACCTCAGCGTGTCACTGCTCAGTCTGGAATACTAAATATACTCCTTATTTTGTGAGATTCATCCCTATGAATGAAAGGGCTTCACCATTCATCTACTCCCTTTTTTGTATAGAGCCACATCTACTTCTATGACTTTAGTCCTTTGTTCACTTTCATGCTCTCTACTAAGGACAAGAGAAAACTGCACATTTATTAATCTTTTTAAGAAATTGCATGTGTGCTTCTGTAGGAGTAAGCTGGCTGGCTCTGGTTGCACCCCTTCAACCACAGGGCAATGAACAATCTGGCAACGCATTTGCATAGAGCTTGTGAGCATGGCTTGGGGTTAAGGTAGGTAGTGTCAGGAAAAAGGATTCTACTGAAGGACAGACAAGCAGATACAAAGGCACACTGCATGTTTCTTTCACTTCGGTTTGTATCTTAATTCCTATCAAGACTGAGTATCCAGGTAATTGAAACTTAACCAAGCAAGCAGAGCTCCATATAATTTCTCCTCAGAACTTTAGAGATGCAGAGATACCACCTTTTGATTTTCATTCACTTGTCCTAAATGGCCTACTTAACAGTCAAAGTATTTCTAAAGCATATTTCTTAAGCATAAAGGAATAAAACCTGATTATTTCACATTGCATCCACTTTGTATGTCCTTCCCCTGTAATGAGAATTATGAATCCTGTAATTTCACACTTCTTTTTGTATACAATGATAAGCAATTTTAACATTATAGTTAGTGCACTGGTCTGGGTCAGATCTACAGCTTCATCTACAGTGCAGATGAAAGTGTTAATGTCTATATTTTGTGTCACAAAATCCTATGCACACAGCATAACTTCCATAGGGAGGGAATTGAAAGCAGTGCCCCAGCCAGGAATTATGAAAAGGTCTCTGAGTGTGATTGCAAAGCTGGAGATTGACAGAGATAACTGGAATTGAATAGAAGAGCAGGGAGTGCTTGCTAACCTGGTAACCATGCATATTATTGTGCTGAGGAAGTATGAAGCAAAACTAAACAAAACTTTGAATTATCCTTTCCAAGCCTACTGAGGGATGAGTGGCCACAGAGGTAATACAGAGCATGGTAAAGATATTTTACAGCAGTATACTGCAATTGCAGATTGTTTAAAATGAAGGACTTTAAAGTCTATACTGCTTTGTAAAGCCGTGTCGTGGTTTAAGCCCAGCTAGCAACCAAGCCCCAGGCAGCTGCTCAATCACTCTCCCACCAGCTGGATTCGAGAGAAAATCAGAAGGGTAAAAGCTTGAAAACTCATAGGTTGTAATAAAGACAGGTTAATAGGGAAAGCAATAGCCATGCAAACAAGCAGAGCAAAACAAGGCATTAATTCTCTGCTTCCCATAGCAGGTGTTCAGCCATCTCCAGGACAGCAGGGCTGCATCACATGCAATGGTTACTTGGGAAGACAAACTCTATCACTCCAAATATCCCCTCCTTCCTCCTTCTTCCCCCCAGTTTATATACTGAGCATGATGTGATATGGTCTGGAATATCCCTGTGGTCAGTTTGGGTCACCTGTCCTGGCTGTTTTTCTTCCCAATCTCCTGTGCACCCCCAAATTCCCTTGCCATGTAACAGTAGGAAAAGCAAAAATGGTCTTGGCTCTGTGTGAGCCCTGCTCAGCAATAACAAAAACCTCTGTATTATCAACTCTGTGTTCAGCACAAATCTAAAAGACAGCCCCATAGTAACACAAGTAGTTAAGTTGACTAGTCTACAGAGAGCTTGGATGCTCTCAGCTCATGTATAATACATAGTTCTGGCCTCATATAGGTTAACTACAATATATGAGAGCAGATAGGAAACTATTCTTTTAATATATTACAGTAATCTTCTCTCACTCTCATGTAGTTTCTGCCACAAATGCAAACCTGCTTTTGTTTTTTTCCTTTTTTTTTTTTTTGGAAGTCATTCAACTGATATTGAAGTAAATTTCAGTCTACTGATGGAGCTTGCTGATAACTTTTTTACCACTGGCAGCATCCCAGCTGATGATGGTTGTCAATGGCCTAGACTTTTTAACAGTAAATCTGTTTTTTTTTATGTTGAAAAGCAGGTGGAAGGAATAGCACAGTAATTCATGCATTTGTATAAGACATAAAGAACGCCGTTAAAACTCCATTCCTAAGATAAAGCGACAATTTCCACTGTAAGGAAAAAGTCCACCTATCAATATCATCTTCAGGACAGGGCCTCATTCAGGCTAAAGAATGAACTCTCGCATCCACTGAGAACCACCTTAAATATTACCCTCCCTGCCTTTCAAAAGAGACATTCCTCTTGAGCCTTGCCTTCTCTGGAAAAAAAATCCAAAACTTTAAGTACATTTGTATAGGTTTATACATATAAATATATGCCTACTTATAAGACCCTATTAAAAGAAAACAAAAACCTATTAAAACAAAGCAGTGCTCCAAATGAACAATTTTCCCCAAGAGAGCCATGAGGCTCAGCTGTTAGTGGCAAATAGCAGATCCATCACTTCAGACTTGTGCTTGGATATTGCTATGAAGAAAGTAAAATGAAAAGCCACATTGAGCATAACGAAGCACTGACTCTCCATGTGCCAGAATCACCAAGTGTGTGAAATCACAGAAACACAGAAAATGTGTAAGAGAGAACACCCTTGTAAGAATGGAGAGGTTGGCACAACTCTGAGCTAGAGCTCCAGGCTGCCTGTAGACTTCAGGTAACAGCATGCTGGGGTGACAGTGACAATGTGCTTCACCATGTCCCAAACATGTAGATTATTTGCAGCACTCAAATTGAGGAAGAAGCATGGGGACCACAAGGTTTTCCACTCTTGATAGAGTTCACTCAGTTCCTTCATCTTCCAAGCAGTGTCTCTCTGTCTCTTATCAGGTCCTGTATCTTCTCCCAGTGAGAACCTGGTTGTCTAGTAAATGCCACACTGACATCCAGCCTTCAAACACACCTCTACTTTAACTCATGAAAACTCAACTGAGCTGTGCAGGTTCCTGCAAGGCTGCCATAGCTCTTGGAGTGTTTTGGCTGCCTAGAGGTCTGAGTGGCTTTGTGTGGAGGTAGTGCTAGGTGGCAGCTGGGGGACAGTACGCTGGTTTCCATATAAAAGTTTGGGAGTAGGGCTGTGTGCATTTATAGGGCATAGTTAAGGGGCAGAGCTGGATTAACCTGTGTGAAAATGGGTTGGCAGAAAAAAATTTGGAGCGCAAAGACTCAAGACCTGGCTAAGCTTCTTCAGCTCCTTTCCTTCAGCTTGACAGCTGGAGATGGTCTGGCTTAACTGAAGTCTTCCTGAGCAACTCTCCACACCATGGCAAGCCCGATCCACAAACAATTCAGGAAAAGGGATGCAGAAAACTCTGGTCTCTATGTCTTTCCAGAGCAGACCAGGATAAAAGTGCTGTGTTGTCATTCCCCAAATGAATCTCAAGATTTTCTTCAGTAAAAGGTATGGAAAACTATCAAACAAAATCTCTAAATTCTTATTCCATTTTTTTAATGTAGTCAAAGATGCACAAACTTGTCTCAGCTAGACAAGCTAGAAATAATGCAACAGCCCTTGGACCTTACTGGGGAAAGGAGGCAAAACACAGCCTTTTCATGACCTTGGTGAGCATGTTAATGTATTCCTTTACTTTCCACCGTACTGTGTATAATAAAGGCTTTACACCCACTCTTTTTGCACAACCAGAATAAATCAAATAAGGGGTTGGAGTTTTTAAATAGAATTAAACCCAGATCACATTTAACTGGGAGAAAGTTATGGGCCTGAAAGGGAGAACAGAGGAACACTAGCATGGAGGTCTGGTTGGGAGAGCTGGTCCCAATGTGCAGAGAAAGGAAAAGGGCTGTAAGGGTCTGTCCTGTTTGGTGGCATGTGCTAAAGAAGATAGTGGAAGGGAGGGCAGGGGAAAAGGGTGGTTATGTCCTGCTTGGGAGAAATGAGATGTGATGCTGGCTAGTGTAGGGAAGGAGAGAAAATTCATAAGGGCTGTGGCCTGTTTAAGAGAGACAGGGCGCAAAGTCTATTCATTATACATACTTCGGGTGTAAGGAATGCACATTTATTTCAGTACAAATTAAAGCTTCTTCTCAAAGTGCAGAGTCAGACTCCTCCAACTGACCAAGCTCCACTTACTCAGTGTCCTGATCCAGAACTGGCATATCCTAGGGAAATAACTGCAAGAACAGCATTGAGGATTTTCTTCAGGATGCCAAAGGTATGGAAGGAATTCACTTAGAGAGAAAGACGTGCCATTTTTCAAAAAACTGTAAAAGGTGGAAGTTGTTTAAGCAGATGTTCCCTTTATTCTTGTTGTCTAACAAATGTTATATCCCTAATACCAAAATAATAATACCTCCTTAGATAAAAAAAAAAAAAAAACACCAAAACACAAAACCACAACCTGACATTTCTCAAATTCTAAAGCTGAAATGTTGTGTAGGCATGATCACAGTGTCTCTGGTTTTGGAAAGGCAGCCTGGATTAGCATGGCTGCCTGAATGTTGGAAGGCCATGAGCTAGCTGGGGCACAGCAGGGTGATGGTTGGGCAATATATTGCAAGGATTTAGCAGCTTTATTACAGGAGAAAATTATACGGGCTATTCATGCAGGCTATTGCTAACCTCTTTAAAGCAATACACAGATTAATAAATTGAAACAGCTTAAAGGAATGGGAGGATAAATTCGCTGTAATCAAGGGACACATGGCGCAAAATAAGGCAGGATCCCAAACTCCATTAAGAATAGGAGCATGACTAAATGGTATCTTGACCAAAGGCAATGCCAGCCTATGGACAGGTGTTACAGTCACTGAACAGCCTACAGGTGCTTAAGCAATTTTTAAATGTGTGACACATCTGCCATTCCTTTCTGTGTCAGACCAATGGAGAGAAAAAGAGAGAATATCCAGAGGTCATGGAGGACCCAGACATCAAGTAAGTCAGATCCCAGATTTTAAGCAGTCTTTACCTTGTGATGATATTCATCTCACAACATACTGAATATGGAGTAACTCCAAAGAAATGATCCTCAGACTTGAAGTTTAAACAACAACTCATGGTAAGTGAGTGAGCAAAGCTGAAATGCCCTATTAATACCATAGCTGACAAAACAACAGTAAAGTGTTTCCCTCTTTGCCATGCATGCTGTAACTAAAACATTAACTGGCTAATGGCACTATTCTTGGAAAAATATCACGTTATTATTATTTTTGAGGAGGATGCTTACTCACAAAAAACGTATTTCCACAAAGGAGAGGAAAGTTTTGCTGCAGGAGCTTAAAAATTTTTCTATGAAGTATGGAAAGTGCATAAATATTTTTCACCTAGTTTTTTTCTTGAAAATAGGAGTTGAGTAACAATTAAATAAATAAAATATTATGACACTGTGGTTAAATTGCTAATTCATGTAAACCTTATATTACATTATACTTCTGCCCCTTTCCTTGGGAAAAAAAAAAAAAGATGCTAAACATATTGTTGCCTCCTCTGGATTAAAAAAGTTGATGATAAAAATGGAAAAGCTAAGGAATTAGAGGAGAGATGTTTTTTAACAACATTAAATGAAGCATATAAACTTTCCTGAAAGCTTTTCAAAAATACCAGAAAACCCTATAGCACATACCATTATCGCTTTAATCTACCTCTCAAATAAACTGTCAATCCCACACACTATCCAAACTTTCCATACCATCTGGCAGGAAGTTTATACAGAACCTGAGAAAATTCCTCAGATTCCAGTCTGGATGGACCCAACAGTGTGATTTGTGAGGTTGATCTAACTAAGCAACACATTTGAATATTTGTCCCACACAGCCAAATTTCTTAGCCCTTGGACAAGACTTTCATTTTTTATATGGAGAAAGGAGAATGGAAAAGAAAAGGTATGCATTCCAGTATTTGTCTAAGTATTAGGAATCTGAACACTTGTAGCATTGGCAGAGAGCAAGAGGTTGAAGTCTGGCCCAGTTGGAAGAGATCCAGCAAGATCTACTCTACAACACTTACTTAGATTAGAAGAACAAATAAATTCAGTAATTTTATCAAAATGAGCTATTTCAGTGTGTGCATGCTTTACAATCAAACAATAATAATGAGGATGTTCTACAGTCAAGTAGTTCCATAATATTCTATAGTCTCACTAACTGCTGAATATGATATGAGTTCCAGTCAGGAATATGAGT
Organism: Toxostoma redivivum; assembly: GCA_013397375.1. Classification (NCBI taxonomy): domain Eukaryota; kingdom Metazoa; phylum Chordata; class Aves; order Passeriformes; family Mimidae; genus Toxostoma; species Toxostoma redivivum. The sequence continues at coordinate 577,742 of VXBI01000285.1, read as the reverse complement.
TACTGGCAAAATTCATCTCACTCAGAGAGCTAACATTACACCGGTGACACAGGCTCAGGATTAGTCCTTTGGCTTTTCTATAGCTGCTGGAGATGTAAAAATATGGGCAGGCTTTCAACTCCAGAAGTGCCAAGCACATATGCTCTACACAATAATTGGACTGTGCAGGGAAAGCCTTTTAAAATGGTTTCATGATTCAAATCGAGCACACTCTTACTGTGAATTGCACCACTTCTAATCACAATTTCCAAGTTGCAGGTATAAAAAATTTCTGTACAATATTAGCAATGGGAAACCCACCTAGGTGAAAGGTATATTGCGTAATGCATTTAAACTGTGTTCTGTCACAGCCCTTTGCACTGGCTAAAGCACTGTCTGGATTAAGTAGAATGTAGTATCTTCTATAAGAAAGATAGAATCATAGAATAGAAATAGAAATATAATAGAATCACAGAATCATAGAATGGTTTGGATTGGAAAGGACCCTGAAGTTCATCTGGTTCCAAACTCCCTGTCATGGGTAGGGTCAAATTTCACAGACCAGGTTGCTCAAAGTCCCATCCAATGTGGCCTTGAAAACTGCCAGGGATGGTGCATCATTAAGTTCTCTGGGAAACGTGTTCCAGTGCTTCACCACCCTCACAGTAAGGAATTTCTTTCTAATATCCAACCTAAATTTCCCCTCTTTCAGTTTGAAGCCATTAGTCCTCTTCCTATCAGTTCAGTTCCTGATGAAGGGACCCTCTCCAGCTTCCTTGTTTTCTTTCTCTCTCTCTCTAAAGAAACACAAGAAGGAACAAACTGGTTTGGTCAAACCATGAACCTGCTGGAACCTTCATGCCCTATAAAACTATGTCCTATACAAAACTGAGCTTCGGGGGAATTGTTTCTGAGGGTCTGAAATAAACGGTTTCCAGATTATCTCAGACAAGAAGTGTAGAAACTCTAAGAAAATGGTTGTTATCCCAAAGTCCAGATTTGAAGCAATAAGAAGTACTCATGTGCATTTAAAAAGTATTTTTTAATAATATTACCATCCAGTTCTGGAAATTGTAATATGCAATAGCTTCCATATGTATTCAAGCTATGTGTTCTTAAATAATAATGAAATCTGAAGTGTTGGGAAAATTCTGAAACTTACACTCCCTGAAACAAAATCTATATCAAAGTCTATATCCATTTATTTAGGACCTTTTTTCGTTAATGCAACCAATGATCTTCATTGCACAATTACCCTGGGTAATCTGTATTGAAATGCAGATATTCTTCCACCACAGTGTATATATTGTGAGAACACTTAAATTACAGATGACTGAGATAAAATGACTGAGATTTTTTATGCTGACACCGTGTGTGTTATTTGCCTAGCCAAGTTTGTCACCTGTGAGGAAACATATGCATCCTTGGAGGCACATACTAGAGAACAGTAGGAAGAACATTGGAGGATTATTTGCATTCAAGTCATTTTGCCTCAAGCTTCAATACAAAATCTGTGATTTGCAGCCCAATTTAAAGAAAATCCCACTCTCTCATCTGTCTAAGTTAATTTAACAGCCCTCCTGCTTTGAAGTCCAGAAAGATTTTTTTAATGAGGATAGGAGTAAAATACTTGGGATAAAACTCATAAGTGCTCCAATTAACAGGCCAGTTATGACACATCTAAAACCTGTTTCTCCACTGGTAGCAAAGTAGAAACACCACTACATCACACAATTATTTCATCTGGACAGATTTGTGTGTGTGTGACCCACAATGCAACTGCTAGAATTATACAGTCAGAGCGCTTAAAAAAACCCCCACAGATATCCAAACACAGAAATCAAAGGCAAACACAGTCAGATCAACAGCAGAAGAGGAACTGAATTGTACTGAGTGAGAAAGCAGACAACAATATTTTTATTGCATTGCTTAATTATTCAACACAATGACCTCAAAGTGTGTTATTAATATTAAGTAATTTTTCTACTGCAACTTTCCATTTATAGATATCTATTAGCATTTACAATTTGCAAATAAGAGAAGCAAGTTTTGAATCTGACCCAAAGACAAAGCCAGCAGAAGACTTTTGTCAGACCTGGGAGGACAAGCTATGTGATCTTTTTTTTACACCTTTAGAATAAGAAAAAACATTGTGCTTCCAGCTATCATGGGTTTACTTTTTCTGCCTGCAACAGAAAAAATGCATTAGGTCCTACTTCTTTGACAAAATACTAGCTAGGCAAACCAGCATGGCAAGGCCATGAGCTATCGCTTCAATTTTTAAGAATTAGGTGAGAACCTAAGAACAGTCTTCTACTATTTTTGAACAACAAGGTTCAGAATTCTTTTACATGAATTTTATCATCTTTCCACCTAATCATGGCTGCATGCACTTAAGACAGTAGAAGGATAAGAAAGCATCAACTCAGGTGACTGATTGAACCAAACTGCACATTTTCCCAGTGCTAGCTGATTTATTAAACCAGCCAATGCATTCTCAGTATTCAGAGACAAAGCTTTACCCAAGAAATTGCTTTTGAAATGCCAGTGAGAGATGTATTAGCTGTAACACAATGGGTTAAAATTATATACAACGATTGCTACGCTCATTACCATATTTTAACATCCCCAAGAAAAGAGCAGAAAACAGAGGAGTCTGGAAGAAAATGGAAGTATATTTGAGTTTTCAAGTTCTGTCTTTTGCAATGGAGATTAAAAGGAAGCCTTAAAAAGAATGGAGTGGAGGAAGCTGACTCCTTCCAGTACAGATCGAGCTTTCAAGTCAGCTCATGATTTTTACTGTTGCCAGTAAACATTATCATCATTATATTTCTGTTTTCCTGTAGAATCAGGATACAAAGGCTCTGCTGCCATTGCAAAAAATTCCCAAAGAGTTTAGAAACTGCCAAAAAGGAAGAAGTGCTGAGAAGTTCAAAACTATTCATGTAAGAGGAGCATACTGAATGATAGAGTGCATAAATTAAGAATTCCATATAAAACTGCTCCCAGTGACCAACTCTTTGGCTTCTTTTTGTCCTTTCTACAAAAATCATGAGGGTCACTTACGGAAAAGGGAGTGTTGGTAGTTACATCCAATATATTTGCTAATTCATTGGCATCTGCAGAGCCTGCTATTATTTTGCAACCTGTTTCAAAATCTTGACATTATTGAACAATGTCAGGACTGCCACCAGATCCCATTGACTCACTAATCATGATTGTATTACCCAACTGATTTTTATCATCATGCTGTGCTGCAGAAGAATCCATGGCTGAAATAGCAATGAGTAATTTTTTCAGCTAGGTATTTTCCTTCTGGGAAGCAATCCTTTGTAGTTTCATGCATATCAAAACTCCATGCATTTCAAAAAAAATTCCAAAAACCCAAGCATAAAGGATTTGGGCTGTCGGTTCTGTATGTTCAGACAGTTACACTAAATAGTTTTCCACACTTACAATATGCAGTAGGAATTTTCTTCAATGACTAGTGGACACAGCTTGTACAAATCTTTGTTTGACGAACACCTTGGAGCACAAGTTGTTCTGCTACAGTACAAATACAGACAGAAACAATGTCTTGAAAGGTTATAATATGCTGTCTGTAAAAAAAAATGCACAGTATTGATTCATCTTCCTTCTGGCAACTGTTCGCCTCTCAATGATGATGTTTACAAGGCATATTAATTTTTCTGCTCCTAGCTTAACCTGGGCTCTGGCTGTTAAATTAGGTTTTTGCTGTTTGTAAATCATTGGTAACTTATTTCAACAGAACTGACTGGAATTCTGGGTAAAAATCTGCAGCTCTAATTCCTAACTAATGCTTTCCCAGAGAAGCACCTTATTATTTCTTTTTAAATACCTGTCTTTCATCTCTCAGATTGTGGTTTTACAGGTTTAATGCCCCAAGAAGCAGCTGCCACTGCTGTTGCACTGACCACAAGGATGCTGAAGGAGTATTTGGTGGATTCACTTGAAAATAAATGAGTATTTCCAAAATCCAGCAAAGATGTGTGCTAAGAGTGGTGTTATTCTGTCAGCAATAGTAGGATTTATTTGCTTAGCTTTACCCTATCTCTCTTTTTTACCCTCCTGATATTGATTTGGTAAAACAGTCAGTTCACCCTCGTAATGACTTAGGAGAAGGCAGCAAGGAGCATGATGATTATGTGACCTCTTCTCAAAGGGAATTTCACCTGACACCAGTTAATAAACACAGCTAACTTCACAGAAATGGCTCCCTTCTTCTTACCCCTTCCCATCCTTGTTCTTTACAAGGCAGGGTTTTTTGTTATTTTTTTGGAATATTTGTCTCAGTAGCAGAACCTCAGTGCTTTTGCTGTCAGAGTATCTGTGCTGAAACCACGTGGTGCCTGGCTAATGCTGTGCAGTCAATTATGCAGTATCTGGGCAGAGAAGCAATCGCAGCACGAATGAGCGTAACGTTACGTTAAAGCAATTACCTGATGTCTCAGCCCGATCCTTACCTCTGCTGCTAGTGGGGAAGGGTCTCTAAAATGCAATCTCCTGCCTTTTTTTTCATTCTCTGTCTCCTTCCCATTTTTGTAGTAAAATACTCGCTTTCTGTTAGGCACAAATGCAGTCAGGCATATAGAAAGGAGAGGGGTTGTTAATATTCCACTTTATCAATCAGGAGAGCTCTTATTTTTAGTACACTGATATTTAAAACAGCAATAGAAAGACAAGCACAATTATGCACACTGATAGACATTCCAAAGACAGGGCTTGTCTATTTTTCTCTCCTTTAAGAAGGCAAAGAAGAAGGTTTACCATACTTGGACTAAAACAGTCTCAAGCGGGAACCAGTTGTACCTTTTTAATTTGCATCACCATGAGATGTTCATAAAATCAATATGGTATGAAGCACTTTCACAATCACATTTACGTTTTTCATTCAGGAATTTTAAAAATTATTCCTCCTGCTGTTTTTGTAACACTGGAAACACGGCATTATATCATTTTGTTTGAGAGATATGTGAAATATTAAAAAAAGACAAAATCTGAGTTAAATACCTGAGTTATTTCCTTTGCCTCCACTCCTAACATTTACCACACTATCTTCTGTTATTTATGCAGAACTGCTCTTACTCTCACGGTCAGAAACCTGAATTGTCAAGCTGCAAAGAAAAGGTTATCACTTCAATTCATTCGTGGGCAAATTGCTCAAACTCAGCTGTCAATCAACAGTCCACTCCAGCATCTGAGCTGATTTGTATCTATCATGGGTGTTTACTTGACAGATTCTCACGAGCAAACTGGAGCAGAGAAAATGTGCCTAATGATAACATCATGCCGACAACACGTTTTCTGCAGATAACATTTGCATTATGTGTTTACTGTTTGCAGAGTGTCTGGAAGACATCAAATGAAAAGCAAGATATGTTTCTTTTTCTGTGCACATATTCCAACCAAAAAAAAAAAAAATCATGACGCCATAGGAAAGCACTTCAGATGAGGAAGCCTAGATTCAACTTTGCTTTTTCTTCCTGCTCCCTTTCTACATATTCCATTTCATCCTACTCCATTGCCTTTGTGTCCCCCACTTTTTAAATTCCTGTTATTCTATTAATCTGGAAAATAATCAACTAAAGGAAGAGAAAAGCAGATGCACTCAAACTTTATTCCCATAGTTCCAGCTATTTTAAGAATTTTGAATATGAATAGAGATTGAAATTAATCAACAGATGGTTGGAAACATGAATATTAATGAAATCCTGTATTACTTTGCCAGGTATTGCTTGGATGTAAAGAATATACATGTACTCTAATTTCCACTTTTGGAAAAGAAATCTAGCAGCCTCTTTAGCTGATGAAGTGGACATTTTGGACAATAAACTGTGGTACATGCATGTGTCCTTTGAAAAGGGGAAAAAAAAGTAAAATCTGACAAATATCTTTATAAACTTTCATGCAGAGGGCATGAAAATCAGCCATCCCAAAACTTCAATTTGATGAGAGACTGAAATAAAATATTTTTTATGTTACTGTAAGTGAACTATTATTTTTGATCTGCAACTCCAAAACCCAACAACAAGCTGAGGTGTTCACAACGATGCTGTAAAGAAATGTGAAATTAAGTTTAAGTAGTTATGAATCTGTGATTTCCCTTAGGCAGACATTGATGTTTAGCAGCAATCTGTTTTATATAAGTAATAAACTGCTGCCACCTTCTGAAAGAAGCTCAGCATGACTACAAATGCCATCTTTCTCACAAGGCCTAGGTAACAACAAATACATTGTGAGCCAAGAAAATTAGGCAACAAAACAAGTTCTGCTCCAGCATCAATAGAAAAAAAATCTGCTGCACTTAGAAAATATTGTTCAAGAAGCTAATCTGAGGGTGGTGTCAACACTTCCACACAAAAATGTATGCATGTCATCCTTATCCTAGCTTAGGAAGATGTTCTGACATCCTACTAAGTTTCAAACTGGTAAATGTGACACTGAAGGAAGACAAAAGGACTGTTGTTACTCCCTTTAGCCAAACCCTTCTTCACCTTTTAAATGTTCACCTGCTTGAAGAAGAGTATACTCTCCTTCGAGATACCTTCCAACCACAGCTTGCTCACTATAAAGAGTTAGAAAGTGATCACTTTTCTTTGTGTTTTCTGCAAGAACCTGCTGCTTCAGTGTCACCACCACTGACAACCGGGGATCAACTTTCTGGTAGAATTGGATACAACAAGTATGGTGGGATAAGCAACCCTCTGTGCCCTGTAAATGCGGCCCCACTATCCAACACTAGCTGCGTGCTGATCTAGAACAGGAAGCTTCTGCTCAGAGTAGTTCCAAATTGTTGATACTTCTGAGAAGGGGTGACATGGTGCTTTTCTTTTTCCTCTGACAACTTCAATGTGCACCATGCTGGCCTGAGCATTATTTTGGTTTATGCTCTGGAAATAAAAGTAGAATCAGAGGGTACAACAGCAGAGCAGCAGCAAACTAGTGTCACCTCTAGCAAGTCAGTGCTCCACAGTCAATACTTCTGTTACGAACAGGTTGATCACCTCTCCAAAATATTCCTAAAAATAAAATTGTGGCATTTTAGCCTGATTTTCAAAGCAAATGAGGATTATATCATCTTACTGTATAGCTCCTCCATCTTCCTATAATCTTTGAATGTATTGATCAGTTTCAACTAAAATTGATGGGAAATTGAAAGTGTCAAAAATATAATTTATAGAAATTTAGAAAACTCTTAGAGCACATAGCCAGAGAAAAATCAATCTTCAACAGTTGCACTGCTGACAAGCCAACATGCTTCAATGAATCACTGAACTACAGTTCTGTAATTTGGGAGAGGAGGAGGAGAAATCATAATCCAAACTACAAGCTTCATGTGAATTTCCTGGGCAACACCCCAGGCTCCATAATGGCAGAATATTAAAGTGGATTTGTTTTGGAGGCAATTCTGAGTTATGCTGGAAATATGGCCTAAAACAAACCAAAAATATGAAGGAGTACAAAGATGTCTTAAAACCATTTCTAATATGTATTTTTTTTCTTTCTTTTTTTTTTTTTTTGCTACTTATTCTAAGCATACTGACCTAAGATATTTTTGATGCAGCTATTAAGCTTTTTCCAGTAATTTAAGAAATTAATGAGTCTGCTTAAAGATGCTTGGCAGAATGTACGAAATGAAATGAAAACACAGAGCTATCACTTGACCTGTTACGACATCCCTTAGTACACAGCTCAAAACCCATCACCACCTCTCTACATTTACAGGCAAGCTTATGTTTTTCAGTGCTTGTAGACAGGTCTCAATGTGCCATTCTAGCACTTTGAGGCTCCATGCATCTGACAAAAAATAACAAAGCAGCTGTTTTGAAGGATTGCTGATTTTCACGGATAATACTGTTATTAATTTGTGTTACAGAATCAGCAATAATTTCATAATAAAACAGAAGCTGTGACAGATGTAATACTGATTAATTTAATTGCAAGTTTTTCTCTGAAACTCGTTTAGCAAAGACTTAAAAAACTTGCACGGGGAGTTCTTCACCATTGTTTTGGGGGGTTAATATCCTATCTGGGATTTTTTTTGCACGTCAAGAGGTCACAGCTTTGCGCATTATGTTTTTGACTTCTTTTTTTTGCAATTTCTGAACAGAAATGCCATGCCTGGGATGGAGTCTTCCACAATTTCTTTTTTGTCTCTTTGTTTCCTCAGGTACACAGAACTACCAGCAGTTTCAGTGACCCCCACCCAACTCCGATTATTTGCAGGTGTCACCTCCCCGTGTGGAGTCATAGAACTGTTGAATCACAGAATGTTAAGGGACCATTCCAGAGAATGGAAGGGACCTTAAAGGTCATCTAATCCCAGCCCCCCGTCATAGGTAGGGACATCTTCAAGGAGACTACACTGTTGCAAGGCCTTATCCAATCTGGCCTTGAACATTTTCAGGGATGGGGCATTCACAGCTTCCCTGGGCAACCTGTTTCAGTGTCTCATCACCCTCACAGTAAAGAGTTTGTTTCTAATACTCATCTTAAGATTCCCCTCTTTCGGATCGAGCCCCTTACTCCCTCTCCCGCCACCGCGGCTGCCGAAGGAATGTCCCTCGGGGGGCGGTCCCGGGGCGGGGCCCGCCGGAGCTGTTCGGGCGGCGGGTGCTGAGCGCGGCCGCTCCGCCTGGTGCAGCCGGGCGGGGCCGGCGCCTCCCCGCGCCTCGCTCGCTGCGGGTGCCCCGGGGGG
>VXBI01000285.1:525088-568706 GCA_013397375.1 Toxostoma redivivum | reverse complement strand
CTGCGTCGTGCCCTTCGGCGGGGTTCCCTGGGCCCGGAGAGGCGGTCCGGCCGTGCCCAAAGGAACCTTACCAACGTGTGTAAATACCTGAAGGGAAGGGGGGTTCCAAGAGGATGCTTCCAGACTCTTCTTGGTGGTGCCCAGCAATAGGACAAGAGGCAATGGACAGAAACTGATGCACAGGAAGTTCCAGCTGGACAAGAGGAAGGAGAGGTTATGGAGTCTGCCTCACAGGAGATACTTAAGATCCATCTGGACACAATCCTGTGCTGTGGGATGACCCTGCTTGAGCAGGGAGGTCGGACCAAATGACCCACTGTGGTCCCTTGTGACCTGAGCCATTCTGTGAGAGCTTTGGGGCTGTCTGGGCTTGGGAAAGCCCATCCCTCAACACCTCTGCCTCTGCAGAGCTCTTGGCGGGGCGCTGTGCCAGCCAGCCGATGGCTGGGAGCCAGACAGTGGGATGTGCATGCTCACTGGCCCCGTGCTCCCTGGGGAACCAGAGAAGTCCCAGCTCCCCAGGAACTCTGCATATTGGGCACCTTGGAAAGCATGAAGTGCTGATCCCAGATACGCCATAACCTGGTGCGTAGCCTGAGAGCAAGGACAAGTCCTTCTTGGGGGTGCTGTCCAAACGTCATTGCCTAAGACAGCTCTTACTCACTTAAATCAAGATTTTTCGTGCATAAGAACTCGAAGCTAGACTGAAGAAGACAAGGATACCTCTCCAGTAGTCCAGACACAGCAGGGACATTCTCCACAAGCACCTCTGGAAGCTAGGCCACATCAAAAGCAGCAGTTTGTTCAACTCTGAAGCATATTAAAGAGCAATATAATCCAGAGCAAGCAGCTGTAGATGAGAACAAATCTGGATTTCTAAATTTGCAGTCTGTTTCCAAGCACCTAATTCGAAGAATTTATTTGCCTTCCCCCACCTCCTGTTGTTAAACAGTCTTCTCTTAACTAATTTTGACTTAATTTCATTATCTCTGTGGACAGCCCTTTCCCAAATACCATCTGCATCTTACTCAGCAATAGATCTCATCAGAAGGAAATTAGTCACTGCATGCAACAGGAAGAAGACCTGGTGTTAGTGCAGATGAAAACAGTGCCCAGATGTGCCTGCTATTACTGCTGTCCTGGGAGGGGAGACCTCAGGCTTGAGGTCCATTCGGTCCTGCATGTTTTGTGAGAATGTCAATGGGAATTCCCTGGAAATACAAGAGAGCATGGGCTCGATTTGTAGAGGCATTTTGATGCCTAGATATTTTTTGCAAAGTGCATGGGTAGGTAAATTAGAGAGCTATGAGGAAGGCTCTTACAGCAATAGAGATGAGGCAAGCTTAAGGTACCAGAAAAACTCAAGTGATTTTGACATTTTCAACGGGAGGAATATTAGTTCCATAGTATTATTTATGTAGCAGCTTCGGGGGAATTGTATTTCATAAGTCTGTATGCACTTGCATGATAGAAGGCTTAAGATGAAATTTTACATGAAAGTCACACAGAATTAGGCTTAATTTTGAACTGCCTTAATTCTGTTAGAACCTGGAACTAATTTAGGGTGCAATTATGGCACAATATAAATAATATATTGTACAAATGATGCTCTAACTATTAGGAATCTTGAATTTCTTGAACTCCTTGAATTCTTGAATTCTGGAGTTCTTAAATGCTTTGCCTTTTGGCAGCTTTTCTGACTCTCAGCCCTGGACTTGCAAGGCAATTTCAGTTTCTAGTCTGCAGATTGCTCTGTGTCCTGTTAGTTTTATTTAAAAGTCTGCCTTGTGGGTGATGGTGGTATTGGAAACAGAGGATTATGATTTCTTAATGCAATTACACTGGAGCTGAAGCAAAGCCACAAAGGAGAATGAACTTTTATTCAAACATCTGTCAGATATGACATAGACCAGGAGAGATAAAATTAAGATAGAATTATTTTGCTCTGATGTTTGTTGTATTGCTGAAACATCCAGCAAGAGAGGTATTCTATGCCATGTGCTTCCAATGTTTATTCCTGAAGACAGCATAGGACAATTAACTAAAATTGAAGCATATACTACTTTGCTTAACAAAACATGCACTAATGAGCATGTTCCTCTTTCAGGAAGTTGCACAGAGGTGAAACAATACCTTAACTAAGAAAAAAAAGTGGTTTATATGAATAACCACTCAGCCTCCCCTCATAAATAACCGATCTTGTCTTTTTTTATTGAAGAAGAAGAATATGATGAGCCTCCACAGTGTAAGGCGGGCCAAGACACTGTGCTGCAGTCCCCTGTGGACTGGGTGCTCTTGGATGGCCGAGAAAGTTCCGATGACCATGGAATTGTGCACTATGAGTGGACACTGCTGCAGGGTGACTCATCTGTTGAAATGCAGGTACATGTGCAGTCCTCCTTGTGGCCAGTTACTTCCAGATTGTTGTGCTCAAGTTTTAATTGTACAGCTAAAAATATTAAATATACTCAAATCTGTCTACCAGGCACTAAAATTAGGATGCCTGTACAACTTAAACATTTATTTCACAGAAGTGTAGAGCAGCCCGAGTTGGAAGAGACCTCAAAAGATCATCTGGTCCTACCATTTGTGGGACAAGGAGCCTCAGTGAGATTATTTTATCTGTCCAATCCCATCAAGACCTCCAGGGAAGGAGGCTACACTGTGTCCCTGGGTAGTTCCAGTGATTATTTCTAGTGGCTTACACAGTTAATCTCTATCCTGGATGGCATGGGACAGCCAGCAGCAAACGAGTAGATGATAATACTCCTGGTATGATAATACTGTATTTGAGCTCTGCTTTGTACTCGCTGCACTTGGTTTTCACCTTCTGTCACCCCAGTTGGAGACCCCCTCAGTAATTCAGTTACTCAAAATAATAAGGGATTTTCACCAACAGTCTCTTGTCAGTGCTTATGGAGAAAATACAAAGAAATGTGATGAAGACTTTATGAGATATTTTATCCATACATTTTTCTGCTGCACTTTGGTTTCAAATTAAAATTACTCATGAAGAGAGGGATTCTTCATTTTAGTCTTTTTTGTGAATTCTCTAGAATCAGCAGAAAAAGAAAGAAAAAATTTCTCAAGTCAACAGACTCTACTCATAGTCTGTTCACAGCCCACAAAATCCAGGGCACACTGGGAACTCCACCTAGAACAGGAGGGATATATAGAAATGAGAGAGCATGAACCAAAATGAAGCTTTAAGAATAGTTGCTAGATATCATCTACACAAAAGGAATACTTTAATATCAAAGACTTGTTAATCTGACCCCTTACAGCCTTATTTTCTTTAAAGAGCAATTAAATACTTCTTAAATTAATCTATGATTTAGTAACATAGAGTAAGACAAAAATTAGAATTTAATAAAAACATTTAAAGTTTACATTTTTAATATTACTCAAAGTCACTTTATAAAATAGAGAAAAGTCTTACATCCATTCAAACTTGTAAAATTCATATTAACCTTGGTGGCTGCTTTGTATTTGTTAACAGAAAATGAATTTGACTCACATTTATGCTTAAATAAATAATTTTCCATCGTGTTCAAATGAGCAGGGATTTCTTCTATAGATATGTACCCTGGTGATTAGCCTTGATTTTTTAAATTTTAGGGTTGAATTAATAACTGTGATTTTTTTTTTCATGCATTCTTCAGTTGATGTCTTTAGTGCTTTGGTTACTGCCCTGAAGTTACTGGATTCATGTCATTTATTCTTTGAGAATAATGTATGAATCCATAGCTACAAGGGAGAAGCAGAGTGTGTTTAACTAAGATAAAAGGCAGCTGTTGCATTTCTCTTATGTAGCAGAGAATAAATAGAAGGCAGGGGAGGGGGGAGGACTCCTATAAAGAGATCTTATATTGTACAAGGAAGCCATTTTTTTTTCTATTGTGACTGATTATTGCTTTTCTAGATAATTTGCTTCTCTAATTGCTGCCCCCACTCTGCACAGCTCCTGGACACCTAGGGACAGTAATGGGTTGGGGTTCTTTTAAAATGCTGATTATCTATTTTTAGCCAAAGTTTCTGTGTAAGCAGATACAGGCCAGCATTCTTCAGGGCAGCATGAAGATAAAAAGGAAAGCACAGAGGTCACTGGGAGGAGTGGTGGCATATTAAGGAGTCAGTGGCATTTCTCTGTCTCTGCACTGGGAAGAGACTTGGGCTCCATGGCTCATGAGTTTTAAATACCACACTTGCTCTCCCAGCAATCACAGTGAACAGGTGTTTTTTAGAGCATCATAATTTCTTTAACACAGTAAAAAATGAAATTCCAAGGGGTCATACGCTCCATCAGGAGGTACTCAACAGTCTGATCAGATAACTGAGTGTATTCATGTAAATGGAAAAGGAAAGAAATTTCAGTTAGGAAATTTTCTCACTGAGAGAAAAAATGTGTTTATCATTACATTCTTCTATAATGGAAGGTCTAGGACTCTATGACCATATTAATCAAAAATTCTTATTCTCTTTCAGGCATGAAAATTTATTTCTGTGAATACGTGTTATATTGTCTACAGACTAACCTGAAAAGAGCAGAACGCCAATATTTTACTGCCTATCCTCTAAAATTGTATTTCTAATTACTCAAAAATTGAGTTAAATGTATGTGACCATTTGTTCTCTATTTGTGTGCTGAGATCCACAGCTCCAGGTAACTGAGTAGATCATGAAAACACGACCTGATTGTTGTGGGGCTTTTTAGAAATGGATGCAAAAAAAGGAAAAAAAAAAAGAGATCAAATGTTCATTCTATGCTGAAATACATGCTAGAATATGTTGAGTCGACTGCAGAAGTGTTTAATCTGCATGAGAGCTCCTTATTCCTGGAAGGTCATGGATGGATCCATTGTACCAATATGTTTTTTTTACTGTGTGCCTTTTCTCAGGTACCACAGCCAGGAACACTGAAACTGTCCCACATTCAGGAAGGCAGGTACACTTTCCAGCTAACCGTGACAGACACTGCAGGTCAGCAGAGCTCTGACAACGTCTCTGTGACCGTTCTGCCCATGGTTCATTCTGCATCAGGTGAGAAAATGACTGGAGATGTTGCTTCTGTGACACTCAGGGTATGGTATTCAGAGCAGAGCAAGGGTCTTGATAAAGGTAAAAATGTTACTCTCCATTTTTAGTGTTTTATTTTGCCCTTGTTCATTACATAATGACATCTCTTTCAGCTTTGAATTGTGCTTTCAAAGTGAGGAAAGAAACAAGCATCACTTTCCTGTTAGAGCAATAATACTTTCAGGCACTGAGTATTTGTCCTATTGCTAATAAGCGTGCAGTTTGGAAGAGTGAAATATTGACACAGGTATCAGGTGCATAGTAGGAGTCAGATGGTGTGGGCAACATGACAGGGCTTGTGCTATAGGGAAGATCCAGTTAAAATTATTTAATAGTATATTTGAGTCAGATTAATAATAATACTGACCTGCATCTGTAGTGTGAAAGTTGGCATGGTTTTTGTTTTAATGCTTTATGTTTTTCTGTCTGATATTTGTTATTGAAGTCTTATGCTACTGGGGAAGCTGAAACTGGAACTGACGCATCATTTTTAAACTCTGAGCTTCAGAAACATGTAAAAAGCATAAAAGGTAGAAAGTAAGTTAGATTTCAGTGGCTGTCAATCCTGCTCTTGAATGTAATAATGTGTAATTACATTGTAATTAACAAGTTGCTAGTGCAGATCTGCTGCTCTGGCACAAAGTAAAATTTAAATAGCATTATCACCATGATCAGCAGAACCAGTGAAAATCTTGCTCTGCACCAGCACAATATCTCTATGCGAGAGGGTAGTCCCTGTGGCAATAAGCTGTTATTACAAAAAAATCTCCTTTATAATGTCTGTGTTCCAGTAACAGATGATAGAGTTGTGTTCGTTAATGTTTAATTCAGCTAAGGCAGCCAGAGAGGTCTGCTGGCTTGTTTATTTGCTGCTGTGGGTATCTGGGGTATCTTTTGTATGGAGCACATAGGGGATTTGTCTTTTTTATTTTTCTAATTCCCCAGCTCCATTAGCAATTCAAGTGCTACTGCTATAGCTAAACCAGTTTCCTGGTGCCTTAATACACACAAGATCAGTGCTATTACTAGTGCTGAAGTTCAGGAGATGCATTTTCAGATTTTAGGGGTTTTAAACAGTTGTCTGCATTCCTGGCATCCTTCCCTTAGTGTGGTGCAGCATTTGGCACACAGCAGGATAACAACCAAAGCCTTATGATTTTGTCTGGGACTGCCTTATGCAAATTAATTTGCTCTTATGACACTAATCAAGCACTGAACTTGATAGTGCTTTACAAAGTGATGAACCACATGGCTGTTGGAAAGACAAAAGCACAGATGTAAACACTTGATCATTAAAGGATCAGAATGGGTTTCAGAAAAGCTTTGAGTATGCAAAATGGAACATCCAGGGATACTCTCAATTTCCAGGGGAATCTGAATGTTAAAGCAGGCAGCAGTCCTTTCTGGTTAATGTAATTTGTGAGAATGGGATCTAGTCCTATTCTGATCTTGCCATATTGAAGTCACTGGATTGCTGATGTCAATAAATGATGAGCATTCTTTGTATTTTAATTTGATTGCAGAAAATATGCCATGAAAGGTCCCATTTAGTCCAAATGTGTGCATGTCAAACAACATTCTGGTGTTGAATGGATATGTAGTAGGTATTACATGTTGGAGGGATGCAGTTACAGCCACAGAGATTTCATTTATTTATTTTCAGGACTGTTCTGCATCTTTTAAGGCTAGGAAGATCTCCTTTCAGCTTAGGCCAGCAGAATTCAAAGCACTGTAAGGGTGCTGCACAAGGTGTAAGGTGCAACAGCCTCCAGGTTGAGTATTCCTGTAATAAAGAGATTACCAAGCTAGTGATGAAGGTGCCAGAAACAGCTATTGCCTATATTTGCTTCTGTGTCAATATGATGTCACACAGCTGAGTCTGGACTTTCTGCCTTGTTCATGGTGCTTCTTGACGTAGCATGGTTTTGCTTTTTCCTCTGTGTTGCAGATTTTAGTCACTCAGTATTTACTACTTGGATTTCTCTTTTGGTAATTTGGGAATTGTTTCTCAACAGCCTGTGTTGGGGTTTGCTCTCGCTACCAGTTTATCTGTGATGATGGCTGCTGCATTGACATCACGTTTGCATGTGATGGTGTGAGACAGTGTCCTGATGGATCAGACGAGACTTTCTGCCAGAATCGTAAGTGTGCCAGGCCACAGTGGCAGAGTAGACTGTGAAAGTAATCACAGCCTCAGTGACCAAAGGGGGACCAGTCCACTTCTGTGGCCTTTTCCCCTGTGAGCAAGCAGTTTGGTCCCAGCCTTTCATTGGAATTAGCACATGGGAAGGTTTAATATCCGCATACTCAGGTGCTCAGAAGTTTTCTTCAAAGCATATTAAAACTGTCAAGGGTCCCTAAGTGACAGGTTTTGTGTTCAGCAGTTAAAAGACTGGTTTTGCATTTGCATGATGATTCTGGAAACAAAAACGGTGGTCTCTGTCTGAAAGGGTATCTCAGAGGTACCCTTCACAGTGCTGTTAGATACCTTACAAGAATCTAAAACACTGTGGACACACAAGGGAACCAGTTGATTGACCATCATGCTGTTTGTTTTTGTTAGTCATCCCTCAGCATGTGCTGATGCTCAGCTAAGTGAACAAAACACATCAGAGAGTGAATGGACACAATGGCCAACCACTCTTTCATTGTATTTTAGTTGCTGGATTTCACTGTAGGGGTCATGAGTGCACTCTTGCGAGCAAGTGTTAGGTACCTGTGACTCATATTTCATCATATGTGTGAACCTGAGGAAGTTCTTTACTCTGCCTCAAGGCCCATATTGGACAGTCTTCCTTAAGAACACTTCCATTCCCTTCAACATTGTACAAAAATTTTTGTTTCTGTTCACAGTCAGCTCAGGTCGGAAGACAGTGACACATGTAGCTCTTGGCACCCAGCAAAAGACTGTAGAAGTGACTGAAAACACAGAGGAAAACTCTGCAGAGAATACCCTGAAAGCCACTGCCAGAAATCAACCACTTCTCTCAGTGGATGCAGACATGTCTAACCAATCGCTTTCTCAGGGACCAAAGAAACAAATCAGTGAATTTGTGCCAGGTAAGAATTTAATCAATTTCAATAAACCCTTCTCTTTAAAGAGAGGAAGTGTCTTGCACCTTGAATTTAATTTAATTTTCTTTTTGTGCCTGGCTAAGAGGAAAAAATTACAAATGTAAATAAATACAAAAGAAACCTGTAATAATGAAGTTCTAAGTAGGTTTTGATTTATTATTGTCAAGTCTGTTTTTTACTAGCTGCAAAAAGAAAGTTGAAATGGGAAATAATACAGTCTAAGGAACAAAATGTGCAGTGAATTAAATAAAAATTCTGCCACAAGTTCAGTTGTGTAGGTTGATATATTAAGGCTCTTTAAATCTGCAGGGGAGTGCTTCAGGAGAACATAATAAAGCACTGTTCAACTTGGGTGAGAGTAATTGCTTTTCTCCTGGTGCTAAGTATTACTTCTCTTTTTCTTTCCTGAACTAATATCTTTACTATTGTGGGTTTGGTTTTTTTTTCTGAACTCTGTCTCCAGGGCAGGAGAAGTCTTTCATCACTGTAGAAAAGTCTCAGGCTTTGGTAACAAGCCACCTCAGGTGTCTGTGTACAGGTCCCCAGTATTGTTCTGCACAGTGGCTGCAAGCCTGTAGTGAGTCATTGTGTGATGTTACAGACAGAGCCCCAACCCTGACCTTGATAAAGCTCCAGAAGCTGCAATGAAATTGATGTGTCTTTTAACATTCATGCTGATGAATTAAAATTATCTGAAATGGCAGTTATATGAAAGCAAAACTGTGTGCACAAAACCTAAAATCAGTACAAACCCCCCACTTTTATTTATTCATGTCTTTGATTCGTGTGCTTCAAGACACAGCTATTTATAATCAGCTTTATTTTCCTGTTACAATAGAGCAGTGCTCAGTGCCCTCTGCTGTCGACTCTGGAAAAGGGCATTGCCCTGATTGGCACCTGTACGTTCCTTCAAGGTGCTTGTACTTCATCTGTGGAGTGCAGAAGGAATGAAAACTCTGCAAAGGGAACACTTTGTGAACACTCTGTAAAGGGAGTGAAAACAATGTTCTTGAGAATTTGATGGCCTCAGTGAATGTGTGGGGACTGACAGCAAATCCTGTCCCAAATGTTTTCCCCTTTTCTGTCAGTATAGATGACCTCTAGATGACTCCTCACTGCTGACTAAAATTCTGAAGTCTGCTTCAAACCCTTCTCACTCACATAGTCTTGAGTGACACCTGATATAGGGCCACCCAAACTAAACATCAAACTTCCAAAGGGCTTTGCAGGCTCCAGTGGGAAGTCAGCTGTTAAGTAGGTCTCAAAAATCATTTGGCTTGTGAATCCAGGCATGAAACCAGAACTGAGGTCACCACCTTCAGCAACTGATAATCAAGAGTTATAACTGGAAGTACAATGCAGAAGCATTTTTGCATAATCATTTTCTGTGTTTACCCATTTCACAGTAACTTACTTGCACCAGTTTTGTTCTAAAGGTAGCCTTTTGCACAGAAGTACGTAAGCAAAGAAAAAGATTCTTAGAAAACTAAAGAAGTCTGATGGGCCTTCAGTGATTAGTGTACTACCAGTACCTGTTGTAATCTTCTAATTTTCAACAGGCAAGATTTCAAGCTGTTTCAATTCTTGTGGATTTAATATTTTTCTTTTGACAGAGTTCAGTCAAAATTTAATTTTAGATGCTTAATAATTTCCCTGTGGAATAGAAGGATCCAGTCTTTACTGACCCAGGAGCCCAATACTTCTAACCAAAAAAAGCAGCAAACAGCTCAGCGAGGTTTAACATTGCCTATGGATCAATTCCACTTAGGGTGCATGGGTGGGATGTGAAGAGGTGCTAGGTACATGCTAGTTACATGGGTCTATGGGCAGCTGCCAAAAACTGCTCTTCCAAAACCTGCTATGAGCTGCTGTCTTCTGCAGACAGAGACTTCATAGAGTCCCATTCACAAAAGTGCAGAGAGGCTCAAGTCCTGCCCCACTGGGAAGCACCACAGTCTTTATGGAGTTGAACAGACAGGCATCTAACCTATTCCTTAAAATCCACACAGATCCATTAATTAGACTTCCCTCCACCATGCCATCTCAGGGAGGTTACAGACCAAATCTAACAATTAAGTGATACAGAAATGAGAGGCACAGAAATGCTGGAGCTCATCTGGAAATGTGTCCAGGAGGGCAATAATGCTAGATTAATTTTTGAGGAGAGATAAGCAACATTGAGCAGAAATCACATCAGCAGCCTCAAAAGTTCAGCAATTCCACTGGCAGAAATAATGTTCTGGGAGGAATTGTTTCCTGCTCCTGGTGCCAAGGTAGAACCTCTAGCTCTGAACACTGTAAAGGTCTTTGTTGCACCAAGGCAATCATGTTCTTGTTGGCCTGGAGCTGCCATTGCAAACATCCAGGCTTCTTATATACTATTTTACATAAATTATGAAATTAAGCTTTAGTGGTTTTAATGTCACTATGGTGAAAAGCTGTCTATTTAAGATACATATCAGGGGATATGGCTTTTCACTTGCAAGTGCTCCATTCAGGGCCACATTTTTCTTAATTCTCAGCTGACAGTTTCAGATCATCATGGAAATACAATCCAGGAAGGAAAACGTGATGCTCTTAAATCCAGTGACTTGCAAGGCAGAGTAAGTGAAGGTTTTACCTACTGGAGACAGCATGTGGCACAATCCAGCTGGCTGCTAGATTCGATACTTGATACAGGAGCTTTCAGTTGATTTTTAAAGACAAGAAATTTTTCCCAAGATATCGCAGGACTAGGGAGTTACTTTGCTTTCTGTTTTACATTTGTGTTTTTATTAGTGATGATTAAAGTACCAGTAAAGACCTGTCCCTTCTGCTACTTACGTCTCCATAAACAGCTTTCTCAATCTCTGAGAATTCAATAAAGATGTCTAATAAAGGAACTTCCTTGTCAAGTACGACCATATTTATCTTTTCTCCAAAGGAGCTGGGCTAATTTGTAATATTTTGGACTGCGAGATAGTTCCTGGCAGCAGATATATGAGCTTTTTACCTATGAGGGTGATACTAGAGGAACTTTCTTCCAGAATCCATTTTCTCTTAATAGTTTCTCTGTTCCAAATTTCCTTTAACCTTCCTTACAATGGCCCTTCATGTTAGCTCTGACTTGATACAAACTTTTTAAGGATTTACATTGAAGTATGAAAATATGCAATATCCAAGTTAAGGACTGTTTAAAATGTCTGCCTGACCTAAGAGGGGATCTGTTCACAGTAAAGAGAAAAAAAACCACAACCAACCAAAACAAAACCCAAAAATCACTGATTTTTACAATGGGTAAATCTTGTTCTGCGCTCCCACCTTTTCAATGGGATTCCTCTACAGCAGGGCAAGTCCGAGGGGAACACGGAGTCTGACTTCTGCCCCCTCAGACACTCAGGGCACTGACTCTTCTGCAACACTCATGGTCTTCTTTTGCCCAAGCTGAAAGGCCAAACATTTTCTTTCAGAGTTGGGAGTGGGTGGAGGAAGAGGCATTTGATGTTAATAAAAGTCCTTTCTCTCTTTGCAGACATGTCTCCATGGTAGTAAAGTTACCCAGACTGCATCTCCTGCAAAGGCCAGCCCAGCATTTCTGCATGGCTGCCTCCAAATAGCCCCAGTGTCCTTCTCCAGGGAAGTTCTTAAGCCCAGCTGCATATTCTGGCACTCCTGAACTTGCAGATGAATATAGAAAACACTCAGTAGCA
Organism: Toxostoma redivivum; assembly: GCA_013397375.1. NCBI lineage: Eukaryota > Metazoa > Chordata > Aves > Passeriformes > Mimidae > Toxostoma > Toxostoma redivivum. The sequence goes on along the minus strand of VXBI01000285.1, from coordinate 556,866 downwards.
GCACAGTACTCTGGAATGAGCAGTGGGCTGGTTTCTAAGCAGCAGTGGCCAGTAGCAAATGGTCATGCAGACGGGTTGAATTCATGAGCAGCCTGAAGATTTGCATTCTCCAGCACAGCCAACCCAAGTGTATAAATCACCGTAACAGCTTTGCATTCCCCTGGCACAGGGTCTCTGTCTCTCCCAGGCTGCCCCTGCAGTGCTGTTCAGGGCTGGGATTACAACATTTGACTGAGTGCCCAAGCCTTAGTCATGTTTTTACTGTGGAGGCACCCACAGCAGTAGCCGTAACCTAGATATGTAATTTAGGGTAATTGGAAAGGGCTGTAAATGGCAATTTCCTCAGAATAGACTAGAAAATCAAGAGAAAGTGAAAACCAAATTAAACCTATGTAAAATGCTTTATGCCATGCTCCTAAACTTCTTTGGGGAAATTGCTTTTTGTGTTCTGGAGATAACAGATAAGATATCGAGCACCATTAACTCTGATAGTATCTTCAGTCATGTAAGAACAGCCACAAGTCTAGCAAAACCCTACAAGCTTTATAGAAATGATTCTATTCTTCTACCATTCCAAAAATTTCCCACTAAACTTCTCTCCATATTTGCCAAATTTCTTTACAGGCAGTTGACTTAAGTATTCCCTTTACTTAAATGGCAGGGAAATAAATTTCTAAAACAGGCATTTAGATGCAGGCTGGAGCAGCTCTAAAAAAGAGCTGATTCTTTTGGGTATTTCCAAAATAAAGACAAATATTCATTTAGTTTAATTCAGGAAGAACAGAAGCAGAAAACAGCTGCTGGATTTGCATTTACTCTTAGGATTTTTTCAAGCCCGCTTTACATGCCAGGACAACGTTAGGAGACCAACCAGGAGAGTGCCATGGCTTGTTTCTACAGCATTCCCTGTGGGTGAAGTTAGTGTTTATGCACCCCCAGCCAAAATAGCAGGGCAATAAAACTGCAGCCTGGAAGGCTGCATTCTGCCTTGGGGTGGGGACATTAGCATGGACTTTCATGACAGTACCAGTGAAACAATTTAAGCTGTAATTAGCAGTAATGTACAGTGCTGCTGCCACTGCCAGGGATACCTTCTGCAGCTCTTCAGAGCTGGTGGTGGTGGGTGGGACTCACACACAGTGCACCTTCCAAGCTAATGGACTTAAACACTTCCTTAGCACCCACCACTATATGTCATTCCAATTACAACATTTCACATCCTACAGATCTTGTAGCATAGTATGTTTCTGTTAGCTCTGTCACAGTTCTGAAGGCTGCCAGTGAATGTATCACAGCACAAAGTCCCCTTGCTTTTGGTTGAGATGCACTGTTGTTTGGGATGTAAAATTGAATTTAAATTTTAGCTATAGTTTCACACTATTTCAAAAATTCAGGTTAGACAGTCGAAGTCAGAAGTTCTTAAACTGTTCTTTTCTTGTTTTTCCCCTAGGTTTAAACACTTCACATTAATTAATACTAGTGTCCTGTGGATAAGACTTCCTGAGTCACTGAACTGCAGTATTCATTTATCTTGCTTGATTTTGTGCAGATAACAGTTCCTCAGGGAAAAGAACAGAAGATAAAAATGGGGATGGCATAATGATGCCAAAGAGAGATCAGCTTGGAGGTGGTCGCCCAGTCCCGGAAACAGGTAAGACCAACCAGGTGAATTAATTTTGAATTATGTCAGTTTTTCAGTCAGGTGCTATAGATACAGAAAAAGTGGCCAAGAATTGAATAATGTATTTACATATTCTGAACTGTCCCTAACATGATCACACAGTTTAGTTTCATATATGAGTTGTTCTAATTACTAACATCTAAGTGATAGACTAGCTGTATTTTTAAAGAATAATTTCAGGTTTTCTCTACCAGCATCTCACTGTGTTAAATAAAATGTAATTTCTCTTAACCTCATTGTAGGTGCTGTGTTACCCTTAGCCTTAGGCTTGGCAATCACTGCTTTGCTGCTGCTTATGGTTGCTTGCAGACTGCGCTTAGTGAAACAGAAGCTCAAAAAAGCTCGACCCATTACATCTGAAGAGTCCGATTACCTCATCAATGGGATGTATCTCTAAAAGCTGGATTTGGGTCGATTGTTTTCTCCCCTTTTTTCTGTGTCTATGAATCTCTGCCTCTATAAAAGGACCAAAACCCTTATTTTATTTTCAAGCATAGAAGAAGCCTATGAGATGAAGAACATACTCTTCCCCTTTGTTGATAATATAAAAAGTGGGTAGATGTCCTTGCTCAGAAAATAAGAAATGTTCAGGCTCCAGAGAGTAGCTCCAGTTGATTGTGCAGAAGACACTACAAGGTGGGAAGACCCCAGACTGGATGTGGGGTGCCCTTGCCCTCCCCACAGCAGTTGGGGTCTCAGCCAGGGCTGAGTGCACCCCAGGGTCTGGGCACTGAAGCAGCCAAGCTCCAGAGCCCAGCTGTATTGGCCAAGGTGTGGGGGGAAGCCTGTGCCACCTTGCTCTTCTCAGTGCTGCCACCACTGTGGGGACTGGGATGCTCCAGCCAACACGTTCCTTCACCGTCCAGCAGAGACCAACTGTGTTCTTTCCACCTGATGCACTGGGAATATTTTAATTAAAGAATGTGTCTTGCTTTGTTAATTAAAAGCAATTGCTATCCAAGCACCTCTTTTAGCAAAGAAAATTGGGATTTAAGGAAGAAAGCATCTTATTTTCACTCAGTTTAAACCTCTGTGCTGCTACCAGACAGCTATGCTTGCTAAATGCTGAAATGAAAAAATGCAGCTTCTCAGCAGATGAGCTTGAACTTCCCGGTGCTCAGCAGCAGTCGTGTACTGCTGCCTAAAGAAGCTGTGGATGCCCCATTGCTGGCAATGTTCAAGCCTAGGCTGGATGGAGTTCTGAGCAACCTGGTCTAGTGGAAGGTGTCCCTCCCCATGGCAGGGGGGTTGCAGATCTTTAAGGTCCTTTCCAACCCAAACCTCTCTATGATTCCATGTACAATCTCAGAGCCGTGTCTCTCCCCAGAGCTCAGGGCTTGTTCAGCCTTTTCCAAATCCAGCTCACCACCCTCCTGCAGCATGAGAACGTAGCACACAGCAGTTTTTATCCGAGATGCCAGAGTGTAGGATTCCTGCTGGTTATCCCATAGCTCCCTGCAAAGCTTGAAAACTTTGGTGATCTGCCCTCACCCCAGAAAAATTCTCATAGAATTAGAGCAAGTAATTGATATGTGTGAGTGAACTGCAGATGTGTTACCAGTAAAATGTGTACAGTACATGTTATATATACATATATATACACACACTGTGCTGTCTGTCTTGTTTGGCTGTCCAAGGATGTCACATTCCTCATGGGTCTCAATAACACCAGTCAAATGAGGCATGCATTGTTTTGTATGTTGTCTTTTGTACTTCAGTAACTTTGAGTTAGCAAGAATATTGCCATGGTATACAAATAGTTCTTCAAGTAATTTGTTCTTGATTTCTTCATGTAAAATAGATCTAATAAACCAATTCTATTCTTATATTTATTGCATTGCCTTTTGTTTCCATTGCCAGCTAAATTTTGTGCTACAAGACTACATCATGAGAGCAGACAGAAGTGCATTCCTCCTTTCTGTGAAACAGCCTTATAAGAAGCTGGGATGTGTATGGTGGGGGGAGTTGTTGAGATTCTTGTTTTTTGGAGACAGAGAAGGACAGGGCATCTACCTGTGTGACCTGTCTCGAGCAGTGCTTGAGCTGAGCAGGACAGCAGTTGTAGAGCTGGCTGTGCCAACCACTTGGTTGTGCCATGTGAGGCAAAGTCTGGTTGTTTGTACTTTGGTGTCACAGTGGGTCCAGGAGACCATCTGCTGATACTGCCCATTTCCGGTTTGGGAGTATGGCCTCTCTTCCATCCCTGTGACCAGCAGACATGGCAAATACTGCAAGACCGAAAAGACCACATTTTAAATACAGCCTTCTAGGGAAGACTCGCTGCCCATTTGGTTGGGATCTTATTTTCCATCATTGAAATTTGTGTTGGGTTTTTATTAAATACCTAAATGTCCTTCACCGTTACCAAAGCAGCAAGAAAAGTGCCCTTTTCTCTCTGTGCCCACTGTGCTCCTGCCACCAAAACCCATTACTCTGGCACACAGCCATAAGCAAAACAAAAGGTTTGGTTTTGTTCTGCCGGGCAGGACAGCAGCAAGATCTGGCATAAAGCACAAGCCAGCCAGTACAGCTGTAGTGCAAGAGGCTGCTCAGCTTTCCAGTCACTTTACCCAATAGCAGGCCTTGTTTCTGTGCTGCTGCTAGTGGAATAAACCTTCAGGATTTGGCATATGACAACTGAGAATTAACACCTCCTAGCAGAGAGCAGCAGACAGCAAGCACGGTACAGGAGTCTGGCTAGTGCTACGGTAGAGTTGCCACAGTCTTCCATTCCCAGAGACTCTTCTTTCTGGGAGGGGAGATGGGAACAGTTGCTGCCCTGCAGGCCACCAGCTTGAGGCCTGTTACTGCCCAGGCAACAGCAAACTCCACGGCTGGAATAAAATAAAATAGTTTTCACCGTACCAGAGAGCCTAAGGGCATTGTCAGCTGGATGGAGAGCAAGACAAAGTTAGCAAGGTAACAGATTGGTTTGGCAGTTCCTGCAATTAACACACACTGGTCTCAATACCATGTGTTTGCATTTAATAGCTTTCATGCTATTTGATTTTAAATAAGGCATACTGAATTACTGAGCAAGAGCACACCCGGGAGTAGGAGAAAATACCATCAAGCAGCTCAGGATGCTTTTCCCCTGCTCCCTAGGCAGCTCCCAGCCACTGCCTCCTGCTGACACCACTTCTGTAGCCCCTTCCCAGCCATTCCCAAGGTTGGGACTCTTCCCTCTGATGTAAAAGGAGTGCTCAAAGCAGGCAGTGCTTCTAGCCCATCTTCATGGCTACATTGCTAAAACTGCATTCATGGCCACTCATGCAGGCCCCAGAGCTGGGGAGTTTTACAGAGTCACAGAATATTCTGAGTTGAAAGGGACCTACAAGTGTTTATCCTGTAGCAGAAGTGAGACACTGTGTGAAAGTTGTCACTATTTGAAGTCTGTCAGATCTGTTTATCCTGTCCTAAACACTGACATTTGTCTATCTACATATCTGTGAATATGCTCAGTCCACCTATTCTTACCAGCACCATAGGTAAGCAGAGAATATTGACTACCCTGACTGCATAGCCCAGTGGATGTTCCCCATCTGTGTATTAGGAGAGGTCATTAAAATCTATTTTTCAGTGTATTTTAATATTGATCAAGATTCTTATTTCACTTAGCCTGCTTTTTAAAAACTGTTTTGCCCTTCAGACAGCTCTTAAGGGTACAAATTACTCCAGAGTAGCAAATAACACAATACTTACCTAGGTTTGAACCGTATTTAGAAGGGTTTTTTTTTTTTTCCCATATAGGCTGCTTGCTGCCTACTTTTGCAGGGGATCCTAGCCTGAATATCTCGCTGTAATCATTCCATTGCACTGTAGGATAATCGCAGGGGCAGTTCCAAGAGCACATTTGCAAAACAAAAAGGCTCAAATAGGTCAGTGTGATGCTCCATTTGCTTTTCAAATCCTAGATAAAGCGTTAAGAGTTTCAATCCCAAACTGCACAGAGCCAGTCAGAGGCATGAACCAATAGCAACACAAACACGCCACCCCAAAACAAAGGGAGAGCCTTTCTAGTAAGCCCTAACAGAATCCACAGTCATGCATCACTGAGGTCTGCCTGGCTGTTTTCATGTGCATCAGGAATTGGTATTTTTCAGTTTCTAATGGCAAAAGCTAAAAGAATAAAGCAAAGGGGATAAAAAGCTAGAGAAGATTCAAAGAGCACTGATGGGCATGAAGACCAGACAGGCAATAAACACAGAGTAATTAATATGAAAAAGAGCCCATGACACAATCGGTCTGAGCTGAGTTTACATGCTGTAAACAAGGAATATTTAAAGGGGAAAAATTGTGTAAAAGTAAATCTGCTCTATATTTTTCAAGTAATAGTTACTTAAAACAACTGAAAAAGTGATGTGCTCTGCATTGGAGCCCTGAAACACAAAGAGAAATCTAGAACAACTGGATCAGCACACTTCAGAAACAAGATTTTAAATACACCTGCTAAAATTTTATTTTTTGCAGTTATAAGGCTCCTGGCTGACAGTTACAAACCATTCATAAATCAATTAAAAGTGTATTTTGAGCAAGCTGGCAGAAACCAGACAAGGCAGAAAGGTTCGGTGAACAACTGAGAGTCAACCACTTCCTTGGCCAAAGAAATGTATAATCCTGTTCTGAGGACAGAGCAAAACATTTTAACATAGTTCTTAAAACTACCAGATCCTAATGCATTGAAGAGCTGCATTTAAGATTTCTACACTCAAACTAAATGACTGGACAACACAGATATAGAGGGAGCAGGGAGCCTGAATGCGTGCAGGACTGTAAAGGACTTGAAAGCCAGCAGCCCAGTGGAAGATTGGACCTATAGGCAGGGCATCCCTGAAGGCTAATTCCATGCCCAAGAGGTGGCTATCCTGAGGCTGCCTCTATATCCAGAGGAGATGAGCTTCTCTAGAGCTCTGATAGAGCAGTAGCCTTGGCAGTTGCTCTTGAATCACCCATTTTCCTAACCAGAGGCCTTCCAGAGTGTCCTCCTAGTCTATAAGGCTATACCTGCAATAAAAGTTACTGATTTATCTCAGATGCCACTTCTCCATTATAGCTATAAAAGGATTTGGCAGAACATAATAAACAAGAAACACGGCCTATTCATAGTACAAACACATAAAATGCACACATAAGCCCAAATATGGCTGAAAAAATACTTCAGCTTCTCAGAAACATTAGGGAATATTTTCAAGAGAATCTACCAGGTCAGTTGTTTAGAAGCATATGATGAAAATGACTGGACTACAAAGAAACCATAGAGAATCGAAGTGAGTTCTCAACAGTCTTCATAAAAATAGTCTGTTGTTGCTAAAAAAGTTCTGCTAGAAGGCACAGGATTGTCTCAACTTCTAAGTTTGGTATGATGAGACACAGCGTGAGTTATTTTCATTTCTCCTTCCTGAAGCTTTCAGGCAATTCTCAATGGGCAGCTGAATCTCCTCCATACATATTTCAGTGATAGCTATGTCCACTCAATTCATAATTTAAAGAAGTACAATTTTAGTTTCTGAGCACATCCTGCTGAGCATCTCACTAACACCCTGCCAAGAGCATGAGAGAACAGTAACAGCCCTTCATAGCAAAGTTCAGAGTGCATCAGCTGCGTCATGAATTTGTGCTGTGTAAAAAGCTACTACCTGGAACAGAAAGCACCCCTGTATCCCAAGGATGAAGTACGGGAGGTAAATAGGCCAGATAGAGGGACGTTAACATCACCTCTGCCAGCAGGCCAAGTTTTAATCCAATCTTATTTCCTCAGACCTGTCTGAGGCATGGAACTCCAAACTTTGCCAGCTAGGGGATCTGAGCATGTAAGTGTTATTTACAGTAAAGGCAAAGCGGGGTTATGATACCTTAAGAGTGTCTATGTACTTACCACAACTGGTCTGCTGTTCACACCCCTTCACAGTTAAAAGCAGATGAACAAAACTCAAATAGACCCAAAAAAGGCAAAGTGTATGAACCCACAAAACCAACTTAAATCCCATGCTTGAAGCCATCTATTGTATACCACAGTACTTAAACTCTAATTTACCCTTCATGATCTATGAAGTCTGAACATCCTGAAATGCAAAAGACCAATTTCAGAGCTCATCATCTCCTGCATCCTCCGTGCCATTTTTGAGGCAACACTTCCTCTCTGAATTTTTTTGTTTGGTTCTGCACAAAGTGCTTGTGTGACTTCACCATCTGCCTTTTTTCTGAACCAGGACCATCCCTCATTCACTTCAGCACAATACCTGTTCTGCATTGCTTGGGACAGGGATCAAGATTCCATAAAGGTAACTATTCCTCTTTTGAATTGCATCCTAATATGTTTAAAATCAGCTAAATAGAACAAAAGTTACAAATCATGAGCAGGTTTCCATTACCTATCCTTTGTACCATGTCAAAGTTCAGAAGGAATTGTCTCATGTCCTCCTGTGAATTCTGATTTAAATCAAAAGCAGCACAACCTAGGGCACATTAATGAGTAGAAGGAAGAAAATACTGCTACTATAAGAGTAGTTTAACACTCTTCCTAGCAGGAAGGAGAGTACTAGTTCAGAATTTTCCTCTAAGTATTTTACTTTACCTCTTTGTGCTGATGTGTTAAATCCACAGTCCCTCCACATTCAAAAATCCTAGAGCTTGTCACCCTGCCACAAAACCACTGCACGTGTGGAGAGAACTGCTGCCAGCTGGAAGCTCCAGAGCCTACCAGGCAGAGCCCCCCCCTGGCTCCAGGCATTATTGTCCATTTCAAACTTGATGACTACAGAACATTTCAGGAATCATCCAGGTGGCTTCATCAGCAGTCCTGGTGCACATGCGCTGTGTGCTCGTTTCCCTCCAGAAAAAGTTCATGTTACAGGCTCTGTGGCCTCAAGCCAGCTGACCAGTCTAAATGGAAAAAGTACATAGGTGATTCCTGCTACATAAACAGAAAGTATCCATACAACACAAACTCCTCTGCAGAGAACCCAGAACTCTTGATGGGTTTTCAAGATACAGGTATTGGCTTTCCAAGTCTTCTACTGTCTGGGTCCCAGAAACAATCAGATAAGCAACTCAAAGTTCAGCCAATCCATTCTCTGAAGCTGTTCTGGCTTAGGGGTGATAACAGCAGCCCAGTGAAACATGGCTGCACCTCTTAGAAAGAGATAAAACTTTAATCCTTGCAAGTGGCAGATCACTCTCCAAGGTAGCTGAATTCAACTATGGACAGCAGACAGAACTTTGCACAGAGCCTGTTCACCAAAACACACAGATGCGAACTAAGAAATTCCAAACAACCACCAAAACCCCCATTTACATTCCAGGTAGTATTAACTACAGGTTTTGTAACTGCTGCAATACATTAATTGACTGAAAATGGACACATAGTTACTCAGTTAGCAAACCAGTATATTTATACATGTTTTCTTTTGGATATGTGAAATCCTGTTGACGGCTAAAAAACAGCAAAACCAACCACAAAATGAGACAGACACCTAGATACAGCTTCCTCTCAATTTGTTTTATTTGGCAAAGTAGCAACTCAGACAGTTCACACAGCATTTATTCAAGCTCTTCAAGTCTTCTGCATTTCAACTTGTCCTTGTCTCCAAGTTTTTACTTCAGAACCATTGCTCCATCATGGAGGAGTTTCCATTTTTGACTCTTAAATGCTACTACGGGATACTCCTTTCTGTCCGAGTACCTTGACTATCATCAACCCCTTCAGTGGAATGGGCGCACTACTCCCACCAGCCTTGGTCCCTGAAGTCTTACACCTCCTGAAGTGGTTCTCACCCAGGAAGTTGTCATTGGGTCTCAGCTTTAACACCACTTCCAAGTCAGGCTAGCTTATTACAGTGTCCAGAGACAGGAATTTGGATACAGTTGAGCTCATATCTTTCATTTAACTGATTAAATTAGTGAGAAGATGTAAATAAAGCTGAACTCAAACTGGAAGATACAGCGACCAAAAGGTTGAACATTAGCATGCATCAGTTAAGATATTTCACTTCAACACCAAGAACTAGAGCCACAGTTGGTTGTGGGTTAGTACAAATTTGTCAGACGCAAGTGGATTTTTCTGGATTGTATTTTCTAGAATACGCGCTATATTAATTTCTTTGTAAGATTAATCTTGTGCATGTGCTCCCAGGCTGCAGTCAGATCAGGAGGTGGTACATTAACTTACAAATATCTAAATAAATTAATTCATGTACTATTTTTTACAGAGGAACAAAATGGGGCTGGCCCTCAAAAGGCAAGTTATTTTAAATGTTCCTTTTCCATATTCAAAGGCCTTTGAATTTTAACCTTTATGCTTCCAGGGATTAATCCTATCACAAAATTATTGCTCTTCTACCATAAAAAGGTGTTCTGGGATTTTTTCCAGTGATCACTATAGGTTGTTTTATTCTATAATCCTTCCTATCTTTAAAAAAGAAAAAAAGGAAGGGAAGGGAAGGGAAGGGAAAGGAAAGGAAAGGAAAGGAAAGGAAAGGAAAGGAAAGGAAAGGAAAGGAAAGGAAAGGAGAGGAAAGGAGAGGAAAGGAAAGGGAAAAGAAAAGGAAAAGAAAGGAAAGGGAAAAGAAAAGGAAAAGAAAAGAAAAGAAAAGAAAAGAAAAGAAAAGAAAAGAAAAGAAAAGAAAAGAAAAGAAAAGAAAAGAAAAGAAAAGAAAAGAAAAGAAAAGAAAAGAAAAGAAAAGAAAAAGAAAATAAATACACTTTTTACTTTAATTCCTGGTTGCTCAAATTTGAGCAAGATGACTGAAGACACACTTCCCCCCTTTCCCAAAGCAGCCCACCTTACTGTACTGTTTCACAATTTGCTGTTAACATTGTACAGTACCAAAACAGAAAACTTAGGGCAGAAAAAAACGTTTATAGCCTTCCAACTATTCTATATGAAAACTGAACAAGTGCATCTATCTGTACTTAGGAGTCCAGGATTCTTTCTGCATGTAGGATGCGTTCCTTCTATAGCAATTCAGAATTCACTTTCTAAAAAGCCAGAATTTTTCATGGGTGCCCACAGTTATAAAAATAAGAATGTTAATACAGCAAATGCCTTTGCCAAAAGCAACTTTCTTTTAGAACCAAAGGGGGTTTTGGTTTCTAATAAAGAACCTACCAATCAATATCTCAGACTACCTACTTATCCTAATCTTCCACACAAGCACAATCCCCCCCTTTTGCTTTTAACTTTATTTGGCAAAGCAGCATTGCAGAAATTGTTCAGTGATTGGAACACACCTCACCTCACATTCATGGAGTTAGATCCATGTGTATCACACCAGCACTGAGCTATAAACCACAACAGAATTTCAAGATTACATCAATCAATTTTAGAAGGAAAGGGAAAACCATGTCTGTTATGTCCAGCTTAAACAGCAATGTTTGATAAGAGCAGCCACCTACCTCTGATGTCTTGAAATTTAACATATACAAATGCCTGGTTTTAAGGTAAAAAAGCGGCTGATTGTATCTACTACATGCTAAGTCTATGACACCATGTCAAAAGCTTAGAAAGGAAGTTCATCTCCTTTTAGTAGCATCTAGCAGACGTTGGAACACAGAAAACCTGGTATTACCTATGCAGTGTCATAAGGTGCACAGAAGCAGTTTTACCAAGGGACACAGGAGCTGAGAGAAGTGAGTATTCAAGTTCCTCCATCAAAATTAGAGTTCACAAGCTGTAGGTCTTTATCTGCAGTTTTGCAGAAATTCACTTTGAACAGATGAAAGTGAAATAAAGGCATGTTAAATAAAACAGTGCCCACATAAAACTTTCCACCATTTCTTTATCAGGTTTGCCTTGAGCATCTAAAAAAATAAAACAAACACCACGCTTTTCCATGCTGATAACAACAGTATAACGAAGTCCAAAACAAGCTGCAATGCTGTTGGTTTTCAAAAAGCTTTTAGAACTGGAGATGAGCAGTCCACTGTAACACTATGTTTGGGTCAAGATGATGTAGCTTTTACAATTCATCCCTGTAGAAAGAAAACACATGCAGTTATGTTTCTTCTCCCCTTGGAAATTATATTTGAAAAGTTTTGATATTGAATCAGGTTACATTTAAGTGCTCACACACATCAGCAAAATTTCAGAAATCTCTTCAAGCATTTGAGAAATAAAACACCAAAGGAAAGGCAACAGCAATCTCATATTATCTCATACTAATACGTGACTTATTGTGAAATATGGGTCCCTCTATTTTACATTTATCGGATCACTGGCTTTAAGGAAACCTCACACACTGCAGAGCTAGTAAACACAGCTACTTGCTATCCGAATTCTGCTGGCTACACACTGGCAAGCAACTGAGCCAACTTACTAGACAGAGTATTGGCAAAATCCATCCTCTGTAGCTGCCAAAAAGGCAAGTTTAGCTTCAGCTGCAGTCTCTCAAAAAAGTGGGAACACAATCTTGCATCCCTGTCATGCAGTTTGTACCACTTAGTTTATTTATTTCTCCGATGAACTTGATTAGCTCCTGAAGGAGCTATGATATAAATCAGGAGTAGGTTATGGAAAGGCTAGGGACAAGGTAGTGTGTATGTATGTGTGTGTGTGTGAGCTAAAAGAGGATCTAGTTTGGAGAAAGGATGCATCAAGAAGTCTCTCTAAATCGCTGAAAGGAATCTAGAAAATGCAGAGGCTTGTTTCTGTAGGACATTTAAAACACATTGAAACATGAAACCCATAGACACCTATATTCCAACCATAAAGTTATCATATAGTAGTGAATGTGTTTAAGTATTTCTAAAGCATTAATTTTGATGCAAACCACCCCTCAAATCTGAAAGCTGTGCACTGTGCTACCGTGAGTACTGTAAAACTCAAAGAGAAGAGTTTTGCCTCTTTTTCACAAGATGCAAACAATCTATAAATCCAGAATGAGTTTGCTGAAATTTTTCTTTTAGTAGGTGCATCAGCCTCATTAGCCAAAGCAAACTGTCTGAATTAGTAAAAACCTCAGTAATGTGATTGCTGGCTCAATACACAGTAGTATTTCCAGCTATCATGCAAACTAATCCACAAAAATATAGTTCTACATGCACACATACAAAACCTTTAAGTTATAAAGACATTATTATGCTCAAGGAATCATACAGCATGGAATGACAGCATGCAAACATTTTTAAAGCAACAGAAAAGGCTGTAGAAACTAGTGCTTAAATGACTAGTTTTCTATCTAATGCAGTTGGGATGCAATCCTTGTGATTTGTAAGTGATAAATATTTGCATTCTTTGCACTTTGCACTGCCTCCTAATAGTAAGGTACTAATGACACAGCTTTGAGCACTGCAGTAATTACAGACAGCAGAAAAAAGCAGGAGGTGGAAGAACATATCTTGGCAGGGATAAGGAAAAATCTGTTTATAGTTAAAGGTTTGGAAGCTCTCCATGTTTGCCTATCTCACAGAATGGGTATTTATTTACTTTAAACAGATAAAAAGAAACGAACATCTGATACCCAGTTTAAAATACAGTGCCAGTGAATTCAGGACAAGTGTTTCATTCATCCCTAACACTTCCAGGAGCTGCATCATCAGTTAATTTTACAACTTCAAGAAGTGTAAGTAAGTAATGACTACTTCTACTGCTGGCTTAGTCTCATATGCCTAATTGTGGGTGTGATTTTTATCCTGATTCCTACCACACACTCACAGCTTTACAAAACCCTCATCTTTTACTGTGACAAGCAATTCTTAATCCTTCAAAGCCAAGGTAGATCCTCAAGAAACTGTAAGCGCCTAAGAAATATTCTGTACTAACTTCAAAAATATTAAAACACAATTATTTTACCCAGCCGCAGATGTTAGCAAGGCTCTTACATAATCTTGCTAATGCACTTAAGGTATTAAAAGTGTGGATTTGTTTTTTCTTTTCCAAAATTATATTTCTACTGAAAACGTATAAGTATTATATAGATATGTAATTTAAAATAAATTATATTAACACGGTAATGTTTTAATTGTTGGTACTTTTCATTGCTTTAACGTATTCCTGACCACTACATCCTATATGTGACATTCAAAATATGGATTTTCATATTTTATTTTTTAGAATATTTACTGTATTTAAGGGAATCAGATTTCCTCCAGAGATTTTTTTACTTGCTCTTCACTACTCATTAATCTTGCAACATGCCAGCCCAAACCAATCCACGTGTTAAAATTATACAGCATTTATTTTCTACAGATAGAAATTGAATTTATATGTGCATTATTGGATTGTATGTATTAGAAAGTTCCAGAAAAGTCTCAGATCACCTGATAGGTAACAGTTGTCAGCTTTCTCCCTAATGCAGCACAGCCTGCAGACACAAATATATATTGCAAACCAGCATCAGCTGACATGAGCTGATCCTGTAGGGATCGAGAAGCTGCTAAGATATGAAATCCAACAGGTTTCAGCTACTGCTAAGAATCAGGATAGAGGCCTATCCTCCCAGTGGTACAACAAAATCTATCCTGCTACAAAGCTAAAAAAGAGACTCAAAAGATTGTTCTTTCCTAGTTAAAACTATCCTGTTGTCCTCTAGAGCCACAGGAGAAGATCTACTAATTTGTATTCTTTCTGTCCACAGATATTTGCTGTGACTTATACAACTCATGTAATTTTTCTCCAGCTTCATGTAGGCACTCCATCCAATCTGCTTACCAGCTCCTGCTTAGTAAGGAATATATATATTTAGGGTTTAAGTCACCACAGTAGTCCTTCTCAGGCCTTTGGAATGCCAGCAAGAGAACCATTTATCTGTCAACCGAGGCATCAAAGCAACTTTGTAAGCTCAAGTTAAAGCAAATTTCAGAAGTCATTAGATCAAAATTACTATTCTTGAAAAAAATGCAAGAAAACTTGAAAAATTTTGGCTTACTACTTGGGAAAACATATGCATGAATATTCTACGCTTCCCATTATGAATATGCAAAAACAAACCAAGAAACATTCTCAGAAAAAATCTAATAGGCAGCCATTTCAGGTAAATGATACAGTTTGTAATGAAATAAAATAATCAATGATCTTATCAACAATGATTTTGGGACACAAGTAAGTAATACAGCTTTGTGATCCGTCACCACCTCTTTAGTGGAAGGCATTCAAATTAAATATTTGAACAAACATTTATAAATCTATCTGAAATCTGTATCTTACTCTTCTAGATCCCCTTCAATTTTCTTGTCATTAGGCAGTATTTGACTTTCCCTTTTCAATGTCATTCATCTATGAAAAACATGTTGTCATTACTTAAAAGTGAAATTCAGAGTGTAGCCTTTTATAAATTAGAAGTACAGCATCTACTCAGTGTTTCAGCAGCCCATTATTTCTCACTTTATAACTTTAAGGATGCAATATTTAAACTTGTTTTAATTTTAAATTTTAAAATTTAAATTTTAATTTAAAATGAAAATTTTTAATCTGGAAAGATGTTATTATAAAATATTTATTATTTGCTGTGATCAACCATAAAACTGAGAGTAAATTGGAATGATAAAGGAATTTTTTCCTTTACTCTACTGTATCAGATCTATCACATGCACTTTTACATGATGGCATTGGGTTTGCCTGGCAAAGTTTTGGTAGTGGGGGGGTGGAGGGGCTGCAGAGGTGGCTTCTGTGAGAAGGTGCCAGAAGCTTCCTCCATGTTCTACAGAGCCAACACCAACTGGCTCCTAGACCGACCCTCCACTGGCCAACTGGCCAGTGAGGAATGGAAGTGACACCTCTGGTAACACATTTAAGCAAGAATGTGAGGAGAAAAGCAGGGTGAGAATATATAAGAGGAGCAGCCCTGCAACCCACATCAGGGAAGAAGGGGCAGGAGCTGCCCCAGGTACTGGAGCTGAGATTCCTTTGTAGTCTGTGGTGCAGCCCATGGTGGGGCAGCTGTGCCCCTGCGGCCCATGGAGGATCACAGGGATGCAGAGATCCACCTGCAGCCTGTGGAGGAGCCCGGGCTGAGCAGCTGGATGCCTGAGAGGAGGCTGTGAACCTGTGGGAAATGTGCTGGAGCAGGCTCCTGGCAGGGACCTGCAGATCCCTGGAGAGAGGAGCCCATGCTGGAGCAGGTTTCCTGGCAGGACTTGTCACCCTGTGGGAGAGCCTACACTGGAGCAGGCTGTGCCTGCAAGACTGCATCCCAAGAACAGTGACCCACCTGGGAGCAGCTCATGAAGAACTGTAGCCCATAGGAAGGACTCATGTTAGAGAAGTTAATGAACAACAGTGTCCTGTGGGAGGGACTCCTCTCCCTGAGTAGCAGCAGGAAGAACATGTGATTGACTGTAAATCCCATTCCTTGCCTCCTTGCACCGCTGGGGGGCAGGAGCTAGAGCTAGGAAGGAGGGGGAGAAGGGGTGCAGGAAAGGTGTTTTTAAGGTTTGTTTTGTCCTCATTATCCTGCTTTGATTTTGCTTGGCAATAATTTCAATTAATATCCCCAAGTCAAGTCTGTTGTATCCATGGTGGTAACTGGTGAGTGATCTCTCCCTGTCCTTAACTCACAAGCCTTCCATTGTATTCCCTCTCCTCTGTCCAGTTGTGGAGTTTCTAAGCAGAAACTATTAAAATATATCAAAATAAATACATTTCCCAAAAGGGTGTTAATCATGGTTTATGTACAGGTAAGTGGGGTACAGTAACAGCCCCAGTTAAGTCACTGAAGTTTTTGCTCAGAAAGGTCATACTGTCGTTATAATTTTGTATTTTATCAGCAATTATTAATTTAGCATGACATTTATAAATAATTTCTACTAATACAATATGTAAAACAAAAGTAGTTAACATGTATAAACAGCTGCCTGTCTGGAAATCAAATTCAAAATGCAACAGAGACTCATTGCTAAGTGTTATTTACATTGTTATTCTCTTATGCCTCTGTATCAGCAATGGTGTGGCCAGCAGGACAAGGTGTCGCCTGGAGGTATTTAAAAGATGTGTAGAAGTGGCCCTTAGGAACATGGTTTAGTGGTGGACTTGGCAGCACTGGGTTAATAGTCAGACTCAATGACTTTAAACGTGTTTTCTGTCCTAAATATACCATGATTCTGTGACTTTAAAAATTGTCTTTCTATATAAGTAGTAAGTAAGCTCTCACAGTGAAATAAAACCAGAGAGATCCTAACTTATACAAAATCTGGCAAAAGGGCAGCCCTCAAGCCATATTCCTAACTGTGCAATACAAGAGGCCTTCTCTCCATCCTATTTTTCAGTAAAAAAAGCCAAAACAATTGGTTAAGTTTTATGTGAAATGATACCCTTATCAGTATAATCAAATATCTGGGCATTGGCCGCTAGATCTCTGGCACGTTGCATTTTTTTTTTTTGTACCAGAGATAGGGTTCCTGTGTATATTCTACTTCCAAATGTCCCAGGGAGTCATATTTGAAAGGTTTCCCACTAATATTGGAAGCTTTAAAAAATACTACTGCAACTGAACCAAAACTAGAAAGTCATGGCCTAAATTTAAAGAAATTTTACAGTATTCACAAATAAGATGCTTTATTTAGCAATCCATTAAAATCCAAGGGATCTTTTCCTTCCAGCTAGTCCAGACTTCCTTTGCTACGAGTTCCAGTTTTACATCGTGAAGCGTGATACAAAATACCTGAAGTTAGGTTTGACTTCAAACACCACTTTAGAGTGTTGTGCTGCTTTGCAAAAGCACCTTGCAGCCCCATTAAAGAACATTCAAAACATGAATGGCTCAGCAAAAATTTAAACAGCTTCTTTCCTGTCAACTGGAAGGTCTGCTAGCCTAGGAAAATGCTGCTGGCCTATCAACTGTATTCTGTGAAGGGACACCAATTCTTCATTCAATATGATGAAAGTTACCTACATTAGGAATGAAATCACATAATGTAAACTAAAAGAATGACAAACTAAACACACAGAATTGAGCTAATCTTAAAATGATTATTGTTTTATGAATTTGAGATTTACAGCAACTAGTCTCCCATACATACAGATTTTTATTACAGAAACACTTAGAGACACTTTTTCAGAGGAATCTCTAACTGAACTCTGCTCACAGATCTTGAGCAATTTAGAAAAGAAAACTGAAATCTAGGAAGTGAAGAAAAAACACCTTTCATCTTTGATGCCAGCATAGATAGAAAATGCTGACTTATAATTGGTAATTTCCTTATCAGCTGGCTGATCATACACTTAATAGTCACCAAGAAGGAAAAACCAAAAAAAAGAAAGATGCAACCTCCTGTAAGGTCAGCAGTACGCTGAGAGTTATCCAAGAAAATGGAATGGGAATTTTCTTCAGATCACAAAAAGGACAAATAAATATCAAATGTTAGGAGAAGTGGACTTCTGAGATTTTTCTTTAACAGTCCCAAGACTGAAGGAAATTTAAATGTGCATAGCAAGATACAGCCTCTATGCCATTGCAGATGAACCCTCCAGGCTAAGCATTTATATTTTTGGATAACACCACTGTAATTTCTTAAATTAAAAATAAATAAAATCAAGAAGTGTTTCAGAAAACACGGAAACTGGTCAAAATTTCTGAGGAAAATAACCGTAAAGTATGCATGACTGAAGAAGGCCCAAAGAAAAACTATTAGCTCTCCCCAAGTTAGAAGACAAAACTAAATACCAAACTGCACCAAAGAGATGCAAAAACCTCAGAATTCTAGTCCTTAACACAGTACCCCACCTTCACTTGTAGCAAGGGATAAACATTATCATTTGAGAAACTCTTCTTAAAGTGTTTCATGAACATACACTGCTGCTACCAAAAAAATCCCAATTGCTACTAATAATCAGATCAGGTGGAAATGGAGAAAAATCTGTGAAACCTCTTTGAGAGAAGGAAGGATGACTACTCTTTTTTAGAGCAAGCGAAGCATGAACTCCGAACTTAAATAAAACATTTGCCAGAGGAGGAAACCGACCACAAAAGAAAGCCTCCAAAGCCTTACAAGAGGCAGGAAACCCCTGAGTACCACACTGAGGGAATACTGGCAATATTCAAGGCCAAGGCATTCATTTGCATAAAAAATACAAAACATTTGAATAACAAGCATGCTTCACAAGCTTTGACTTAAGCAGTATCTCACTGAAGTTGTTTCAAGAGTAATTTGTATATGGTGGCTATATAGTAATCCAAGAAACACTGAAATGAGGTTTCACTAAGCAACTGTATGCAAACTGCTTTATTTGTACCTTTTATGAATATTTTGATAGGTTAGACTAAGATTTCATATATTCAAATCACAAGGTATACTCCAGAATATCAAGGGAAAAAAGTCAAAATCCTAAATTTACGTTATAAAGCTCAAGAGTTATTTTCAGGGCTCAATGTACATCTCTGCACTTCACTAATGCCAATAATACATTCACCAGCACTTTCTGCCAGGAAGCAGAACAGCACTGCTGCTTTGTTCATTCACATACTAATGCCTAGTATGGCTTAAGCTGACAGCTGCATGAGGTCTATTTATTTATTTATTTATTACTGGCTGTTCAATTCAGCAAACTGAAACATTTCCTACTTCTAGAAAGGCCTTTAGAGTTTGCTGTACTGGCAAACACAAATACTGCCCAATCAGTAGAGATAGATGACAGACTTCTAATAACATGGCTGAGAAAATTTTCTGAACACTATTCAACTACATTTATACTTTAGGGAAGAAGGAATTAACTTCTCTATGTTTTGCTACTTGGGGGCTAAAGGAAAATTGCTTGCAAGAGCATCTACATTTTGCACAAAGGATTTTGCAAATATTTTTCTTCATTTGTAGTATTTCAGAAAAATAAAAAATGAACACCCAATTGCCACTAACTTAAAGGACAAAACAGTATTTATTAAGTAAAATTTTACACTTCACCCTAATTATTGGGCAAAATAGTTATAAAAAGTTCATTAAAAATGAAATTTAACCTTAGAAAATACTGTGTTTAAAACAACAAATAAGAATCTTCAAAACACCAAAGACTAAAGAAAACAAGTCCAAAAAGACAAAGTGCAACCCATGCAATATTTTTCTTTCGCTTTTAATTTAACTCAAACTTAGCATAACCTCCTTTGGGTGATGTAGTAATGCAGACTGAGTCACTTTTCATGACATGGAGGAGCAGAAAGCAATGACAGCAGCAAAGGCAGGCCTTGCAGTCTATCTGCTTAAAATTCACACCCTTTCACCTTGCGTGTGTGTGGAAGAAGTAAGTGGAACAGAAAATCACTTCCACCTGGACCACTGCTTCTCTTTATCTGTTAAAGGCACATATATCACTCCCATCAGAGGCTTCATTTTGACACTGCCATCTTCTAGTTTGTCATACTGTTCGAGCATCTGGTTTCCCCCAGCAGGGCCAACTGGTAATATCAATCTTCCGCCAGGTTTTAACTGGTCTATAAGCTAGAACACAACACAGAAATTAGAATGTAACCAGCCACTTCAGAGAAGCTGGATCCAAAGTTTGTTACAGTAGATTAATAGCTTTGCCATTATGTATCTATTTACTTTTATGCGGTAGATAACTACTTTCATTAGGAAAAATAAAAAGTGCACTGAAAATGAGAGTATCACAGCAACATGGTACAACAACTGGTATTACAGTAAAATAATTGAATTAATGGATAGGTTGCAGTTTTATTTTCTATATATGTAGGGGAAACATGTAAATCACAAATTATTTTTACAGCAGATTCAATCTTTTGAAACTGTTTAATAGCTATTGTGCATCAGTACAGGCCCATTGTCAAAAATTCTGGGGGTAACTGATCTCCCCTTAAGCCTTCAGAATAAGATTTGAGATTGGTGACTTTTTATTATTTCTCTTCCTGGAAAAATTTTGTCTACAATACACTTACTACCCAACAGCTCCTCTTTCATTCTGTGAATGGAGTAGCCTTTTATGAAATTAGTCTAAAATATAAGAATATAAGCAAGATAAGTGGCATGTTAACATAGTATGTGAGAAATGCTTGCATTATTTTTTCCTAGTTAAAGGCGGCTAATCACAGTAGTCTCAAGGAAAATCCCATACTTCCTAGATGTCATGAAAAAAACACTTAATCCCCATTGCTAACAAAAGTTATAATTAAGAACTTCACAAATAAGCTTTCAATTACTTTTTAAATTGTCATCTGTCAACATTTTGCTGGGATCACCCTCCCACACACCCCCACCAAAAAAAAAACCCAACAAAAAAACTCAAACAAAACCCAAACAAATAAATCCCTCTTGAAAAAAAAACTAAAAACACAACCAAGTTTAAAAAATCTAAAGCAAAAAAAAAAAAAAACAACAAACCCCACCACCACTGATCATTGTCTTAAAAGGTCCAATCTGTCTATAACACCTCAAAGCCCAAACTTTTACTATCCCTCACTAAGATGTAAAAACCTTAAGTGGCATCTAGCATATAAAAATCATGCTATGTATTACCATGTGCCTGATGAAAGGAAGAGAAAAAAAAATCTTATTTGCAAAAATGGACTACATGTATGTACACTCTAAAGCCTCTAGTTACTCTTCAGCTTCTCTAGTAAGAGCTGCCCTTTATCCATTCTGAAAGCTATGAACAAATGGCACTGTTTGTACTTCCAGCTGAGCATTTTACTTTCAAAAGACTCAGTGCTTTTGAACACGGGAAACACACTTATATTTTGTAACTCTGTGTTTGATAAAATTGAATTATCTTATTAAATAAAATGCTCCAGTTCATTGTTGTAATAGAGGGTTGCACACATGTAATTTTAAAATACGTTTATTTAGAGCAGAGTTATTAGAACATACAGCTTTATCAAACCAACAGGAAGCCCAATTGTAACAGAGACAAAAACCCCACGTCATACAGTAATACCACACTGCCCACTGATACTCCCAGCAGTGCAAGCTACCAAGTATTTTACATATAGATGTATGCAAAGCATTCTCTACAGCTAAGATAGTACAGAAACACACACACAAAACATCAAGGCTTACTGCTTGGGGCACAACTGGGGCTGCAGCTCCAACATGAATCGCATCATAGGGAGCTTCTTCTGCATATCCCATTCGTCCATCTCCCACTGCAAGAAAACACTATTTTTTAAAACATTTTGAAAAGGACTGAAGAAAACATCTGGTTTCCCATATCTGTATGTAAAAAATAAACACATTTGTAAAATAAATGCACCAAAACAACCCTCATATGTGCATACACAGGCTGATAAAATACACTAAATACTACTGAGGCATCTGAAATTAGAAAGCACGGATTTATAATGAAAGTTCTTGGAAACACATGGTCCACCTAGAAAATATACTAATGTATTTATGTTCCCTACCAATTCCAGTGCAGGTGCGTTTCCCCCCTCATTTACCCTCTTAGAACATACACTTTGCTTTGCCTTGTCTTCTTCTTTATATTCCTAAATATAATGCAAATCATAAGTCCAAAGCATTAAATGTCAGAAGCACACATCAGAAGACTCCAAAGGTGAGGAAAAGACAAAGGAAGTGTTCCCATGGACAATATGCCTACAACTGCACTACCAGTCAGAACAAAAGCCCACACCAATATGCATACATTAATGCACTACTGCAGTAATCTCTGCACACCCCAGTTCCAGCAGATGGACCTCACTCTTCTTCCTGCAGATAATCACTGAACTAACACAGAGAGCAGGTGAGACTCATTGCTAAAGCTCCAGGTGGCTGCTTGGAAGATGCTAGGAGTAATTAAGGTTTTCAGAGGTTACCAGTGCTACTTCAGCTTTGGTGGAGAACTCATGGGGAAGCACCCTATCAGAGATGTCTCATACCATCCCAATTATGCAGAAGGAAGGAGAAACAGGTTGGGGGGTTTAAGCCAATACAATGTGACAAACTAAACTGGACCCTGAGTTAAGTCTTGAAAGAAGACATGTGAATACAGCATCCACAGTATTTACAGGAAAGTAACAAGAAATCAGAGCAAGTTAGGCAGGCTCTCTCTAGAGTTCTTTAGAACAAATGTAATAAATGAGGCTGAACCATCCATAAATTCATACTCTGTGATTACAGAAGTTCCAATAATCAGTCAAGAAGAAAAAACATGGAGGTTAATGAGCACAGCCCTCCGATCAGCACAAGTAATTTGGGATTTCCCATCTTTGTGCTGAGCTTTGACTTCTGTGAAAACACCAATATCACAGGTTAATTAAAACTGAAAGAGTCAAAAGAAGTGCTATGCCCCAGGCAGAGGCTGAAAATCTGCCAGCTTTTTGTCTTCCAACAACCCTCAAGGCAGGAAAAATACATGGTCACCACAGCAGGTTTCATTTTGACCTCCATGATAAGGAGGGCCATCTAGATAGCAAGAACACCCTTAGGTATCCCTAGACAGTACAGGAAGACCTGGACAGCTCCTCAAAACAATTAAAACTGAGGTGTTTGTCATCTTCCTAATGAGGTCCTAAAAGATGACCCTGGCAAGGATCTCCATGCTCTTTAAGAGAGCACATTTCCTCAGAAGCTGAGAAGCCTCTTAGAGGTCAGTGACATATCATCAATTCTAACCAGCACAAGTTCCAACCAAGGGCCACAAGCAGAAGCTGCCAAACAACAAGTACCAGTGCTTCAAGAGAACTCATTTCTATCAATCACCATTTCCACTAAATAAGATGGCAACAGAGATCACCAGTTATGAAAGTTCCAATACTTCCAGGGTGTAGTCCCTCTGACTGCCAAAGTGGGCTCTACTGGAACAACTACCTCAATGCAGTCAAGTATACAATTTATATTTGTGTGTCTTAGGAGCACTGTACAACTCTTCTAAAGAAGCAGCAATGACGTGTTACTGTATCAAGCTGCTGCTCCATCAGAGATGGCAATGAAGAAAGACTTCTTTAGCTTATTCATACAGATACTGCTAAAAATTATGTTAGTTACACAAGGAGGCAGACCCTTATTCCCCAGGGTGCACAGCAGGCACTACAAGCAGTGATCTCCAGTACTGCTGGCAAACAAAGTGATTGCCAACTTGAAGAAACAGCTATGAAAGAAACTGCTGTCACTTCTGAAGAACAACACATGTATTCTGAGACACGAATGTCCCTAGTGCACTCTCAAGAGAGGTTTGAATGTGACTTCTGTACATCTTATCACTTTACTGACAGCAGTAAAACACCCAAAAACAACTAACCCCTTTGCTCTTAGAATCAATAACTAACATCTTCAAAAACAGCACACACCCAACCAAAGGGGGAAAAAACCAAAAATCACACTCCTTTCATATGCATCAGGCACAGCATGGCTCTTCCCTTTTAAAATCCACAAAAATTCTTATGGTTGCAGAAGAAATATATCCACCCACAGTGCAACACACTTTTAGATATCCAGATGATTTAAGAAGTAGTTAAGTTGGCATTAATATATTTAATGTAACTAAAATTATTATATTATTCAATGTCCAAGGGGAAAGAGCAGCCCAAATTTTCAGCTTGTGTTTACATCCTGAATAACGTCACCTATCCTACTCACATCTCCAGTTACATGCAGCCTGTTAGAGAAGTAATCATGGTGGTGGATGGCAGGTGGTGATGAGGAAATGTCAGGAGTTTTTGATATAAAAGGGTTCTGTAGCTTGTTTATAAATCTAGACCTGATCTGTTGATCACAATACTCAAGTCTTCAGTGCCTCTATACAGATCTGTTTCACAGAGTTGTAGCATGAGCACAAAAACAGAAGAAAATTACTTCCCTCAGTCATTTAGAATCCCTTATCCCCGCTGGCTATGGCTGCATCAGCAAATAGTGCAGTACAATAGAAGCAAATCTGTACAGCAAAAGTTTTTGCTGAGAACCTGGCATCCATACAACATATGCATTTAAGGATAATCGCTGCAGTCTAGATCCTAAGTCTTACTGTCTTAATATCCACATATCAAACATATTTGGTTAGTTCTTGGAACACATAATCCTGTCTAGTTTCATCCAAAAGGAATCAAATTTTGTGCTTTCCAGGAGTACTCTCATGTGAGCCAAAAAGTGGCAAGTAGAAGCATGTGAGAGATTCACCTCAAAGACTTCCTCCTGATATTAAGAGGAAACAAAACAAAAATCAAGCTTTAAAAAAAAAAAAAAAAGCCAAAAGACCCACAAAGACATGTTAATCCAAGTATACCTACTCCTAGCTTCTCACTGCAGTTCTACTGAGACACCCCAAAATAATTTTGGTGTTCCTGAAATGCAGTTATGGTATATGTGAGATATGACAAAGCAGAGTAGAATGTCTGAAGCACAAGTGAGAAGCCAGCAACTGACACACCTGGTCTTATTTCATACAGCTCCCATCATCAATCAACTGGTTTTCACCACTTCTTTCTTTGTGTGTTTGGGATGGGAGGTTTTGGGTGTGGTTTTCTGTTGCTTCCTTTTTGTTTTAAATGAGCAGCTGTCTGGATTCTTGCTCCACATCAAAGAGCTCCCAGGAACCCAGCATAGCTGAAACATTCTTCTCTACCTAATTCACAGAAGTATTACTTGCCCATCTGTACTTTTTAAAAATGTACCTCACAACAAAACTATTTGCAAATCTCTTAGTCACCCTGCTGTATAGTCAAAAATAATACAGATAATGATGTTTACTTAGAATTCTAGACTTGCAAGAGCACCAGAGTTTGTTTCAGGAATGACCAGAAGGATAAGTCAAAATTGCTTTTGTACAACAACAATGGAAAACTATTCCCTCATTCCCCCTTTTCCAAGAAGTTCTGAGACATAAGTGTTCTCAGCGAGATACACTGCATTTTATACATGCATATGTGCTGATAAACTTATTTAAAAAACATTTAGAAAAGTCTCTCATTTACAAGAAAAGACCAAGAATCAAAATGGTAATTAAGCTAAGAGCCAAACATCACATAATAATTTTTCAAAGCGTTCTTGTAAGAAGCCACAAAAAACATACAGATCTTCAACTTCTTTTTTAAACTTACTGAAGAGTAACACTTTGCTCCTGCCAGCCTTGCACCTCCTAAGAAAAACAATGACCAAGCAAAAATCCCAAACAAAGAATAAAACCAAACAAGAAATCCCCCCAAATACTTCTTTTAGTAAAAAACATTATTTAAAATAATTCACTGACCTTGTATCATTTGGGCATTACTTCCTCTCAGTAACACTAATTGAATTAAAGTACTTTGTTGACAAACACTTCCCTAACAGACAACTACTGTCAATTTTAAAAGCAAGTTAAATAAGCTTCAGTAGTGCATACTGCCAACCTAGTACTTTTTCTACTTGAATCTTCACATGTAGCTTTTCCAACTATTCTATCAGAAGTGTGAAGGCTTTGTTAAAACACCCAAATTTAGATGACAGGTTATTTATTCAAGAACAGTTGTGAATTCAACCCCAATTTTAAATAGCAAATATAACATGACATGTATTTTTGACATGTATTTTCAGCATGTATTTTCACCAAAAAAACACTTCCCTGTTAACTGTTTCTAGCAGAATGATTACATAGTCTTTGAGATCACTAGAAGTCATATTCTGAAAACTGGGGGAAGGTACTGTTTTTCAAAGGCCTAAAGACAATTAAGATTTTGAAGTTTTCATTTGGCTTCTCTTTCTTGGGTTTAACTTCTTAAATTCAAACTTTTAATAGCATCCAATTCAGTCATTTTCAACCAGCTGCTATAAAGAATATCAGTTTATGCTCACCAATCAGTTTCACTCTTCCTGAAGACAGCAATGTGGGATCGTCTTTTTTGACATTATTTATTGAGTCATCTACTAGTTCTTTGATATGATCAATTCCTACAACTTGTCCTTTGGGACCAACCTGGAATAAAAATATATAGTTGAACAATTTCTACTGGTTTTATTTACAGAATGATTAATTATACTTCTTGACCCCATTTCTCTAAAATAAAAACGAAAAGAAAAACAGCAAAGTGGAAGTATATTTTCCCAATGTCATTAAAACTACTGTTAGAAATGACAAATCCTGACTGCTAGAAGCACCTGATAATTAAAGTGTGTCTGCACAGTTTTATAAGTACTTGTTGGAGTGATCTTTTTGAGATGTGATTTAGTTATTCTATATTGTTAGTGGAGATTTCTTCTTGGAATTTTTAGAAGTTAAATTTGATCATGTTTGTTTTCATTAACTGCAATAAAAAGTAACAATGTCAAGGACAAAGACAAGAATTGATCTCCTTTCACACTGAACAAAACTTACTAAGGATTAAGGTTTTTCTAGAGAAGACCTTACTTCAAGGATTAAACCATGATTTTTATTCAGAATCATCTCAAGAGTCCTATTCTTTCAGAAGCAAATGCTGCAATTATCAGTCAGGGACAAATTACATTCCACTCACCCTTGCATTCATGAACCTACTTTCAGATTTACAGCTCTCCTCCACAGGAAGAGTGGAACTTCTGAGATCTCTTAACTCAAAAAAGATCACAAAATCTCTGTATTCTGAGAGGGAAAAAATCTCTACTACCAAAACTTCTCCGTTACAGGTACTTCTTCCAGAATTTTTTCTTTAGTCCAGAAAAAAACATTCAAAACCAATCTAAAATCTTCAAAAATCTGACCACTTTTAACAAAATCCAGCTCAAAGAACACAGTAGCAGAGAATGCCCTAGCAGCAGCCTACGTTGCCTAACAACTGTCTTTGGACACATCTGAACACACTATTTATGTGTCTGTATCTTACATTTTAATACTGTTAAGACATTGAAAATTAGTAACTGGTTATCCTGGGGAAGTTTTTGTTTGTTTTATTATGAACAAGTCCTATGTCATAAACATTAAAGGAGCAGTGTTAGCTTTTCTTGTTTGAGTGGAAGACCACCACCCCAGCCTTTGAAACAGAGCAAGACACAGACCAAGTTTTCACTATGACAGCCATGGGTTGTTGTTTGGAGGAATGCCTGGCAGTTAAATGTACGTTAAGCCGGCAAAGACCCAGTATATTCCAAACAGTAATGTCACAGAAATGGAAATTTAGCAAAATGGTCAGAGGATGAAATAGCCTGATAAAGTAAGAGAACCTCCTGCTGCATGTGAAACAGCCCATTATGCTGTTTCTGAGTCCTCATTAATTATATCTGTCTATTACCCTGGAACTGTGAAGCACATGCAACTGAGATAACAGAAAGATGGCACAATTCTTTGGGATCTAGATGTTAGGAATAAAAATATACCCCACTCTTTTCATAAATTCAGTACTGACAGGATGAAAACCGTAATTAATTTAATTTGCCAGCAACCTTCAAATGTAAATAAACTTAATTTTGCAAGCTATGTAGATAAGTTTAACCACATAATTTTAACATGAAAATCCAAATAACAATCTTAAAGATACTTCACTAGTCTAAGTAAACATTAAGCTTTCCCAGAGGTACCACAAATGAGATTCTCATCGTAAGAGTACAGTTGTCATCTATGTGCACTGAGACACTTGTGCCACAAATGTGAACTACTAATTCTAGATCTCAAGTAGACTGAGAAGCTACATCAGCATAGTCACAAAAAGCACATCCCCAACTGAATTTTGGTGGCAAAATAGTCTACCATTAATTCCCATAATATACTTCTTTCAAGTTTTTGTTACTGTGAGCAGTGCTATCAAGCAGAATGAAAGCATTTACTCAATTTTTCATGACACATGTATGTAAGCCATTTCAATGCAAACCACCAAGGAGGTTTGTAAGAGGCACATGACGTTCATATAGTTCATATAGCAACAAAAAGATAGAGAGATTAACTTCAAGAAATTTGGAAATAGATTTCCTTTTTGTGCTGATTCTGACTTCTTCACAGCAGTTTTAGTAGAAAAAAGTGCACAACCACCGTTTAGCAAGTCCTATTGAAAATGGCTAATCCTTTACACATTCATAACTTCAGTGAGAAATACATATAGCCTGGACAAAAGTTTTAATCCTTGTAGGATTGGCATTCCCATGCTAGCATTTGATTACTGACTTCACAGACCAAAAATAACAGGCAGCAAGTTGAACTAAGTGCCATTTAAGATCTCCTCTAAACTGCAGTTTGGTTAACTTATTTCAACTACTTTATTTTGGTTTTTTTACACTTTGCAGCTAACACTAAGAAACCTGAATACTTTTGCAAGTGCATTGCTCAGTCCTAAATAGTCTCAGCTAATTCTTAACACAGAGAAACAGAAGTGATCGTAGACTCAGACTGGTGCTTGAAAATAGCAAACTAAGTAGCAAAGACACCTAAATGAGAAATTGTCCTATGTATCAACACATTTCAAATAAACTTTGCAGAAAGACAAAACAAAAATTCTAGCCAGCAGTTTAATGAAGGTCTCTACTAATCATAAAGCAATTATAAAGCCCTGGAACAGAGAAAGAAGTGATTATTACTCTTCATGAATCAGTCTAACAATACAATAGCTATAGCCACTAAAACCCAAATTTTT
Source organism: Toxostoma redivivum (assembly GCA_013397375.1). Classification (NCBI taxonomy): domain Eukaryota; kingdom Metazoa; phylum Chordata; class Aves; order Passeriformes; family Mimidae; genus Toxostoma; species Toxostoma redivivum. The sequence goes on along the minus strand of VXBI01000285.1, from coordinate 527,805 downwards.
TAATCTTTTTTTTTTCCTGATATAAGATAGTGAAGAACACAGAAAATTCCTTAGATACAGGTTGAATAACCCAAATGAGATTAAGTTACTTGGCAAAGATATAAAATTCAAATTAATATCTGACTTATAAAAGGTTGAATGGATACTTCTAGTAATGTTTGTGCAATGTAACAAGAATGCAATTAAATCAAAAGACAATTCATATATACACAAGGTATTTTCCTGTGGAAATAGGATTCTTTTACACCTCACTAAGCTCTCATTGTAACAAGAATCCATGACAATTTATCACAATAAGAACATCTGCAGTCACACAGATAACAAAAATTGAACTGTCCAAGACAAACATCTTCTTCCTTCAAGATATAAAGCAACTAAAATTCAATAATTAAAAAAACCCCAAAACAATCCTAAAATTCTAAGCCTCCTCACTAGGTGGTTTCTTCACCATTACCTAATTTATTGGACCATTTAACTTGAACATCTATTATGAGCTACCATAAGAAATGGGTACCAATCACACCCAGGAGAGTAAATTATTTTCTATATAATATATTTCACTCCACTACAAAGGATGTTTTTTTTTTGCCCTGTAATTCAGAGTTACACTTGAGTTCAAGCAGTTCTGATGGTCAAGTGATTAAACTAAATAACTCACCATTCGCGAAAAGCATGCTGTAAGAATTCCACTTCCAGATCCTACATCAAGTGCTTTGGCTCCTTCATGTAACTGATCAGACAGAAGTTCAAGTGCATATGCATGCTAAGAGAAGACAGAGAGAGAAAATTTTAAATTATTTTAAGTGTCTGTTTTACTCAATATATGTTAATTTCTTCAGAGATTTTGGGAAATAGCCTGAGTATTTGTGTAAGAAATTTCAGAATCATTTCTATTATAAAAAATGGAGAGGAAGGAGTTAACTACATGTTATAATCACTGTATTTCATTAGCTTCAACAAATTTAATGAGTGTATTTTTTTTGTTAGCATCCATATACAAAGCCTCCTCTGACCATTCAAGCTTCTAGCACAGACACTATTAATATATTGGGAAAGATGCCATAAATCAGTTTATTTTTCCTCAGGTCTGGTGGCTCTCACTATTCTGGCAGTATATGGCCAATAAAGAATTTATCATTATGCTATATGCATTGGAATAAGCTGGTACAAAAGCTGGCTAGGGAGAAGGCAACTCTAGAGCTTCAAGGAAAACGGCTATTAAAACTACCTCCTGTATTACCTGCACATTGGCTGAATCAAAGAATAGGAAAAAGAAGTTGTCTCTTACAAAGGCAGACAGCCAGGCTCACGTATGAAATGCAGTAGTCTATAGACACACTTGATGAATTTTGCTTTGCTATGTGGTGGACCAGTATACAAACTAAGCTTAGGCTGCACACTGAAAAAACAATTTGTTCTTTCATGTTTCAGAGATAGGCACTGCCACACTCTTTCAGCTTAATCCATCCCACCCAGAAAACAGAAATAATTAAAATATTCTCTGTTAGAACATTTCTTGTTAATGTTTCCTTAGAGGATATGTTACCTTTTTGCTCCAACACTTCATATACTACTACAGCTAAGCATTGGAAAAATAATGGCTTAAGGAACTTAAAATTCTGAAGCATAATTAATACTTATTTTTCCCCTTAGCAACAGTACTTTTTTCTTTCTTGAATAATATTGTTAACACCTCTATACAAAATTCCTGATTTTTTTATATTGATAACTAGGTACATTCTAAGCCAACTACACAGTTTTGAGTCAAGAGAAGCAAACTTTTACTATATTTTGACACTTTCTAAACATCACAAAGACAAAATACATGCTTCTATTCACCTCTTATCTCAAATAAACAAACATAGAAAAATTGTATCTGGGTTAGATGTATGCACTGAAATCCCAACTGGAACACTCACCTTGGTCTCAAACCAATTGGCAAAAAAACCTGCAACTCAATACAATGTATCTTTTTTTCCTGACCAAAGATTTAAAGGCATTATAGCAGTACCATACTACAGGAATCATTGTCATTTACTCCTGAATTCTTATGATTTTATAAATTATAATGTAATTTACAATAGAAAGATCATGTAAATCTTCGGGTTCAGTCCTCTTTCAATACATGGGCGTTTTAAATTAGGCGGCTTAGAACCCTGTTCAGTCAGCTTCTTTGTATATCAAAGAACAAAATTTCCACAAGCTGCAAAACCTGTTTCAGTGCTTAACCACCCTCAAAGTTTTTTTTTTCAACTCTAGAAACTAATCAGAATTTCCTATGTTGCATTTTTTGCCCACTACCCCTCATTCTATTACTGCACATCAGCAAGAAAATCTTGATCAATTTTTTCTACTTCCTCCTACTAGAAGTTCACAAAAGTGTCACTGCAATCAACTGCTCATTAAATTTACTAGGGTAAATGGTCAAAAGCATCTGGATGTTTATAAAATCACTATGCTAATAACTTAGGTTTAAAGCTTACCATATGTGGAGCACTGATTGTTGCTTGGAAACCTGTAAAAGAAGAGAATGGAAGATGTTCATTGTTGTTCAGACAGCAACCCTGCAATCTTTATTACCTTGACTGTAAAGTGCAACACCTTCACTGTCACCCTCATTCAGGGTACAACATCCACACCCCAGGAGCTACACAGGTACTCTACACATCAGGAGTTATGGTACATCAGCCGAAAGCTACACTATGTCCACTCTGGAC